>JARHVA010003451.1:1495000-1977032 GCA_037957365.1 Torreya grandis | reverse complement strand
GATGAAGCCTATGGGTTGATATGTATTTATGTGTCTCCTGATCTCCTTTTTCATATAGAACCTACCAAATCACCCAATGAAGTGTGGAACATTTTGTAAAACCTCTTTGGGAAGCAAGATGTGATGAGAGGTCATGAACTATAAAATGAACTTATCAGCCTAAGTCCTAGCAACTTTGACACCATTTAAGATTTCTTCACCAAGTTCAAGTCTTTGAGATTATATTTGAAATAATGTGAAATAAATAAGAAATATGACCAAATTATTCTTTATATACTCTCTAAGCTAAGTCTTTATTACTCAATCTTTGTCTCTACTTTCTATGCCATTAAAAGTTCTTTAGGCACTACATAGAAAATGCCCTATTTAGATTTTTTCATTATTGACTTCACTAGGGAGAAAGACAAGTTGATATAGATGGGCACATTGAAGTTTTACAAAACTCAAGCCCTAATTGTTAGGAATGGGAAAGTAAATACTTTAAACAAAGAGAAGAAGAAAAAGAACAAGGATAAAGAGAAGAAGAAAGAATCAACCTCTGGAAAAACAATCACTGAAACCTCCTTTTTCAATAATAAATTAAGAAAGATAAGGTCAAGTGTGATTATTGAAATAAAAATGGGCATGATGAACACAAGTGAATCAAGAAACAAATTGATCACCTAACTCATGTTATATATAAAAAAACATAGGTGTTCCTGAGTCTATCAAGTATAATTCATCAACTCAAGATTATTCTAAGTCAAAAGGAAAAGGTAAAGAGAAATAAAATGGTAAGTATCTTGTAGTAGTTTTAGTTCAAAAATATTCATGGGTTATTGACTCAAGGGATTCCCACCACATGGGCTCTTCACAAATTTATTTTTCTTCCTTAGAGCATTGTAACATGTCTTATCACTTTGGGTGATGACACTTGAGTAGAAATTGTAGGGAGAGGGTCTATTTAATTTTATTGAGGAACATTGAATAATGTTCTAAGTGATTCATAACTTAAAAATAATCTCCTATCATTACACCAAATCACTCATATTAGTAAGGTCATGAGGGTAGATATTTAATCAGATTCAATCACAATCAAAGAGTTTCACAGTGATTCTATTTGGTAATGGGTAGGGTATATCACCAAGATAGGTTATATACCTTCTCACATTTTTCACCTAATTCTTCATTGATTTCATTGCTAACTCATTTAGATGGACTTAGAAAACTTTGACATGAGTGTTTTCACCATGTAACCTACTACTACATAAAACAACTCAATGATAATAATATGGTTGTAGGGTTACCTTGTGTCCATTTATCTAAGAGTCTTTGTGAGAGTTAATCCCTTGGGAAACATCTCAAAGATACAATTGACAAAGGTAAATATTTAAGGGATTCACAAGCATTAGAATTAGTACACAATAATGTATCTAGGCCTTTTCCCACTCTATCTTTTACAAGCGATAAGTATGTCCTTACCTTCATTGATGATTTCTCTAGATAGTAGGTTCACCTTATTAAGTATAAATTTGATATCTTTGACAAATTTCAATACTTCAAAGTTATTAAAAATAAATAATTTGAGAAATACATCAAGGTTATTTGAATAGATAATGGGGGTGAGTATGTCAATAATAGGTTTGATTAGTTTTACATAATAGATGGGATTGACTTATAATGGATATTTCCTTACAATCCTTAATAGAAAAAAGTTGTAGAATGTAATAATAGGTCCTTGAAAGAGATGGCTAACTGTATGATTTAATCTAAGTCACTTACACCATAGTATGGGATAAAGCAATCAATTACACTAATTACATTGAGAATAGAGTTACTCACAAATATTTAAAAGGTATAACTCTATTTGAATCTTGGCACAATAGTAAACCTATAGTTGATAAATTTAAGATAATTGGAACTCCAACTATAGCATGCATAATTAAGAAGAAACATAAAGCTATGGAACCTCAGAGTAAGCCTTGAATATTTATAGGTTATCTAGATGGTGTCAAGGGGTAAAAAATTCTTCATCTGACCACACATGAGATATTTATTAAGAGAAGTGTTCACTTTGAGGAGATTCTTACATACTCAACACTTGACACTTATCCTACTTCATTGGACTCTCTTGGATTTGATATAGACAATTTAAATTAGCCTAAACACATTTCATAGGTTGAGGACACTTCTTCTAATTTTGATAGTGAGTGTAGTGATGGGGACTCATATTCATCCACATCTAGCCACATTTGAGAGGATGATGTTTCTCTACTTGACTCATCCACTATTGGTTCTATTTGGGCTAGGTAGACACTACTGATCATAGGTACATGGGTTGGGGATCCTTTACATGACAAGTAGACATTTTCAAAATGGTCCACATGCTTTATATGCCTTTGCCTCAGATCCAAATAATTTTTGGGAGGCATAAAGTATTCCTAAGTGGGATTCTACCATGCATGAGGAGTATAAATCCTTAATGAGGAATCATACTTGGGAATTAAAATACATTCATAAGGGAAGAAATATAGTTTGATGTAGATGGATATTTTAGACTAAGTAAGTAGAAAATGGATCCATTGATAAGTTCAAGGTATGGTTGGTCACTGGGGGTTTCTCAAGGTGCCTAGCATTAAATACACATAGACCTTTATACTAGTAATAACAATGAATGCAATCAAAATCACACTTGATATTACCATAGCCAATCATTGGGATGTTCATTAGATATACATGAAGAGTTCCTTTCTTCATGGTGATCTTGAGGAGGAAATTTACATGGAGTAGCCTCTAAGATTTAGTAAGGATTCTTCCTTTATATTCATACTCTATAAATCCATCTATGGCCTCAAATAGGCCCTTCAGGTTTAGTACACCAAAATGGATTCCTTTATTTTTTCAATAGGATTCACTAGATGCCATTCAGATTTGAACATCTATCTCTTGTGATAGGATTATTCACTCTTGATTTTAGTTCTTTATGTTGATGATCTTTTGATCACTAGTAGCTCTTATTCATCCATTGTAGTAGTGAAAAGAGTGATTTAAGATAAAATTTCCATGACATAGTTAGGCTTGTTACATTACTTCCTTAGGATTTATATTTCTTAGTCCAATTTACGGATTAATCGTGTATAGCCTAAATATGCTCTTGATCTACTTGCTCAATTTCACATATCAAATTGTAAGCCAACCTCAAATCCATTTATATTTAGATTAAAGTTTGAGGTAGATTTTACTTCACCTTTTTTATATGTTACCTTGTATCAAAAACTTATGGGAAACCTTATCTACTTGACACATACTAGACCTGGGCATATCATATATAGTGGGCCTAGTCTCCAAATTCATGTAGGAACCCCATGAACTACACTAGAAAGTAGATAGGATGATCTTGAAATATATTTAGGGAACACATATATTTGGGATTCACTATAGATTTGACACTAAAATTGACTTGATTGGCTATTTTGACTCATATTGGATGGTGATATTTAGAATTGCAAGTCCACTTTAAGTTATAGTTTTACCATTGGTTCAAATCTGATTAGTTGGTCAACCAAAAAACAAATTGTTATTGCTTTATCATCCATTGAGGTAGATTATAGGGTAGTTGTTAATGCTACCACTAAGACCATATGGCTTTAAAGGATTTCCATTGAGTTTAATATCTAGTTTAGATGACCTACCGTCATTTACTATGACAACTAGAGTACTATTCAAATTTGTAGGAATTTGGTTCAACTTCAATAGGCCAAACATATAGAAATTCACATGCACTTAATCAGAGAGTTTATTCATGGGGACATAATTGATTTGAGATATTTATAGAGAATAGAACATATTATAGACATCTTCATCAAACCTTTCACAAAGATAAAGTATCTTTACTTATAGGCTCTTCTTGAGGTTTGGGACACTACATCATCATGGGTGGCGGGGGGGGGGGGGGGGGGGGGTGGGGGGTTGGGTGGTGGCGGGGGGGGGGTGGTCTTCTAGCCTCTTCTTTTTATGTCTCTCTTTTAGGGGGGAGTTTGTTTTCCTATGAGTTTTCTCATTTTATTTGATTTATGAGAGATTAATTTTTACATAGGTATCTCGTTAGGCCTAGTTATCGGGACCCCTTTTTTTACATTGCCCACCTAAGTTGTGCTTATAGGGGTGTTAGAGTAGGGGTTTTCTTCCCTCACTTGGATTTTTCCTAATTTCATAGATAAGATTACTTATTTTTACTTGGAGATACATTTTGACCAAATGAATAGGAAGTAACTCCCTTGATCGTCTATTATAGGTATTAGATTTACTCTTATATTATTGGCTCTTTGGTAGATTTTATTAGAGGAGTTACTCATGCACTCCTATTTATACATCTCTATTGGTGAGATATTGATCAATGCAATATTGGTTTTGGATCTTATCTATTATTGTGTATGTGATTTCATTTCCTTGTATTTATTGTATTGTGTACTTGCTTGAATCATGTCTATCACAAACTTGTGTATTCACTTGATCCAAAGATCCTAACATCCACTCCAATAATATTTCCTTCTTACCCTATTATTGATTACTCACTAAAAATAATTTTATCTTAATATATCTTAGCACTTATCTGGTCTTAATCCTTCCAACCAAGGGAGGGTTAAGATAACACTCCATCCACTTTCCCCTATCTTCTAAAGTATTTACCACTAGGTCAATTCAACAAGGGAAATATTTGGTTGGGATTTTTGAACTAGTAAATAAATAATGGATTGATAAATTGTGGCTTTCCCATTTCCTAATTTAACCTCAATAACTAATCTTTTTAGGGATATTAACATGATGTTTAATTCAAATTAATTCATAAATGTAATTCATATATTTATATAGTATTTTAGTGAACCCTGTTTGACTTAGGGTTGAAGTTATTTTTGTAAGATATTTTATACTTGTATGTTACTCTTTCAAAAATATATAAAATATTCATATTTATTTATTTGAATACCTAATACAACATTTTTTTCATTTATTGTTGATAAATAACCATATAATGTCACATTATTGTGTATCTTTGATACTCATACCTCTTCCACATCATCTGCTTCTATTTATTTCATATGCAAACTACCTCATTATTAATCATGTCATCGTCATCCTAATATCCTCTAAACTTACTTTTTTATCACATTCACACCTTAATTATGCACATCTTCTTTGTCCTACTATTTACTTTAATCCCATCTCAGCCTCACTGCCACCATAACAATTTTTATGCATCCACACATGCCCATGATGTTAATGTAATTTCCTTTTTACCTGCATGTCCAATCAATATTCTTTGTAGCATGTGTGTGTACCTTAATTAATTACACCCTCACCCATTAAATCCTATTCACCATCTACCATCTCCACTCATACACCTATCTTATCTTATAAATTCATTGCCACCAGCACACCCCCCCAAACTCCTCCCCACCACTCACCATTATCCACCTATGTGGAGACTATGCACAACCCACACCACCCTCTTCCATCTATTTTTCATTTTACACTTAATGTGGATCCTTTGAGTGTTCAATTTCAATGCATGCAACCCCATCTTATATGCTCACACATCTTCCTTCTTTCTCATCCATCCCATTAATTCTTTGTCCCTTTCCTATGATGTGTTCTAGTCTCCATGCCACTTTTATGCATGTCTTTCCTATTTTAGACAACTAAATTTAACACAAACCCATTATTCTTGTATTTTATTCCCAAATTATCTTATTTGGAAAAAAATACATTAAAATTTGTTTTTAGGGTGGCCCCAACCCCAGATAGGTATATATTTTTCTCATAGAGCTTAAAATAATCTAAACACTTATCCAAACTGTATATATTTATACATATAGATTACATCTTATATATTATCCAATATTTCCTTAAAAATAGAGCATGACTTATCTCTTGGAAAAACCCATAGTTTTACAAACTAGTCCTATATAAACCCATACCCATACAGGTTTGTATATTTTAACTTTATAGGTCTATCTCTTTATTAACATTGGTCATGAGCCTTAACCATTCCCTTTTGCATTTTTAAATATTGGTCAACATACTTTAGTCATCTTAGATCATCTTATAAATAAAAGGTCTTGTAAATCCATTGAGAGATTAAAAAATGAGTATAAGAGAGAAAAACTGGAAGGATGAAGTAATTTGACACCCCACTACATTGAGTATCAAGACTAGATCCAAGCTTCCCCATTCAATTTGTGATTCATTGAATTAAATCATACACTTATTGTATTTAGCTATTTTGTTCTCTCTAAAAATTACCCTATGCCAAAAGAGGGTAATTAGACTTTAGTGTTTTCATTGATCACTTATATGGAAAAGGGATTTTAATCCCTTACTTGAGTTATTCCATTCACACACCATAATAACTACATGGAGGTTTAATTTTGAGTGTGTGTGGGATGTAGTTTGTTAGACTAGTTTGATGGTTTCCCAACTCCATTAATTTTTTTTTAGTTTGTATATGTTAGGCCAAAGTGAAGATTTATCTATGTAGTATATTCTACCATGCACATTTGTGAAATGAAGGTATAGTTTCAAATGGGAAGACACAACACTTTCACACCAACAAACCTATATTGTGAAACCCTATAGAGATACACCCATTGGAAAAGAGACTGAATTGGAAGCATAGAGACAAAACCAAAGTGGTCAAGCTTGTTGCAAAAAAGCTTACACAATATAGGACAATCAATAAAATTATGGTATAGACTCAAATATGTAAAACAATCAAGGTGTGATCATTTATTATCCACTTATTTATTTAATTTATTTGTTTTAGCTTACATTTGTGACACTATGGCTTGTTTCTATTACTTAGCCTCTTAGATAAATCCAAATTTTGTATTTCAATTTGATATGCATAGATCTATTTAATTTTAGTTCTTTTATTCCTTGTTCTATATAATAATCAAAATTAGGGTAAACATAAATGGTCATATTTATTTGTTTTGGCTTAAATTTGTGACACTATGGCTTGTTTCTATTACTTAGCCTCTTAGATAAATCTAAATTTTTTATTTCAATTTTATATGCATAGATCTATTTAATTTTAGTTATTTTATTCCTTGTTTTATGTAAAAACCAAAATTAGGGTAAACATAAATGGTCATCCCTAACTCTTTCCAACACTCAACCTAGGTGTTTTATCTATTTTTGGATTAGTGTGACTATAATAGGATAAAACTAATAGAATATTCATAATGATTAAGATGTACAATTTTTAAATAAATTTGAGTGTAACTAGCCAAATATAATAACTTGATATTTATGGAAAAAATTAGAAGAATAAAATACTTAACTTGGTAAAGGTATGTACATGTCTATGGAAGGATACCGTCATCACCAATGATTATAAAATGTATGTGAGTGCTCAAATTAATAAATAGAGTGTTTTTACAATAGAGTGTATGTGCAAGCCTAGACAAGTATGCATTTATTGAATGCTTACACAGTGAAACACTATATTTTAGGGTTTATAACTATTTAGTGCTCATGTGTTGATCTATGATAGTTATGACTATTACATCTATGTCTAATGAGTATTTCTCTACATACAAATTTCTTCAATTATGATAAAATGTCTTTTCTATCCTTTTCCTTGCTTCAAACCCTAATTTTGCACTAAACTAAAAATGTAAATCAAGGGACAATGGGTGAAAGGGAAGGGTTGAGCTAACCTTAACCATCCCTTGTGAATAAATGTTGTTTATGTATCCAATTATTTAAAGAGGGAAGTTAAACCAAACTTATTTATCCCACCTAGTTGAATTTTCTATGTTCCAAATAACAACAAAAATGGAACTACAAAATATAAAGTGAAATGTTGATAAATGAAAAATATGGGAGCACATACTTCCCCAAGGGTGGCTTTTAACTAAAAATCTAGTTATAGCATGCTCTCCTTATCCCTTGCATACATTCTTAAAAATCATTACAATAAATTTTTTATCACATCTATTTACCCATGTTTTGGGGGGTGGTACGTAGTGTTCACGTTAAATGTGTATGCATCTAGATTCACTCACCTACATTTTCATCACTAATATTACTATTAGTCGACACTAATTCCACTTATCTAATTTATTCTAATTAATCTCATCTTATTATCCTCCACTTCCTAGTTATTTATCTAATATCCCCTTTTATTATACCTTCATCCATTAACCTTATTCATCCCCACCAATCAATTAATTTATCCTAAATCTCCATTATCCTATCCTAATCCCCACTTATCTATTATTTGGGAATTTTAAATTCCCACGGCCCACCTACCCACACACTAAGTCTATCCCTAGGCTCTCCTACACCCCTAGTCCCTAATCACCCACATAATCCCTATCTAATACTCTTGTAAACCTAATTAACCCCTAAGAGGATTTTATATTTCTCCAGTTCTAGAATCCTCCCTATTCTCACCCCTCCTCTCTAGAAGCTTCCAAATCTAGAGGCTTCCAAGGAATTTTAAATTCCTTGGAAAATCCTCAACCCTTGATCTCCCCAAACTAAATTTGAATTTCAACCATTGATCCTTCCCTCCTATTTCTATTTAAACAACTCCATTCCTCCATTAGAGCTATCTACAAGCAATCTAACAAATCCATTCCCAACTCATGAAATAATAAAGAATCTCCGTCCTTGAGTCCATCATCAACAATACATGATAATACCATAATGATGTAAAAAATATGAGTCCATAACAATCAACCATCTACTTGAAAATCTTGGAAGGAGGCTAGCTGAAACAAGGGATTTGGTAAGATTTATCTTGTGATTCTAATTTATTTCCATAATCCTTCCTATAAAGTAGTTTGATTTTTGGGTTTTGAATTATATAGTTTAATTCATATTATACTCAAAATTATTGTTCCATTATGGAAACCATGGTGGTGTGATCCTCTCATGTTTTATTTTAAGATAGAGTGTTTGATTATGCTTGTAGGATCTTTAAAATCATATTTTATACCAAAATTAGACATTTTTTTTTTTGGTTGTGTTCTTGTCACTACTAGATTGGCAGTGAGATGGATCTTTATAATACCTAGTTTGTATAGCCTTTTCTTTTTTTGCTAAATAATTTACTTTATGTTATGTAGCAACTACCTTGTATCCTTTATATTTTGTTTATACTCTACAGAAGAAGAGTTTTTACATACCCTATTTGTTTGTTGTTGACTAATCTAATTGTTTAAGTTTTCATAGTGATATAGTATAAATGCAAGTTACCTTCAGACATGAAAACTCTTGTTTTTCCCTTCATAGAAGCTTCCTCTACTATTACAGACATAGATATAACATAAGCATTGAAGGTATTTATCTTCTCCTTTATTTGAATATCAAATCTGTATTACTTTTGTTTGTTTGTTTTTTTGTTTTTTTTGCCTATCAAATATGAAACAAAAAATGTTGTTGGTGTTTATATTAGGTTTGTTACACAAAAAATGTCATAGAATTTTAAAAAAAATTATTACATTAGGTAAAATAGTGTGAATACCACATGAGGATGAGGATACTTATGCAAGGCATCTCAACCAGTGATTAAGATAAACACTTGGTACCTTTGACTTGATGGCCACATGGATTAGAACCCCCTCTGTCCAAATCCCATTTCCATTATGTTTTGATAGATATACATACCCTGTAGATTCTTTACACCTACCAATAGCATTTGTGACAATTTTCAGAGTCCACGAGGCCACGCTTTACCTTAAATGCATAATTTTATGCCACTTAAAGATTTGATAGTAAGAAGGGTAATAAATCAAAACCATACACTAAATCATTTCTATCCATTTATATTTAAATATATACATACATATAACTACCCTAAATAAATTAGCATTCACTAGTCTTAGGTTAAAAACCTCACTGATAGATTTTTCACCAAAATCCTAGAATCAACATAAGAATAGTGAGCCATAACACATAACATTCTTGCATCAAGTGTGATACTAAAATAAAAATAAAGGCACATTAATGACTCATGAGCATGAGGTGCAGCGAATGAATTCCAATAATAGACATTATTTAGTCTATGTCTATAATTTGAGATCTAAATAAATGTATCACCTTTTACCATATATCTTGGCTTGCTGCATAATTTAAAACCATGATTATCTAAGCTATTATGTTTGACAAAAATCTGCTTACAATTATGTTTTCATAAATGTCTATATCTAAAAATGTCATTTGAGTGAATTGGTCAGATTTAATTCCTTGTTTACATTTGGGTAAAATAGTGATAATAACTTATAATCCTTTACTTTGAGGAAATGTTTGTAGGTCTTGGGTATGATTCCACATATAACGTGCATATGTATTAGTACATTCAATATCTAGAAATAATAATGTTGACCATTGGAAACATCATTAAACTAACACATGACCATTATTACTAATATCTAGCCCCATGTGGTCATCTATAATCATCAATTATTAATCAATCATTATCTTTTTATATCATCATAGGTGTCAAAGTAAACTTTCAATAATAATAATGTATAATCAATTGTTAATTAGTACACTATTGTCCTTTAAAAAAATTTAGTGATAGTCATGAGTCTTGTCTGATATTAAATTTATACTGAGTCTTAGTCCAAAAAACTTAGTTTTGTAATTTTATAATTATAAGTTTTATTAAAGTAATCATCATTGGTCATAATAATTTGTACATTAATAAGTAGGGCCAATTTTTCATTTCTAACTTACAGGTAAAACAAACATCAAAGAAAAAATTATCAAATTACTAATATTCACTTTGCAGGTTACTGCTCAAGGTTGTCAATCGTAACTACTAATCCTTTGTCTTGCAGGTTGCCTCTTTAAAAGTGCCAACCAAACTACTAATAATTTCTTGTAGGATGTTTATCAAAGAGCCTCTTTTGGCATTTTGTCTTAGATCTTGTAGATATATCTTTATATCAATTTGTCTTATATACTCTTGCTTCTTGTATATATCACACACTTAATCTTAATCAATTAATTAATCTCATGTTTCTCTGCCTATTTGTATCCCAAGGGCTACGATGGTGTATGCTCTCCTTCTTTCATCCTTAAAATTATTCTTGAAGGATAAAAACCCACCAATAAACCCTCCCAAATTTTTTCATTTTAGGGGTTGGTGACATGGATTTCACCACCACCCACTAGACCAAACTTCATGCTCCAGTGGAGTATAAAAAATTAGAAGAGTTATCAATAGGCACCTAAGCAAAATTCCCCATAAAAGGGTCCATGGGGTGAGGGGTAGTTAAGATCCAATACACAAGGTAGTTAGACATCATCCTATATAAACTTGGGCCCCAACATACCTTTGCATATATTTGGGATGCACTTAGAGATCATGTATAGCCTAGCATACAACCTCTTAGTCATAACAGGTGATCTACTACTAGAGTCAGTATTAGCTCCCAAGTGACCATCATATGCAAATGGGGTTGAGAGGGTTTGGGAGATTCTATAATGTATCATCATCTTACAATCTCACCCATAAATCCATTAGATGGTGTGGTCATCAAAGTACACACCCATTAGTTTACTAATCATAGGTTTGTGGTCTGCTTGATCTAGGTGTGTGTTGTGTTATACCTGTGCTACTTGTGAGCTAAGTCAACCTTTTACCCAGACCTATGCATACTTGTAAGGTCATTTTACACATACCATCTTGTATATCCTGGCCTCTTATCATACCATTGTATATATTATCTCCCATCATCATCTTGTCTTAATCTTCATCCTAGTGTAGTCGTCTTCCCTCATCATTAAGTATCACCCCATCATTCACATATCCTAATCATTATCTTGCGTATCCTAGTCTTACTTATTATATATATGTTTTTTATCTTGTACATCCTTCTAGTTATATCCTCTCATAGACCCATCCATAAATTAGTCATGCCCCCATCATTAACATATCCTAAGTCATAACTAATCATTTGCCTTGACCTTGCCTTTATCCTAGTTAGTTTTTTAGGTCACACCTATGTCTCAACCATACCCATCACTATTTCATCACCACCTATGTATAATTATCCTTTCCACATCATCCTATCACCTTTATCACATAATCATCTCCCATCCCATCTTAAGAAAATTAGTCCAAGGCTTGAGTTAGCCTTTGTACCCATCTCTATCATCCTAATCCACTATCACTCATCATTCAGTTAGATCTCATACCTAGTTAGTATATTGATAGCATCTTATCACTTTATCAATTTTAATCTATCAAACCCATCATCATCAATATATTCATTCTCACACCCTGATGATGATTCATGGAGTTTGAACCAAAATATTGGTCAAAAAATGAATACATAGTTTTTTCTAGAAATTCTTTAGCTAATTCAATGGACTATAGAAATACTCTCTCACCAATTATCAATCTAGTCTCTATCATCCTAATTATTCATAAATAGCACCCATCCAATCATCCTCTTGTATTTCAAATCTAGGCACTCATCAAATCCCTAATCCTTTTACTAGTTTGAAAATTAGGCATTACTGGTAGGTCATTATCACCTATTATACTATCAATCTGAAGTCTAATCCTAGTCTTTAATCCATTAGTCTATCTCATCCATTCATCCTCACCTATCATAAGAGCTTGATAATTCAGACTCAATTTATTCAATAAACCATTTATAATCCTTATTCTACCTTCTTTTCAGCCCCCATTATCATCCATATTTCATCTATCCTCATGGATTTGGACCTAGTTCACGTAGACCAATATATCTTGGCTAATAAGGATGATGTGCTTTTGTGAGCTCTATAAATAGATTCTCACCTCCCTTTTGATCTTGATCCCATCTAGACTAATCCTCCAAACCCCCCTATCCCATCATAATCAATATCATAATTCCTTGATGTGGTCACTTTAATCAATCAATACATCAAGGATAATAAAAAGAAATTCCTCCTATGACTATGGATGATGGGTGACCACCTTCCCAATGATGTTAATCCCAAAATCCTAAGGTACTCTCCTAATCCATTTCCTCCTCAATACTCATCCCCATACTATTACTTTCCACCATCCACTAGTCCTTGTCCTAGCCATGGACTTTTTAGTTCATAAATTTCCTTATTTTATAAATATCTTGATGAAAATCCATAGGTAGTTTTCTTGTAGCTCTATGAGATGGGTGTCTAATTTAATAAAGATATTGACCCTATTTAATTCACTTTACCCTTAAACCATCCTCATCTATAGTTAAATCCCTCATCCAATAGCCATAGCCAATCATCTACCCCTTCTCTACTAGCAAAGGTAATCCTATCTTGGCCATCTCACCTATTATCAAACCATCCACACAGTTGCATCAATGACCATCTGATCTAACATCCAATGTTTTCACATCTAAATCACACAATGAATTAGGCCCCTACACTCCCCTTCCTATTTATTTTGGAAACCCTTTTTCAATAACTCATCACCATTGAAATGATGGTCTATCCACTTATCTGACATCTTAATTTCACTAAACCTAAGCCCTCATGGTATAAATCCAATCAATACTATGTATATCACCAAACATGGGAGTATTATATTAATCAATGTCATGATTTCTAGAATTATGTCCAATACCCCATCAACTATGGTGACATAGTAATTGAGAATGAACTAGATGAATCTATATCCCTAGGTGAACAAAAAGAGGAATAACAAGATTTCATTCTCAATCATGAGAAATCCCTTCCCCTTCCAAGCCAAGTTCATGACATCCAATCCATCCTCCATGATCTCCCCATCTCTAAAAAATATTCCATCAAGAACCAATACATTTCCTATAAGCCTAATCATCCTATATCCCATAATTCCTTTCATGGTCTTATCTTTGCTTAGCCC
Source organism: Torreya grandis (assembly GCA_037957365.1). Classification (NCBI taxonomy): domain Eukaryota; kingdom Viridiplantae; phylum Streptophyta; class Pinopsida; order Cupressales; family Taxaceae; genus Torreya; species Torreya grandis. The sequence continues at coordinate 1,963,165 of JARHVA010003451.1, read as the reverse complement.
ATTGTTCCTCCATCATCTCCATCTCACCCATCATATCAAAAACCCCATGTTGAGAGGATAATCATAGATAATGAATATCCCGCTATAAGACTTACCTCTTGCACATCAAATTTGACATCAGAATCAATACCAAATTTTTCCACCTCAGGATCATGTGCAACACCTATATCCAAATCAAATTCCTTATCAAAAACATTACCCCTCATAGATGTTGTAGTAAAAGATGATAATACTAGTATTTTTGATGATATATATAATTCAAATACCTTTAATAGATCATTAGGCATATATTTTTATCCCAATAAGGATGATGAAGTCATAATCAAGTTCTTTAATGTTTTATCTATTGAAGATTACTAGAGTGAATCTGATCCTAATTTGGATACACATACCACAACTAGTCTTAGTGATCCTTTATATATTCTTGAGGATAGTTTCTCTGATGTTGAGGTTAGGCCTCCTCATGAATTTTATGAGGAATATGATTCTAATTATCTCCTTAATCCATCACACAACATTAATCATCCACCTCTCCTTCATAATCCCTATATCCCACTCCATGAAAGGAATGAACAAGAACATGCATCATCAGATTCCCATCCACATTCAATATTATGTGCCACAAATACCAAGGTATAAAACCATATTCCAAAATTCATAAACCATGGTCAAATAATTTTTTATCCTATAATTCAAAGTCAATAAAATTCAAATCATCAGCCTAATCAAAAAATGTCTTCTCCTAGTGAAGCCTAAAATCAGGCACCAACAAAATGTCAAAGTCAAAACCATTAGCATATATCAAGTCAAAAATCAATTACCTATGGTGTATCCCAAAATATAGCACCATGGGGTAGTCAAAGTCAAACCTAATCATCAAATCAAAATAATGTTAAAATTAATAATCATATGTCTGACTATCCTCTTAATATTTGGATCAAAGATTCAATAAATCAAAATGTCTTGGATCCCTTAATCTCATGGATCCAATCTAAATAATCACCTCCACCATATAAAATGGTGTATTTAACTATTTAATCCCATTAATATCCTATATCCCTTATCAAAATAATGACATCATCTCATCCACACCATATCTTAGATCCCTGGGTAGCATTGTCCCTTGTAGGGTTTACATAGACACCTAGTTGAGACATCTAAAGGACATTAAATCAAGAGTCAATAAAGGCCACCAAGACTTTAATACATCAAGTAGTAGTGGGATGATCCTAGCATCACATATCTCTAGAATAATTTTTGGTTGAAGATCTATACAATATCATAAATCCTACATCTTGCCCTTTTCCATTAAATCAAGATGCCATCAAAAACTTAAAAAAGTCAAACAAATCCTTTGTCTAATGGTAAAAACTAGTCTTCTAGTGCCTTGGGCACATACAATGATGAAAACAAATTTCTAGCCTCATGGTAAGATAATCTATTATTGGTATTGTACCTCAATACTTGGGGGCATAGTCTATCCTTTTTCACCATCACACCCATCCCTTGTCAATCCATCCCTTATCCATCCCCTGCATCCATTCTTCCTATCCATCATCTACCATCATGTCCTCAATCCTATCTACCATTCCTTCCTATCTCGACCTTCATAATAAAGTAGAAGGTGCCTTGAGAAATGTTTTAAAATCATGTTGGCATATCATTAAATGGACATTCAAGCATCTAAACATTTTGTTCCTTCACAATGTGGTCATTGGCAATCCCTAGTCCTTTCTTCCTTGGTCCTCATCCCATTTTTTTCATAACCCTCATCCTCTTATCACTCATTCATCATTCCATCCATCCTCATATTGATTTCTAGGCTTGTTATTCTCTCTACTAGTAACACCATTTATATAGTATACATATATATCCCAAAAGGCCCTAAAAATCATAAAATTTGAAAAATAAAAAATAGTTTATGATGTCTTGTATTACACCTAATCCCCTAAGTTTCATCCATCTCCATGTCATTCATCCTTACCAATGTATGATATCCATCTCATATTTTCCCATTCCCTTCTTTGGAAATAACATTTAGACTCGAAACTCGAATCTGAGTGGTCATCCATCCCCCCATATCCTCATCATCCTTTTGAATAGGTATTATTGACACACATAACCTTGTTAAATATTCTAACTAGCACCCATCACTTTCTTATCATTACCTCTTCATATCTATCACCCATCCAATCACTATTTTTCTAGTTTAAATGGTATTTGATCCCATTATTTCCTACTCTTCTTTCTATATTGGACTCTTTCAAGGATTTGTTTGTTAGAAATACTTTATCATATTAAACATCACCATTCCAAATCACCTTTTTTTACCACTTTTAGATTTGATTTATTGACCAAATATATATTCAAAGACCTTATCCCACAACCAAGGTTAAATCTAGTCTATATTGATCCTAATCCTAATTCATATCCACATCTATATCATTATCTAAGTATTAATCCTAATCATCATTGTTAGTCCATCCAAGTCTATCCTAAGTCCACCATCACATCATGATCATCTATCCCATCACCCCATCACTCATCCCATCATTAGACAAGACATTATGACATTGCATGTAGATATTGGTGTGTGTTACTTGTTTGTTCTATTTGTCTTGTTTGCATGTCTTTTATCATGTATATATCTTTTTTTTATTAGTTTTCTCATGTCTCTTATTGTTTACTTAGGTAATGAATAAGGATACTATGAGGTCACCAAATAGTGCTTATTAGTGCCTTTGATGATGTAGAGTTAGTTATTTACCCATGCACTTTGACACAATGTCCTCTTGGTCATGCTCATAACATGGGACATACTTTCAAGATACATATCTATTGGATACCTTACAATATGATGATATTTATGGTAGATATGATGGCTTGATCACCTACACCATCATCATTTCTATAATCATCTAAACATCCTTATTCCAATATAACTAACATCCAATATTTTAATCCTTATCTCATTCATATTATATAATCACTAACATCATCCTTAAATAAATAATCATCATCATCATTGTCATCTTCTATTTAGATCTACATCGACTTGAGGTCTTTTTAGTGTCTAAGGATAGCTCAACCACTATCTGTTCTTTCATCAACTATCTTATCCTCATCATCCTCAAGTATTACCTCAGTCAAATCTTTAAGCCATACTATCAATCATTAGTCAATCAATTAATCAATCCTCATCCTAAACATCATCTCCCTGAACCTTTTTCATCAATCATTGGCACCTATCAATTAGGCTCGACATATCACAACATCCATCTTATCTTCCATCAATCATTAATTGGTCTAATTATTATCCTATCTTTTGGTGATTCAATGTTATATTTTATTTTATATTATTTCCTTCATCATATCATTTGAATTTAACCCCTTGGGATGTGTCATTAACCATGACAAAGTCATCTCTACAACCTATGCATGTGTCTTTGCTAGGGACATAATCAGTCTATAACTCATTACTAAACATCAAACTCATATTCTTCATCTTATATCTCACATTTAACATCCCACCCCTCATTTCCTCTTTCAAGTGACCATCTGTCTCATTCTTCCCTGCATATCCCCTTGAGGGGGCATCATAATCACTAACATTCATTCATGAAATGGTTTTCCTTTAAAAGACCATTACTACTTCCACTTTGCTTCACTCATAATTCCCTTTCAAATAGGGGTAAAATGTATGTATATAAATTCACTTGCCTACATTATCATCACTAATATTACTATTAGTTGATATTAATTCCACTTATCTAATTAATTCTAACTAATCCCATCCTAATATCCTCCCCTTCCTAATCATTTATATAATATCCCCATTTATTATACCTTCATCCACTAACCTTAGTCATCCCCACCAATCATTTAATTTATCCTAAATTTTGAATATCCTATCTTAATCCCCACTTATTTATTATTTGGAAATTTTAAATTCCCATGACCCACCTACACACCTACTAAGCCTATTCCTAGGCTCTCCTATGCCCCTAGCCCCTAATCACCTACCTAATCCCTATTTAATACCCTTCTAAGCCTAATTAAACCTTAAGAGGATTCTATAGTTATCCAATTATAGAATCCTCCCTATTCTCACCACACCTCTCTAGAAGCCTCCAAATCTGGAGGCTTCCAAGGAATTTTAAATTCCTTGGATAATCCTCAACCCTTGATCTCCCCAAACTAAATTTAAATTTCAACCATTGATCCTTCCCTCATCTTTCTATTTAATCAACTCCATTCCTCCATTGGAGCTATCTACAAGCTATCTAAAAAATCCATGCCCAACTCATGAAGCAATCAAAAATCTCCATCCTTGAGTCCATCATCAACAATCCATGATCATGCTGTCATAATGTCAAAATTTTGAGTCCATAGCAATCAACTATCCACTTAAACATCTTGGAAGGAGGATAGTTGAAACAATGGATTTGGTAAGATTTATCTTGTGATTTTGATTTGTTTCCATTATCCTTATTATAAAGTAGTTTGATTTTTGGGTTTTAAATTATATAGTTTAATTCATATTATGCTCAAAATTATTGCTACAAAATGTATCACCTACATTTAAAAATAGATTTTACCAAAAATGACTCTAAAAAATCTAATTATAATTTCATATTATCTATTTAGGTATCCCATGTAGCTTAAACATATGTTTTAAATATATATTTTTAACCTTTAGACCATTGATTCATGCCTTTCTTCATAAGATGAAACGGGCATACTTTGTCAATTTATATACTACCACAAAAATTTCATCTTTACACTCTGAGTTGGGAAGCCTCATGATAAATCCCATTAACATAATTTGAAACTTTTGTTGTGGGACCAAATTTGGTTTTAGAATGCTTGATGAAGGAACACTCTCCCCCTTACTTTGTTGTTAGATGTCACACTCAACTACAAATTTTATAATGTTAGCCTTTATTCCCTTCCAAAAAAAATTACCTTTGATGTTTCTATATGTTTTATGGAACTCCACATGGTTTGCAGATGCAAATGCATAGCCATTATTTAGTGCCTTTTGATCAAAGGAAGAGTCACCCCTCAATTAAATTCATCCTTTTAAAAAAATTGTGCCATTAAGAACTAGTCAAACACAACCTTCCCCCCATCTTTAATTTATTTCATGATTTTATCTGAGGCAGAGTAACTTAAGTATTCTTATAAAACATTATGTATCTAAGCATGATATTTTATGGACATGGACAAAAATATTGGAAATTATTTCTTGTGGGGTGGTGCACATAACACCACATTCTTCTTCCCTTTCTCTCAAATTCATAGGCTTGAAGCCATTCAATCTATTTTTGACATTCCTTTGTTAATGTCCCTTGAGTTAACAATTGTTTAAGGTTGAGGTGGTCAATTTTATAAAATAACTTACTACCCAATATAAACTAATTCCATCTAGAAATTGCATGTAGGATAAAAAATATCTCCTTGCTATCGATGTAAATTAATCACTCATGTTCATTAAATTTATCACATTTGAATGATATTGGGTGTTCATCTTGAGATAAAATTGCACTTAGTATAAATTCAAAGGCATCAAATTCAACAACAAAAGACTTTTTGAAATCAGGGGTTGTTAAGAATAGTGTATAGACTAGAGCTCTTTTGATATCCTCAAAATTGTATTTGGTTAATATGGACTACTTGAAGGAACCTTTCGTAGTGAGCTCAGTTATGGGATGAGTTGTTGTTGATAATTTCCTCACAAATCTTCTATAAAATCTTGCCAAACCTAGAAAAGCATGAAGTTTCTTCAGAGTCTTGGGTATTTACCAATTACATATGGCCTTTATATTTTTATGGTTAGTACAAATTTCATCAATATAAATTATTTGACCAAGGTATTCCAAGGATTCTTTCATGACTTCACATTTATATGCCTTGGCATACAACTTCTCATTGGACATTGATTCTAGCCTCTAGATTTTAGTGATCAATTTCTCTAACTATGACTTTTGAAAATGCCCATCTATATAAGGATGTACCAATTTATTCCCCTTCGTAGGGTCTAACTCAGTGATTTTCTTTGATTCTCTATCTAGGAACAACCTCTTTGGTATATCTTGGAAAACTACTTTATATTTTATAACAACTCTGGGATCCCTTGATCCTATTTGTTTGTGGTAGAAGATACCACATCCATATTGTAGAGTTGAGCCATAAATCCAATATGGCCCTTTTTTAAAATATCATTTATCTAACTAGAATAAATAGTTTTGATTTCCTTTAAGGGCAAGGACTTGATATTATACTCATGGTCCCATTCCTTGAATGTCAAGAATCTCTCATAATGATTAGTGGAGTATGTTCCAAGTGAGTATAACCATTTAACCCCTAAAAAAATATGCACATTTGTAATATTGGCCACATATAATTTATATTTAATGACATAATATTAAATTGATATATCCACATTATGGACCACTCCTACGCATTCAATACTTTGTTGTACTAGAGTCTGAATGGGGAAATTTTTAGAAGTGTATAAATGAAGGCCTAATCTTTGGACTTGTTTCTTATCCATAATATTACCTGTAATTCTAAGATTGACCATGACCAGAACTTAGGTTTTATTTACATTGTAAAATAACTTGAATGTATCTAAATGGTCCAATATTATGATTTTAGAAAGTGATACAAAGAATTTCCTCATCTATATTATAATAGGAGAAAAATATTTAGGTTCACACCCTAAAGTGGGGTTCTTGGGGGCTTCCTCATTTTTTGAATTTGACCCTAGCTCAGATTAACACACTCATCTAAAATAAAATAATTTTTTTATTATATACATGACCTTTACTCCATGGATCATAAAACCTATAAAATGGATTTACAACAATCGACATAGGGGTAGAATAAAGACTAGGGGTCTTTGGCTTTCTTGTCCCAAGTAAAGTATCTATGGATAATAGGTTATACCATTTTATTTTTTAGGGAATCAATATGTTTTTCTACTCTTATATATATAATAATGGATCTTTTAACATAGTTAGGTTTAGACATCCTTACCTCAATTCAAATATTAGCCCACATGTTGGAAATATAGATCTTCTACACCAACTTTGAAGAAAGCTTGGCCTTGGATTATAAAACTTTAAATTTTTCTATATAAGTTGGCTCTATGTGATAATGTAGTGTTAAAAATGTAGTACATGACAAAAATTTAGTATGACAAAAATGTCGTGAGGACAAAACATAGTGAAGCAAAAATATAGCGATATTGGTAATGTCATAAAAATGTCACAAAGAGCATAATTGGGACATTTTAGTGATTATCACATTGTTTATTTATTTTATAGTTCAGTTTTGTGATAGTAATTAACATTTCATGGTGGAAAATTAATGCAACAAAATTTAAAATCAAAATAATTGAGGAAAATGTGATTTCATGAGTTTGGACCTTTAGTTGAAAGTTGTGTTGTCTAATGTGTGGGTGCATCTTTTACTATGTTTTATTCCTGAAATGTTTTTTCCTCACTACATTTTTACCTTACTAAATTTTATCCTTGATACATTTTTCACGCTACTTTTTTAACTGCTACATTTTTGTTTGCTATTTTTTTTATGGATGCCAATAAGCCTCCATAAACATATCTTTTTAAAACAAGTGGATCAACTAGGTATCATATGGTTCATCCTAGTTACGATCATCTCTCTTATGTAGAGATTTAGAAAAGTCAAAAATATTTCCCTTTGGATTTTTAGAAACCAATCTCTTTCCCTAAGTGTGGGCAGTACCATCTAAATGTTGCACAAACATATTCAGCTTGTCCTTTTGAGTCTTTTTTATTTTATACACTAAAGGCCAGTTTAAGCTTGCTTAACCATATATAGACCTCCATCTTACCTCCTATATCATACTATGGGAGATTAATTTTTATCTTGAAATAAGGTTTGTGCAATTTTCCTTTATCTTTCTCCTCATTTCATTACTCTTGCTCTTCCTCATCTGGTGGATCTAGGTCCATTTTTTTCCAAATGGTTTTATCTTCCTCTTCATCATATGGTTGATCTTATTATTTTCATAATGAATTAATCTCTTTTGGAAAAAATTAAATATCTCTTATAATAACCCTTTCATATCCTATTTGGTCATAAAATTTGAATTTTTTCTTGGGTAAACTCCCCTCATCATTTTGGTAGTGGCTAAAAAGAACAAAAATCCATTGAAGTTCTGATACCACTTGTTATGTTCCAAATAAAAATAGAAAAAAAAAACTACAAATGCAAATTAAAATTTTCATAAATATAAAATATGGGAGCACATGCTTCCCCAAGAGTGGATTACACATGTAAATTTGACTATAAAAAAAGAGCTCTCATATAATGGTGGCTATCTCAGGCATGTTGATATTGTAAAAAATATACAATTTTTAGGGTATTTTCCCCTATTTTTTATTTAACCAATAAAAACAATCTAAGACTAACTCATAGCCTACCCCTTCACTAAATTTAAGCACATAAGATATAAAATAATATAAATAATACTAAATTAGTGTGCACATGCAACCACACACACAAATATATGTTGTGTTTGGGTACACAATAAAATGTGTGTAATCATGTGCAATACTATCATGTAGTGAAATCCTTTATATGATATCCATAATTAACTCAAGATATATCACTTTATGTTTTTAATATATGGGAGCTTAAAAGAAGTTCCTCTTAATGTGTAATTTATTTTCTAGTGAGAGATAGATAAGTGTTATATGATCAAAATTATTAAGCTTTATATGCATATATAGTTATCTTTTTCATTTATTTCCTCTATATTGTCATGAAAAATTTACAAGTTGGATTGTATAAACAATTTGAATTTTGGAAACTAGCCATTAAAGGGTGAACAAATAGTTCTGACCTACGTGGACAAGTCATGGTTATGGAACTTTATGGATAATTTTAAACTTTCTCAAAGAACATGACCAATGATATAAGACTATAAGGCAATATAATAATGATTTTAAGTTGTTTAGGAAGAGACTAATAATATTTTGTGTAGTAGTAACAAAGCTTTGAGGGGATTAGGCCCATATATGAGTAATGGCTAAGGAAGAATGTGAAAAAGAGTAATGTGTGTGATCATAATTTAGGTATGTTGGATATTGGTTTAATTTTACATTCTCAAGTGTCTAATACCAAAAATGAGAGTCCAAATTTTCCCCATTTATTCTATTAATGTAATTAATACAGTAAAATGCTAAAAGGTGATACCTAATGATAACCACAATTGGGTATACTCAAGTATGTGATGTGTGCTTCACCTTGCTCCATTAAAACTTGTAATGGAACATGTAGAAATTAGTTTTTACTTATAATATAAAATATGAAAGTAAAATCATTAAACATATGTTAAATGAAATATTAAGAAACAAATACACATGTATGCACGTGACCAAACATGTCTTCTGGAGATAATGGAGAATTAGGTGATCATGCCCCCCTGGAGATGCTAGTGTAAAACTATGAGTTGAGTTGAATATGGCCAAACCCTCATTTGATAGAAGTTGTGTCACACATAACTTCAACTTCACATAACTCGCTATATCTCAGTAATGAAAACCACTAAGGGTTTTGGATACATCATAATTCACATGTTTCATTCACTCATCTAATATCATCTAGTATATGATTAATTATGCCTCTTTATCATCTAAAACTACAGCTATCTCATCTAAAAAATCACTATTTATATATTATAACCAATTTATTATATAGTAACATATCCCCTTTTATTTCTTCTTTACCACCCTAACCTTTACTTCTCTCATCCACCATTACTTTTATCATTACACCCTCCTTACAAGTCCAATTAACCTTCTAACCTATCCATTGATCACATTATAAATTTAAATTCTAAAAATCTTACCTACCTCTAATTGACTCTCCTACAAATCCTTCCTTAAACATTCCCTAATCCCCATTAACTTTGCTAACCAAATATAGAAGCCTCCTAATTTTCCTAGAGCCACTAACCTTTCCCCCCAGCATTTTCTAAGGAAATTTTAATTCATTGACTCATTTAATAAACCATCCACCCAAGTAATTTTTATTTCCTTAGAGATTCCCTAGCCCATGATCTTCTTACACCTAAATTTGAATATTTTCCCTCCATATCCCCACCACTCTTCCATTTAAATCAACCCATCCCTTTACCTAAAATAAGAGGAATGAGAATTATTATGAAATCCCTTGCCATCTTACATCCATAAGCTCATCTTGCATCCATAATTTGTTGTTATAGTCTTGAAGCAATAATCATGTGTAATCTTACATGCTAAAAGTCAATTATTTTTAGTCAATTTGGGGCACGTCGTGATCAGGTTAGAGGTAAATTAGAGTAAAAATGATGGTATAATTTTCTTGCTCTCATCGTTGATTTGTTACTTTTTTAATTTCAATACCCAATCATTGAGGTTATAATAAGATTTGTAATTAAAATTTAGTTATTTGTATATTTACTTTATTTTTTATATTTTAGATTTGAATTGCAAGTTTTTATCCTAATACATTTAATGACCACCATAAGAGGGATCCCCTTATTAAGATAATTTTTTAATTTGTTTAATAATGTTTTGGTAAAAATTATTGTCATTTGTATGATTTTTGAAATTGCATCTTGTTGTTTTGATCAGTTTTGCATCTTCTAAGGTGGATTGATTAGTTTAGAAACCTCCTGGATGCATTTGTTCAAATAGTGTCAATTCTTTGTGAGGAAATCCATCTTTTTTTTACAATATTCTAAATGCTCATTATGTGCTACGCATGTTTGTAATACATGATGAGACATATAGTTCCTATAATTGATGATCTTGACACAATTCTACTATTTTAGATTATTCATCAATGATTTTTATAGGCCTTGGTATTGTAATATTATGTAAACTCTCAATTTTATCACATCTTTTTCTTAATTTTTTTAATTCAAAAGTGCACTTATATTAACTTAACAAAAAAATATAACCAAAATGATTCTAAAACTAACTAGCATAACTTTTGTTGTTATTACATTTAAGAAGATTGATGTTTCTCATCATTTGTTTGTGTTAGAGGTATGCATAATAATGTGTTCCAATGGTTTTTTTAAAATCTTATTACTATTCTTATCATTTGTTTGCATTAGAAGTATGCATAATGTTGTGTTCCAATGGATGTTTTTAAAGCTTATTACTATTTTTTTGCGTATCTAATATAATGGCTTCAATAGGGATTTTGTTTCAAATCGATTATGAACATTGAGTTTTTTTATGCCTTTCAAATCAAAGGGGACTATTGTCTTCATTTCATCTTAACCTGTTATTATTTCCTACTATGTTGGACAATTTCAATGCATCATTTTTTCCACTAAAAAATATATGAAGGTTTGGCAAAAAAGAAGTGCATGTCTTTTAACGCACTAAATATAATATTATATTTTATGAGACACTGATTGGTTTAGCAAATTTTATGTTATTTCCAAAATCTATCAAATCAAGGAAGCATGTAAATGTTATTATAGTATTCATGTTAATCAAGACACATTGGTTTTGATTTATATGGATCAATGTGCATAAGGAGGTTGAACACTGTATGACAGGCCAATAGCCATACTTTGGTAGTGAGGGAAAATTTAATAGACATACAACAAGCTAGTGGTGCATCTACTAGTAGCCATTCAGCATGCCACAAACAAATTTTTACCTCTACTTGTATTCACCATGTCTAGATTTCAAACCTCTTGAAGTAGCCTTTCCATGCAACAGCATTAACGTGGTCACCATATCAAGTTCTATTATATTTTGTTCATTAACTCAACCCAAGATCAACACCACCACCATTCTTTTTTTCTCAGTTGTTTCAACTCAAGCAGAACCACATTCTATTTCAATCAAAGATTTTAATGGACTCAGAAATCCCCTCTGTACTTTCAACATACTACAAATATGTGTTTATCTCCATGTATAGACATGGCATATATATATTGTATATGTACTATGGGCATTTTTATTTTTGGGAGTGTGAGCTACTTTATATAGACCACTGTGGGAAACAAACCAGAGAGGAGGAGGTTGTTTCTTTGTAAAAGCATGATGGTAAGAATAATAATTCTAAATTTAAATTTAACACTTCATAGTTAGGGTTTGATGATGAAACATTTGTAAATATCAATCGACTTCCCCTACTTGAAAAAAGACTCCTCTTAGGCTCCTTTGATTTCTAACTGGCTTATCATTCATTTTTCTTTGTTATTTTTTAGTTGGTGTATTGTTTGATCATGGTCAACATTTTATGGTAGTTTTTTGCCTTTCACATGGTTGTATGACATCAAAGTTTTTCATCCAATTTGTTTTAGTTCTCCATGAAAAATTTGCTTGTTTCTAAATTCTTCTTCAAACCCAAAATACCATGTTCTTAGTTCTAAATTTTATAGGGCTTTGTGCTCACTAGCTCTGTGGGTCCTGCATTTCTCTTGTGGATAGATTCCTTTTTGATGAAAACTACTTGTTCTTTATAGACTTTTACCCTTTAGCATGTTTTTTTTATTTTCATAATTGTTTTTTTTTATAATGATCTCTAGTTTGGTCTATCTCAAAGTGGTGTGCCTCATTTTTCACCCATGTAAACACAAGAAGTTTTTAGTTTGCACCCTCATTCACCATCTATGATCCACAAATTTAAAGCACTTTTGGTTGGGGATATCAGGGATCCATGTAATAGCAAATTCCAACACAATGAAAGGAAAAATTAGTGCAATTATTAATAGGGTCTAGATAGAAATATCCAATCAAGTAGGATTAATAGTAGCTAGCCATAGTTCAAAGCAAAATACATTTTTTGTAGAAGAAAATTAAAATGAAAAGCATCATTTGCATACAACTAGCTGCCACTTGTAGCTTGTGCAAGATAAAAAATCTTATTTTAATGTACTCTATTTTAGAATATGAGTTTTTTTACTAGGCATGCCCACATAGGTTAGTGGCTTTAGAGATCTAGTTAGAAGGAAGGCCTACAAGTAAAATGGTATAAAAATCATTTTAATGTCTTTTACAATTGTACTTATCATGGCATTAGATCTTATAATCAAATAAAAATTCATTCTTAGTTCCTAAAACACATTTTTAGATCTAATAATGAGGCAAAACTATGAATAGCATCATATCCATCAAAGTTCCTGAGTCTACAAAGCACACCACATGTCAAACTATTCCCCCGGGCAATGTCATTGTGTACTTACATTGTGATCAATTTATGATCTAATAAAGCTTGGTTTTTGTTTTTTTTCTTTGGGCTATGCAGCTAACCAAATTTACATGCAAATGATTTTCTCTAGGCTTGCTAGGTGAGAAACAAGAGCTACTAGCAACAATAATGAAACTAGAATATTGGGAACAATTTAGCCCAATAATCTAGAAAATTAGTCTTTCTTTGGTAAATTAGGTTGTCATTTTTTGTTTTCATAATTTTTTTCATCCTTGGTAGAGGCCAAATCAAACCTATAGTCAAATGATTTTTTAAATTTTTAATGTAAAACTTAAGAAAAAACAAGTTATTATCATGGGAGTGCGCTAGGCAATCAGGATTGCAAGCCAATGATTTTTTGATTTATTTTAGTGTTGTTTGTTAGTGATTGGGTTAGGATTGAATCCATTAAAAACATATCTATATTTAGGGGAAAGACAATGTATTTTATGTGCAAGAACATGACAACAAGAGAGCCCATGTGGAGGTTTAGTATGGTAATTATTTTCTAATGAAGAAGCCATGAAGAAGTTTCCCTAGGGTTTTGAGACCATGGCTATCCCATCTGACAAGGATTCCATTAGGTTCATTCCTCAACATGATCTTTGATCTTGATGTTTCAATTTTGCAGTTTGTGTTTTGGGATTTATTATAGTTTACATCAATGTTTTTTAATTAATGGTTCATTTGTAAATTTATTTCTTTTTATTTAAGCAAGGCTATGACTGTGGTCACAATTTTACAAAAAAATAAAACAAAAATATCTACTTTAAAGATAGTTAATCATAATACACTTTGTAATTAAGTTTATAGATTCAATAATATTGTAATATATTTGCTTGGTATGATTGTTTTGGTTTTCAAAAATTGGCTTAACCTATGGTGTTAGATAGGTTAGATTAGGTGATGGTTGGGTTAGTGTGATCTCAAGAATGGATTTATTTGTCAATTGGTAAGACAAGGTTTTTTTTAATCTAGTTTCCAACTTGCAAAACCAAATATTTTTTTGGTTTCCCAAAATGATAACTTTACATGTGAATGCATTGATTTTAGTATTTTGACCTTGAAAAACCTAAGTTTCATGAATCAATAACATCCTCAAAACTAACATCCTTAAATCCCTCATCCACTAGCCATAACCAATCATTTACTACTTCCTTTACTAGCAAAGGGAATCTTATCCTGACCACCTCACCTACTATCAAACCATCCACACGGGCACATCAACTACCATCTAATCTAACATCTAATGTTTTCACATCTAAATCACATAATGAATTAGGCCCTTATACTCCCCTTCCTATGTCCTTTTCAACAACTCATCATTGCTAAAATGATGGACTATCCACCTATCTGACATCTTGATTCCACTAAAACTAAGCCCTCCTAGTATAAAGCCAATCAATATTATGTATATCACAAAACATGGGAGCATTATATTAATAAATGTCATGATTTACAAAATTATTTCCAATACCTCATTGATCATGGTGACATAGTAATTGAGAATGAACCAGATGAATCTATATCCCTATGTAAACAAGAAGAGGAATAACAAGATTTCATTCCCAATCATGAGCAATCCCTTCCACTTCCAAGCCAAGTTCATGACATCCCTTCCATCCTCCATGATCTCACCATCTCCAAAAAATATTTCATCAAGAACCAATCCATTTCCTATAAGCCTAATCCTCGTATATCCCATAATTCCTTTCATGGGCTTATCTTTGCTCAGCTCATTGTTCTTCCATCATCTCCCTCTCACTGATCATATCACAAATTCCATGTTGAGAGGAAAATCATAGATAATGAATCTCCTACTATAAGACTTGCCTCTTGTATATAAAATTTGACATCAAAATCAATACCAATTTTTTCCACCTCAAGATCATGTGTATCACCTATATCCGAATCAAATTCCTTATCAGAAACATCATCCCTCATAGATGTTGTAGTAGAATATGATTATGCTGGTATTTTTGATGATATCTCTAATCCAAATACCTCCAGTACACCATTAGGCATATATTTTTATACCAATGAAGGTGATGAAGACATAATTTAGTTCTTGAATTCTTTATCTATTGAATATTACCAGAGTGAATATGATCTAATTTGGATGCACATACTACAACTAGTCTTAGTGATCCTTTAGAGATTCTTGAGGACACTTTATCTGACATTGAGATTAGGCCTCATAGTGAATTTTATGAGGAATATGATTCCAATTATCCCATTAATCCATCACATAACATTAATCATCCACCTCTCCTTCATAATCCCTATATCCCACTCCATGAAGGGAATGAACAAGAACATGCATCATTAGATTCCCCTCCACATTCAATATTGTGTGCCACAAATACCAAGGTACAAGGCCATATTCCAAAACTCAAAAAACATGATCAAATAATCTTTTATCCTATAATTTAAAGTCAATAAAAATCAAATCATTAGCCTAATCAAAAAATGTCTTCTCTTAGTCAAGCCCAAAATCAGGCACTAGGGGAATGTCAAAGTCTAAACCATCAACATATATCAAGTCAAAAATCAATTCCTTATAGTGAATCCAAAAATATAGCACCAGGGGGTAGTCAAAGTCAAATCCAATCAAAAAATCTAAATAATGTCAAAATTAATAATCATATGGCTGACTATCCTCTTAATGTTTGGATAAAAGAGTCAACAAATCAAAAGGTATTAGATCCCACAATCTCATGACACCAATCTAAATAATCCCCTCCGCCATATACAATGGTGTATGTAACTATCAAATCCCATTCATATCTTATATCCCTTCATCAAAATCATGACATCATCTCATCTACACCATATCTTAGATCCCTAGGTAGCATTGTCCCTTGTAGGGGTTACAAAGACACCTAGTTGAGATGTCTAAAGGACATTAAATCAAGAGTCAATAAAGGCCACAAAGACTTTAATACATCTAGTAGTAGTGATATGATCCTAGAATCATATATCTCTAGAATAGGTGTTGGTTGAAGATCCATACAATATCATAAATCCTACATCTTACCCTTTTCCAATAAATCAAGATGCCATCAAAAAGTCAAAAAAGTCAAACAAATCAAAATAAAATAACATAAAAATCCTTCATCCAATGGTAAAAACCAATCTTCTATTACCTTGGTCAAGTAAAATGATGAAAACCAATTTTTGGCCTCAAGGTAAGATAATCTATTATTTGTATTGTACCTCAACACTTGGGGGCACAATCCATCCTTTTTCACCATCACACCCATCCCTTATGAAGCCATCTGTTATCCATCCCCTCCATCCATTATTCCTATCCATCATCTACCATCATATCCTCAATCCTATCTACCATTCCTTCCTATCTTGACCTTCATAATGAAGTATATGAAGGTGCCTTGAGAAATGTTTTGAAATCATCTTGGTATATCTTCTAATGGACATTCAGGCAACTAAACATTTGGTTCTTTCATGATGTGGTCATTGGCAATCCTAGTCCCTTCTTCCTTGGTCCTCATCCCCTTTTTTTCATCACCTTCATCCTCTTATCACTCATTCAATTTTTTTTTTATCTTCATCTTGATTTTTAGGCTTGGTATTCTCTTTGCTAGTAACACCATTTGTATAGTGTACATACATATCCCGAAAATCCCTACAAATCATAAAATTTGAAAAATCTAAAAATAGTTTATGATGTCTTGTCTTATACCCAATTCCATAAGTTTCATCCATCACCATGACATTCATCTTTCCAAACATATGATATCTATCTCATATTTTTCCATTCCCTTCTTTGGAAACAACATTTAGTCTCGAAACTCAAATTTGAGTGGTCATCCATCCCCCCATATCCTCATAATCCTTTTAATTAGGTATTATTGACACATATAAGCTTTTCAAATATTCTAATCTAGCATGCATCACTTTCCTATCATTACCTATTCATATCTAGAACCCATCTAATCATTATTTTGTAAGTGTGAAAGGTATTTGATCCCATCATTTCCTACTATTATTTTTAGATTAGACTTTTGTAAGGCTTTGTTTGTTATAGATACTTTATCATCTTAAACATCACCATTGCAAATCACATTTTTTGTTATTCCATCCAAGTCTATCCTAATTCCACCATCACATCATGATCATCTATCCCATCACCCCATCACTCATCCCATCATTAGACAAGACATTATGACACTGCATGTAGATACTTGTGTGTGTTACTTGTTTATTCTATTTTTCTTGTTTGCATGTCTTTTATCATGTACATCTCATGTTTGTATTATTTTTATCATGTATCTTCTTTTTTACTTAGGTAATGAATAAGGATGTTATGAGGTCACCAAATAGTGCTTATAAGTGCGTTCGATGATGTAGAGTTTGTTATTTTCCCACACACTTTAGCACAATGTCCTCTTGGTCATGCTTATAACATGGGGCATACTTATAAGAGCCATATCTATTGGATTCCTTAGAATATGATGATATTTATGGCAGATATGATGGCTTGATCACCTACACCATCATCATTTCTATAATCATCTAAACATTCTTATTTCCATCCAACTAACATTAAATCTTTTAATCCTCATCTCATTCATATTATATAATCACTAACATCATCCTTAAATAACTAATCATCATCATCATTGTCAACTTCTATTCATAACTACACCACCTTGAGGTCTTTTTAGACTATGTAGGAAACACTTAGCCACTTTTTAGTGTCTAAGGATAGCTCAACCACTATCTCTTCTTTTTTCAACTATCTTGTCCTCATCATCCTCAAGTCTTACCTCAGTCAAATCTTTAAGCCGTACTATCAATAATTCATCAATCAATTGATCAATCCTCATCTTACCAATCATCTCCATAAAACTTTTTCCTCAATCACCCGTACCTATCAATTGGGCTCAACATATCACAACATCCATCTTATCTTCCATAAATCATTAATTGGTCTAATTCTTACCCTTTGTCTTTTGGTCACTATCCTATCTTTTCTTTTATATCATTACCTTCATCAAATCATTTTACTTTAGTTTTGAGCTACACCCATCATTGATATTACCAAATCTTCATCTTATATTGGCCTATATCTCTCCCTTTCATGCATCTTTACTTGGGATATGTCTAAATCTTGTGGCTTTTAAATCCTATTATTACCATGTTATGGTTGATTCCCCCTTGGGATGTGTCTTTAACCATGAAAAAGTCATCTCTACTCCTTGTACATGTGTCTTTTTCAGGGACATCATCAATCTATAGCTCATTGTTGAACATCAAACTCATCTTCTATCTCACATTTAACATCCCATCTCCTTGTCTATCCATCACATCTCACCCCTTATTTCCTCTTTTGAGAGACCATCTATCTCATTCTTATTTTCATGTCCCCTTGAGGGGGTATCATAATCACTAACATTCATTATTAAAATGGTTTTTCTTTGAAAGACCCTTACTCCTTCCACTTTGCTTCACTCGCAATTCCCTTTCAAAGAGGGGCAAAATGTATGCATATAAATTCACTCACCTACATTATGATCACTAATATTACTATTAGTCGATATTAATTATACATATCTAATTTATTCTAACTAATCCCATCTTAATATCATCCCCTTCCTAATCATTTATCTAATATCCCTGTTTATTATACCTTCATCCACTAACCTTATTCATCCCCACCAATGAATTAATTTATCCTAAATATCCATTATCCTATCTTAATCCCCACTTATCTATTATTCAAAAAAATTAAATTTCTATGACCCACCTACTAAGCCTATCCCTAGGCTCTCCTACACCCCTAGTACCTAATCACTCACTTAATCCCTATCTAATAGCCTTCTAAGCCTAATTAACCCTTAAGAGGATTCTATAATTCTCAAATTCTAGAATCCTCCCTATTCTCACGACACCTCTATGGAAGCCTCCAAATCTGGAGGCTTCTAAGGAATTTTAAATTCCTTAGATAATACTCAACCCTTGATCTCCCCAAACTAAATTTGATTTTCAACCATTGATCCTTCCCTCCTCTTTCTATTTAATCAACTCCATTCCTCCATTGGAGCTATCTAAAAGCTATCTAGAAAATCCTTTCCCAAATCATCAAGCAATCAAAAATCTCCATCCTTGATTCTATCATCAACAATCCATGATCATACTACCATAACATCAAAATTTTGTGTCCATGGCAATCAACCATCTACTTGAACATCTTGGAAGGAGGCTAGTTGAAACAAGGGATTTGGTAAGATTTATCTTGTGATTATGATTTATTTCCATAATATTTCCTACAAAGTAGTTTGATTTTTTGGTTTTGATTTATATAATTTAATACATATTACGCTCAAAAATCTTGCTACAAAATGTATCACCTACATTTAAAAATATCTTCTACCAAAAATGACTTTGAAAAATCTAATTGTAATGATATATTATCTATAGAGGTAGCCCATGTAGCTTAAACAAAAAAATTAAATATAGTTTTTCAACCTTAAGACCATTGATCCATGCCTTTCTTTGTAATATGAAATGGGCATACATTTTCAATCTATATACTACCACAAAAATTTCATCTTTACACTCTGACTTGGGAAGCCCCGTGATAAAGCCCATTAACATAATTTTCAAATTTTATTGTGGTACCAAATTTGGTTGTAGAAGTATTGATGAAGGAACACTCTCCCCCTTACTTTTTTGGTAGATGTCACACTCAACTACAAATTTTATAATGTTATCCTTTATTCCCTTCCAAAAAAAAAATTACCTTTGATGTTTCTATATGTTTTATGGAACCCCACATGGTTTTTAGATGCAAATGTATGGCCATTATTTAGTACCTTTTGATCAAAGGAAGATTCACCAATAAATTAAATGCATCCTTTAAAAAAAATGGCACCATTAAGAACTGGTCAAACACTCCCTTCCCCCCATCTTTAATTTATTTCATGATTTTATCTGAGGCAAGGTAACTTGAGTATTCTTATAGAACATTATGTATCCAAGCATGATATTTGATGGACATGGACTAAAATATTGGAAATTATTTCTTGTGGGGTGGTGCACATACCACTACATTCTCCTTCCCTTTCTTGTAAAGGTTCTCAAATTCATAGGCTTGAAGCTAGTCAATCCATTTATGACATTCCTTTGTTAATGTCCCTTGAGTTAACAATTATTTAAGGTTGAGGTGGTCAATTTTATAAAATAACTTACTACCCAATATAAACTAATTCCATCTAGAAATTTCATGTAGGATAAAAAACATCTCCTTGCTATCGATGTAAATTATTCACTCATGTTCATTAAATTTCTCACATTTGAATGATATTAGGTGTTCATCCTGAGATAAAATTACACTTAGTATAAATTCAAAGGCATCACATTCAACAACATAAGACTTTTTAAAATCAGGGGTTGCTAAGAATAGTGTATAGACTAGAGAAACCTCAAAATTTTATTTAGTTAATATGGACCACTTGAAGGAACCTTTCCTAGTGAGCTTAGTTATGGGATGAGTTATTTTTGATAATTTCCTCACAAATTTGCTATAAAATCTTGCCAAACCTAGAAAACCATGAAGTTTCTTCAGAGTCTTGGGTACTTACCAATCACATTTGGCCTTTATATTTTTATGGTTAGTACAAACTTCATCAATATAAATCATTTTACCAAGGTATCCTAAGGATTCTTTCATGACTTCACATTTATATGCCTTGGCATACAACTTCTCATTGGACATTGATTCTAGCCTCTAGATTTTAGTGATCAATTTCTCTAACTATGACTTTTGAAAATGCCCATCTATATAAGGATGTACCAATTTTTTCCCCTTCATAGGGTATAACTCAATTATTTTCTCTGATTCTCCATCTGACAACAACTTCTTTGGTAGATCTTGGAAAACTACTTTATATTTTTATAACAGCTTTGGGATCCCTTGATCCTATTTGTTTGTCCTAGAAGATACCACATTCATACTATAGAGGTGATCCATAGATCCAAAATGGCCCTTTTTTTAAATATAATTTATCTAACTAGAATCAATAGTTTTGATTTCCTTCAAGGGTAATTACTTGATATTATACTCATTGTCCCATTCCTTGAATGTCAAGAATCTCTCATAATGATTGGTGGAGTATGTTCCAAGTGAGTATAACCATTTAACCCCTAAAAAACATCCACATTCGTAATATTGAAGACATATAATTTATATTTAAAGACATAATATTGAATTAATATATCCACATTATGGACCACTCCTATGCATTCAATACTTTGTTGTCCTAGAGCCTGAATGGGGAAATATTTAGAAGTGTATAAATGAAGGCCTAATCTTTGGACTTGTTTCTTATCCATAATATCAACTGTACTTCCAAGATCAACCATGACCAAAAATTATGTTTTATTTACATGGTAAAATAACTTGAATATATCTAAATGGTCCAAGATTATGATTGTAAAAAGTGATACAAAGAATTCCCTCATTTCTATTATAACAGGCAAAAAATATTCAGGTTCACACCCTAAAGTGGGGTTCTTGGGGGCTTCCTCATTTTTGGAATTCGACCCTAGCTCAAATTAACACACATCATCTACCATGAAACAACATTTTTATTATATACATGACCTTTACTCCATGGATCAGAACACCTATGAAATAGATTTACAACAATGGACATAGGGGTAGAATCAAGATTAGGGGTCTTTGGCTTTCTTGTCCCAAGTAAAGTATCTATGGATAGTAGGTTATACCATTTTATTTTTTAGGGAATAAATATGTTTTTATACTCTTATATCTATAATAATGGATCTTTTAAAAGAGTTAGGTTCAAACATCCTTACCTCAATTCAAATATTGGCCTGCATGTTGGAAATATAGATCTACTACACCAACTTCGAAAAAATCTTGGACCTGGATTCTAAAACTTTAAATTTTGATATATAAGTTGGATATATGTGATAATGTAGTGGTAAAAATGTAGTACATGACAAAAATTTAGTATGACAAAAATGTTGTGAGGATAAAACATAGTGAGGAAAAATGTAGCAATATTAGTAATGTCATAAAAATGTCACAAAGAGCATAATTGGGAGATTTTAGTGATTATAACATTAATTATTTATTTTTTAGTTCATTTTTGTGATATTAATTAACATTTCATGGTGGAAAATTAATGCACCAAATTTAAAAACAAAATAATAAAGGAAAATGTGATTTTGGGAATTTGGATGTTTAGTTGAAAGTTGTGTCGTCTAATGTGTAGTTGCATATTTTACTACATTTTATTCCTATGATGTTTTTTAATCACTACATTTTTACCTTAATAAATTTTATCCTTGATACATTTTTCATGCTATGTTTTTAACCGCTACATTTTTTTCCACTATTTTTTTGATGGATGCCTATAAGCCTCCACAAACATATTTTTCTAAATCAAGTGCATCAACTAGGTATCATATGGTTCATCCTAGTTAAGATAATATCTCTTATTAAACTATTTAGAAAATTCCAAAAAAATTCCCTTTGGATTTTTAGAAACCCATCTCTTTCCCTAAGTGTGGGCAACACCGTCTAAATGTTGAACAAATATATTCAACTTATCCTTTTGAGTCTTTGTATTTTATACCCTAAAGGCCAGTTTGAGCTTGCTCAACCATGTATGGACCTCCATCTTACCCCATAAATCATACTATGGAACCTTCATTATTAGTTTGAAATAAGGATGGTGCAATCTTCCTTTATCTTTCTCCTCATTTCCTTACTCTTGCTCTTCCTCATGGATCTAGGACCATTTTTTTCTAAATGGTTTTGTCTTCCTCTTCATCATATGGTTGATATTATTATTTTCATAATGAATTAATCTCTTTTGTAACCAATTAATTAACTCATCTAATAACCCTTTCATATCCTATTTGGTCAAAAAAATCAAATTTTTTCTAGGGTAAACTCTCCTCATCATTTTGGTAGTGGCTAAAAAGAACAAAAATCCTTTGAAGTTCTGATACCACTTGTTATGTTCCAAATAACAATAGAAAACAAAACTACAAATACAAATTAAAATTTTCATAAATTTAAAATATGGGATCACATGCTTCCCCAAGAGTGGATTACACATGTAAATTTGACTATAAAAAAAGAGCTCTCACACAATGGTGGCTATCTCAGGGATGCTGATATTGTAAAAAAGATACAATTTTTAGGGTTTTTTCCCCTATTTTTTATTTAACTAATAAAAACCATAAACAATCTAAGACTAACTCATAACCTACCCCTTCACTAACTTTAATCACACAAAACATATAATAATATAAATAATACTAAATTAGTGTGCACACACAACCACACACACATAAATATAGGTTGTGTTTGAATACACAATAAAATGTGCGTAATCATGTGCAATACTAGCATGTAGTGAAATCCTTTGTATGATATCCAAACTTAACTCAATCTATATAATTTTATGGGTTTCATAAATGGGATCTTAAAAGGAGTTCCTCTTAATGTGTAATTTATTTTCTAGTGATAGATAGATAAGTGTTATATGATCAAAATTATTAAGCTTTATATGCCTATATAGTTATCTTTTTCATTGATTTATTCTATATTGTGATGAAAATTTTACAAGTTGGATTATATAAACAATTTGAATTTTGGAAACTAGCCATTAAAGGGTGCATGGATAGGTCCGACCTACATGGACAAGTCATGGTTATAGAACTCTATTGAAAATTTTAAACTTTCTCAAAGAACATGACCAATGATATAAGACTAAAAGGCAATCTAATAATTATTTTAAGTTGTTTAGGAAGAAATGAAGAAGGTTTTATGTATTAGTAACAAAACTTTGGGGGGATTAGGCCCATATATGAGTAATGGCTAAGAAAGAATGTGAAAAAGAGTCATGTGTGTGATCATAATTCAAGTATGTTGGATAATGGTTTTATTTTACATTCTCAAATGTTTAATACCAAAAATTAGAGTCTAAATTTTCCCCTTTTATTCTAGTAATGTAATTACTACAATAAAAGGCTAAAAGGTGATACCTAATGATAACCACAATTGGGTATGCTCAAGTATGTGATGTGTGTTTCACCTTGCTCCATGAAAACTTGTAATGGAACATGTAGAAATTAGTTTTTACTTATAATATAAAATATGAAATTAACAACATTGAACATATGCTAAATGGAATATTAAGAAACAAATACATATGTATGTATGTGAACCAAACATGTATTCTAAAGATAATGGAGAATGAGGTGATCATGCCCCCTAGAGATGCCAGTGTAAAATTATGGGTTTAGTTGAATATGGCCAAACCCTCATTTGATAGAAGTTGTGTCACACATAACTTCCACTCCACACAACTCACTATATCTGAGTAATGAAAACCACTAAGGGTTTTTGATACATCGTAATTCACGCATTTCATTCACTCATCTAATATCATCTAGCATACGCTTAATTACACCTCTGTATCATCTAACATTACCCCTATCTCATCTAAAAAATCACTATTTATCTATTATAACCCATTTATTAGATAATAGCATAGCCCCCTTTATTTCTTATTTACCACCCTAACCTTTACTTATCCTATCCACCATCAATTTTATCATTAAACCCTCATTACAAGTCCAATTAACCTTCTAACCTATCCCATGATCAGATTAGAAATTTAAATTCTAAAAATCCTACCTACCCCTAATAGACTCTCCTAAAAATCCTTCCCTAAACACTCCCTGATCCCTAATAACTCCCCTAACCAAATATAGAAGCCTCCTAATTTTCCTAGAGCCACTAACCTTTCCCCCTAGTGTTTTCTAATGAAATTTAAATTCATTGACTCATTTAATAACCCATCCACCTATGTAATTTTTATTTCCTTAGAGATTCCCTAGCCCATGATCTTCTTACACCTAAATTTGAATATTTTCCCTCCATCTCCCCATCACTCTTCCATATAAATCAGCCCATCCCTTTGCCTAAAACAAGAGGAATGAGAATTATTATGAAATCCCTTGCCATCTTACATCCATAATCTTGTTTTTATAGTCTAGAAGCAATCATCATGTGTAATCCAAAATTCTAAAAGGCAACAAAACTTTGTCAATTTGGGGCATGTCTCGATCAGGTTAGAGGTAAATTGGAGAAAAAATGATGGTATAATTTTCTTGCTCTCATCATTGATTTGTTCCTTTTTACTTTCAATACCCAATCATTGAGGTTAGAAGAAGATTTATAATTAAAATTTAGCTATATATATATATTTACTTTATTTTTGATATTTTAGATCTCAATTGCAAGTTTTTATCCTAATACGTTTGATGACCACCATAGGAGGGATCCCCTTATTAAGATAATTTTGTAATATATTTAATAATTTTTTGGTAAAAATTACTATCATTTGTATGATTGTTTAAATTTTTTTTGTTGGTTTGATAAGTTCTGCATCTTCTAAGTTTAATTGATTAGTTTAGAAACTTCTTAGATGCATTTGTTCAAATAGAGTCAATTCTTTGTGAGTAAATCCATGTTTTTTTTATAATATTCTAAATGTTCATTCTATGCTACACATGTTTGTAATACATGATGAGACATCCAATTCCTATAATTGACAATCTTGACACAATTCTACAATTTTAGATTATTCATCGATGATTTTTATAGGCATTGGTATCATAAGATTATGTAAACTCTCAATTTTATCGCATCTTTTTCTTACATTTTTTAATTGAAAAGTGTACTCTTAATTTAACAAAAAAATATAACCAACATAATTATGAAACTAACCATCATAACTTTTATTGTTCTTACATTTAAGAAGATTGATGTTTCTCATCATTTGTTTGCACTAGAGGTATGCATAATAATGTGTTCCAATGGTTTTTTTAAAAATCTTATTACTATTCTCATCATCTATTTGCATTAGAGGTATGCATAATATTGTATTCCAATGTTTTTTTAAAATCTTACTACTATTTTTTTGTGTATCCAATAGAATGGCTTCGATTGGGATTTTGTTTCAAATTGATTATGAATGTTGAATTTTTGTATGCCTTTTAAAACAAGTGCACATAGCACCTAGTCCCTGTGGGAAGGGGAGATTAGTTTTGAGGATGTTATTGATTCATGAAACTTAGGTTTTTTAAGGTCAAAATATTAAAATCATTGCATGCTCATGCAAAGTTATCATTTTGGGAAACTGAAAAAATCTTTAGTTTTGCAAGCTGTAAACTAGATTAAAAAAATCATGTCTTACTAATTAACAAATAAATCCATTCTTGAGATCGCACTAACCCAACCATCACCTAATCCAACGTATCTAACATAGTAAGTTAAGCTAGTTGTTGCACAACAAAACAATCATACCAAGCAAATATATTACAATATTATCAAATTTGCAAACTTAATTACAAAGTGTATTATGATTAACAATCTTTAAAGTAGATATTATTGTTCTATTATTTTGTAAAATTGTGACCACAATCATAGCCTAGCTTAAATAAAAAGTAATAAATTTACAAACAAACTGTTAATAACAAAGCACAAATGCAAACCATAGTAAATCCCAAAACACAAACTACAGAATTGAAACATCAAGATCAAAGATCAGGTTGAGGAATGAACCTGATGGAACCCTTGTCAAACAAGGCAACCATGGTCTCAAAACCCTTAAGAAACTTCTTCATGGCTTCTTCATTAGATAATAATTCCTGCACTGAACCTCCACATGGGCTCTCTTGTTATCATGTTCTTGCATTTAAAATACATTATATTTCCCATAAATATAGATATGTTTTTAATGGATTCAATCCTAACCCAATCACTAAAAAATAACATTGAAATAAATAAAAAATCATTGTCTTGAAATCCTTCTTGCCTAGTGCACTGCCATGACAATTACTTGGTTTTTTTTTAAGTTTTACATTAAAAAATTAAAAAATCATTTGACTACAGGTTCAATTTGGGATCTACCAACCAAGGATGAACAAATTTATGAAAACAAACAATGAAAACCTATTTTATGAGAGAAAGGCCAATTATATAGATTGTTGGGCTAAATTATGCCCATTCCTCTAGTTTCAATGTCGCTACCAGCAGCTCTTGTTTCTCACCCAGTAAGCCCAGAGAGAATCCTCTACATGCAAATTTGGTTAGTTGCACAGCTAAAAGAAAAAAAACCAAAACCCAAGATTCATTAGATAAAAAATTGATCACAATCTAAGTACACGACAACATTGCCCAAGTGAATAGTTTGATAGGTGGTGTGCTTGGCAGACTTAGGTACTTCGATGGATATGATGTTATTCATAGTTTTGCCTCATTCTTAGATCTAAAAATGTGTTTCAGGCACTAAAATGAATTATGATCCAATCATAAGATCCAACACCATAATAATTAAAATGGTAAAAGACATTAAAATTATTTTTATACCATTGTACTTGTAGGCCTTCCTTCTGACTAGATCTCTAAAGCCACTAACCTATGTGGGTATGCCTAGTAAAAAAAACTCATCTTATAAAATAGAGTATGTTAAACTAAACTTTTTTGGCTTGCAAAAGCTACGAGTGGTAGTTAGTTGTATGCAAATGATGTTTTTTATTTTAATTTTATTTTACAAAAATGTATTTTGCTTTGAACTATGGCTAGCTACTGTTAATCCTACTTGATTGATTATTTATATCTAGACCCTATTAATAATTGTACTAATTTTGCATTTAATGGTCTTAGGATTTGCTATTACATGGATCCCTGATATCCCTAGCCAAATGTGTTTTACTAAATTTGTGGATCATAGATGGTGAATGAGGGTGCAAACTAAAAACTTATTGTGTTTTCATGGGTGAAAAATGAGGCACACCACTTTGAGATAGACCAAACTAGAGATCACTACCCAACAAAACAATTATGAAAATAAAAAACATGCTAAAGGGTAAAAATCTATAAAGAACATGTAGTTTGCATCAGAAAGGAATCTATCCATAGGAGAAATGTAGGACCCATAGAGCTAGTGAGCATAAAGCCCTATAAATTTTAGAATTGAGAACATGGCATTTTGGCTTTGAAGAAGAATTTAGAAGCAAGCAATAATTTCATGGAGAACTAAAATAGATTGGATGAAAAACTTTGATGTTGTACAAACATGTGAAAGGAAAAAAGCTGCCATAAAATGTTGACCATGATCACAAAATGCATAGGCTAAAAAATACTAAGGAAAAATGAATGATAAGTCAGTTAGCAAGCAAAGGAGCCTAAGAGGAGTTTTTTTTCAAACAAGGTAAGTCAACTAAGATTTCCAAATGTTTCATCATCAAACCCTAACTACTAAGTGTTAAATTTAAATTTAGAATTATTATTTTTACCATCATGCTTTTATAGAGAAACAACCTCCTCCTCTCTAGTTTATTTCCCATAGTGGTCAGTACAAAGTAGCTCACACTCCTAGAAAGAACAATGCCCATAGTACATATATAGTATATATATGCCATGTCCAAACATGGAGATAAACACATATTTGTAGTATGTTGAAAGCATAGAGGGGCTTTATAAGTCCATTTAAATCCTTGATTGAAATGGAATGTGGTTTTTCTTGAGTTGAAATAGCTGAGAAAAAAAGAATGGTGGTAGTGTTTCTCTTGCACTGAGTTAATGAAAAGAATAGAATAGAAATTGATATGGTGACCACATTAATGCTATTGCATGAAAAGTCTACTTTGAGAGGTTTAAACCTTATACATGGTGAATACAGGTGAAGGTAAAAATTCATTTATTTCATGCTGAATGACTACCAGTAGATGCACCAATAGATTTTTGTATGTCTATTAAATCTACCCTCGCTGCCAAGGTATGGCTATTACCCTGTCATATGGTGTTCAACCTCCCTATGCACACTACTCCATAGAAACTAAAAACAATATGCCTTGATTAACGTGAAGATTGTAATGACATTTACATGCTACCTTAATCTATTAAAAGCTAAAAATAACATAAAATTTGCTTAGTGAATCAATGTCTCATAAAATATAATATTATATTGAGCATGTTAAAATACATGCACGTCTTTTTTACCAAACCTTCGTATATTTTTTAGTGGAAAAAATGATGCATTGAGGTTGGCCAACACAATAGGAAATAATAACATGTTAAGATGAAATGAAGACAATAGTCCCCCTTTGGGACTAATAAGAGGATTTTATTTTTAAGTAGAAGTTTTCTCAGTTAATGTCATCAATTGACAAGTGGGTATCAAAAATTAACCAGAAGTAGTCTATTGTGAAATGTCATGTTCTCAGATTCTAGGTTGGCCATCCATATAAATAATTATATCAACTATGTAATATGTCTCTGATCAGTATCAAATTCAAACTTTGTTCATTACTCAATTAAAATTATTCTTGGTTTAACTAATTCTATTTTTGTTAACAAACTCGCTATTACCAGCATAACAAGATTCATGGCTTTGTAGGAACCCTATATATGCTTAGTTATATTTATGTTATTGACTAGAATTTTGAGGCTAACTTGTCCCTATGAAATTTATAACTTGTCTAAATCTGATCTGGATCCATCCAAGACACTTTTATTTTATTTTGTCATTATTTTCCTAGGTTGTGCAAGTTGTTTATAAAGGCACTAGTATATGTAGGTTTTACATCTACAGTTTTTTATCAAGATTCATGATTTCATATTTTATCTTGTTCATCCTCTCTTGTCTAGTCCAATACCTATTCTGGTCAATTCACTATGTTGTTTTGGTATGGGTGTGGTACATTCCAAAAATTAAGAGACATCATTTTCAAAAAATGTAGTGTGTCGTTGCGTGCTTTCATACTATTTTTTTATCTGAATTATTTGTATATTTATTTTTAGCTAATATATGGATATATTTTCAAAAAAAAAATTAGTTTGAAAATGCCACATTCGTATATTTTATTTTATATATAAACAATGCATATTATTCATTTATTTTTGGTAAGAAGTATGAAAATATTTGTTTATAAAAAATAAAATACTTAAAAATATATAATATTTATTCATTTACTATTTCAAACATAAAATGTATATTCAAATCTAGAACAAATCATCTACATTTCCCTCAAAATCATGAATGCCACTACCATTATTTTTCAACTTAATCATTTATTGATGTTTTCTCTCACAAGTGCTTGTCACTTCACTGAATCTCTTAGAATGTATGATTTAAGGGGTGCACATGGAATGGGATGGAATCAGCAAGTGGTACTTTATGAGAGATGTTCTCATACTATTCTATCATACTTCTTCCTTTATGTAGCCTTCATACTTCTTATGATGTCTTTTTGAAATCTTGAAACCTTGAAATATGACTAAATTTGAAACTCTAAAATCTTAGAATCTGACTAAGTCTAAAATATGATAGGATCCTCTAAAACCTAAAATTTTCATTGTAATTCCTAGAGATTTGAATCCACTCTCAAACAACTTTAAAATATATAAATAAAATATACCTTAAAGTTATATTTAAATGCTTATTTTATTTATACAATGTCTATTTGGGTTGGTTTTACATTTTTTTTTAATTTTTTGTTGATTTCAACTATTTTTCCTATAAAAATGATTGAAAATGCCAAAAAATATATCATACATTTTTAGGTGCACTTGGGTTTTTCAGGTACATTACCATGGAGTACCTGGAGCATTTCCAGGATCAAACGTGATGGGGAGCAGGGCATAAGCAGCCATTTTAATTCTAATTTACATTTATTATTTTTAAGTAAAAATAGTTCAATCATTTTCTTATGCCATCAAATGATATGAATAAATAAATGAATGATTTTAATCATATCCATAAGACCAAACAATCTATGGAACCGAAAGTTAAACTATAGAAAGTAGATATATGACCTATGTATTTAGGCCACTTATTTTATATGCATTGAATTAGTGCCAAGTGTATATCCCCAAAATCATGGGACAACTGGCATAATACCTTTGAATTTAGGCTATTGGTCAATGGGTAGGTTATAGGGTGATCCACAAAACCTTGTGGAGTTCAAATCTTGGTTCACCATCGTGGATGAATAAGTAATATATTAATTTTTCTTATGAAATATATCTATATATTAATAAAATACGTAATATACAAATAATTAACAAAAAATAATTGGTGGTATGGAAACACACCTCAACGTCAGACTAGGCCAAGCCTAGGAATAAGAAACAACAAAATAAAAAACAACACTAGGCCCCGTCTAATAACAAGTCATTAAAACATCATAAGAGAGAACATTAAGATTCCAAAGCAAGGATAAAAAGTGAATGATCCATATCATTAGGACCCCAACCTAAGATTGGCAAGTCATTTCCATCTGGATTTGGCTCCCAACCATAAGCTTGAGCAGTGTCCTTATCATCTTCTTGTGTCTGAGTAGGAGAGATGGCTAGAGAGAGCTTAGGTAAATTATCTAACACATCCAACCAAACTCCATGTGGTACCCCAAAGAATATAAATGTAGAGAAGGAGGAGGAACATCCCATCTATATTTTCTAGTAGGTTAAGGAGGTAGGGGTTTCACCATCAACACTTCCCAAGAGGGGTCATGCATTGATACGGGGTACCACTATAAAAGCAATACCGAGAGTGACTGTATCAGTGTCCACCTCGAGGAGGACTGGTAATTGTGTCTTCAAGTCTATTATCCCTAGATGGAGATGGAGTAACCCAAACCATAGCACAAGGAGCATCTCCCTAATGAGTAAGCAGGTCTTGGAGATGGCCAAACTCAATGGAAACTTTATGTTCTTACATGGATATCTACAAAAGAACATTGGAATTAATAGAGGACTTGCTCAAAGTAGAAAAATTAAAATTTAAAGAAGCATTGTTAATAATACATTATTTCTTTCTTTTCATAATGAAAATAGAATCTCCACTCTAAAAGTATGCTAGACTTGGGTATATTTAAAAGGGAAGGTAGGTTTATTTCCAATAAAAATATGTTGCCAATGAAAGAATTTAGGTTAGAAGGGTTTGAAGAGGTTGTGAATCCATACCTATACCCTTTGAGATTTAGAGTAGTACTAAAAAAGATGAGGAAGTGTTTCCAGATGGCCATAAAAAGGGCATGTGGGAAGGAAAATTCCTCAGTGCACAAGCCTTCTGCCTATGTGTAGGCCCTGATATAAGATACACCAAGAAAAATAAGCTAGTTTAGGCTCCAAGTAAGCCTCCCAATTAATGTGAAAATAGAATCACCAGGTATGAATGGATAAATATAGACCCAAAAGGGAGTTAAGCTTGTCCACCATAGGCATGTGGGGAGTAACCCACCCATAACCAAGGCAGGGGGTGTAATTATGAAATGGAGTTTCAACATACCACTTCTAGTCCTTCCACTAAGGATGATAGAAGTGAATATAAATTTTATGAAGCATTGAATGTGGAACAACATTAAGGATTTCTTGGTAGGATTATCGATTAGCATTGGCTAATTGTAATTTTATTTTCACCTCTTTTCAAGATAGCCAAGAGTGAGATTGCTTATAAAAAATATCTTGGATAGTATGAATGCCTCTAAAAAATAGTTTGAGGGCATTGATCCAAGGAACCTCAGCTAGAGGTATTTTATTGAAATTGATAAAATGTAACCACCATAGTGAGTATGAGTTAACAGACAACCCATCTTAGAACCCTGAGCTATTATAGAGAAGCCATGGTTTGATCCTTCCCATGCTTTCTAGATACTTTCACCATAAAGGACCCTAAAATTTGAATGGAGGATTTGATGATGAGAAAATTGGAGAAGATGATCTCTTTCTAAGCTTTCTTGCCTTTAGGAAATCCTGAAGGGAATCTATAGTGTCAGAACAACACCTTCCAAGCTTCTTTATCATTAATGGCATGCACAATCCATTTGGAAATAAGGTAGTTTCTTGATGATCCATGTTAATGAGCCCCATACCTCTAGCATCCCATGTGAGGCAATAGTAATTCCAAGCAACCCTATGGAATCCATGGCCATGAGAATAATTGGCCCAAAGAAAATCCCTGAGAAGGTTTTCAAGTTTTTGGTAAGAATTCTTTGAAGATACTCAACAAGAAGAGTAGTAAACATGGGTGGTTACAAGCACTTTTGAGTAGATTTGGAATTTACCTGCTAATGATAAGGTCTTAGTCACCCAATATTCTAGTTTTTTAGCTACTCTGTTAATAACATATTTCCACAATAGGGGTAGAGAGGCATCAAAAGCAAAAGGGATGCTAAGAAACTATAATATTTCATCATGTTATATCTAGGTCCATCCAAATTTGGTAGTCCATGTTGGGGAGGGGAGGTATGATTGCTTGTAGAAATGAGTTTTTTGCCATTGGATGTGTTGGGTGAATATTTTGTCATCAACTAACTAATGAAAAAATGGTTATATCAACCATAGCATAAGGAGATGTATACAGCAAAATGGATGTGGTGACCATAACCAGAATGAGATAAATCTCTCCTCTTAGCAAGGGGAGGTTTGCTATAAACTATAATATACTAATATAAGCTAAAAATAGACTCAGGGGTGAAATCATTCCATCCATCTCTCTTTTCTAGAGATGATGTTCATAAAACAAAGGATAATTCTGGCATAATTACTGAAGGCATATCTCTTCTTTTAGAAATGATATTTAGCAAACAACAGGATTCCTTCCTAGGTAGTAACTAGATCCACAAGAAACCCATGAAAGCATAAAGTCTTTCATTGTTTCTCCTACTGATTTAGGACAAAGGACACCATAAAATGAAGTGTAGCCCAAAGTCTCCACGATAAAATACAATAGAGTAAGATATTATGAACGATGAGGGGAGCTTAAAGTCTCTCTAATATCATTTACACAAAACATAGACTAAAGACAATTATGGCAACACAAAGTCTCCCACAGTCGGCTTCAGGACATCTTCTAGCTTATTTCCACTTGTTCTGCTTATTTGCTTAAAGGGACAAGACTGTATTTAGGAAAAAGATATAAGAATGATTTCCTAGATAACACAAGCTACTTCAACACAAAGTCTGAAAGGTCACTTGATTTATCATTCACTTAAAAAAATATGATTATTAGTTTGAGCTCAAAGTCTCAGGAATGCCTTTCAATTTGGGTAGAGCTTCACTTCTAATAATAGAGAGATCTCCCCTATCCAAAATGAGAGATTACAATATATAACATTCAAAGGGAGACTTGGGTGCTTGTTTTCATGAAAATGGCCCATGTTGCATTGAATGCATTAGAAATTTTGTGAAGGGGCCATGCTAGAATAGGTCATCAACCTTAACATTGGCATTCTAAATCATCTCAAATGTCTCCTAATAATGGGTTGCCTAGTCTTCTTTATGATGCTTATATGGTTGTCCATTCACTTTTACTTAATAAAGAAAAACAAGCCGTGCCATTGAATATATTTGTGTTCTCTGAGGTCCACCTGG
The DNA here is from genome assembly GCA_037957365.1 of Torreya grandis. NCBI lineage: Eukaryota > Viridiplantae > Streptophyta > Pinopsida > Cupressales > Taxaceae > Torreya > Torreya grandis. The sequence continues at coordinate 1,928,463 of JARHVA010003451.1, read as the reverse complement.
TGGACTATTCCACCTACTCGAATAACTCTTCTATAAATATTTATAGATTTTGTATAGTCATTCCCTCTTTCCTTGCTACCTTTTATCTCTTCCTGGTGATCTAAGATCTTGGGGATATCTTCTTGCTTTCAACTAGCTCCTTCAGCTCCTTTCTTGGTTAGTCACTGAGTTTGTTCTCAGGTCTGCACTCTTTTGAAAATAAATGATTATTCCATCACCCTAAATTTGACATCTGTGGGGACATCACCAGTCACTTGAACCACTTTGAACCTTAAACCTTGAACTCTTTTGGTTCAATGGTTCAATGGTTTAACGGTTGAATGGTTCGGCATTTCAATGTTTTGTAAAGGGCCACATTCACTTAGTTTTCTTCTTTAGTTGAACCATTTTCTAGAATATTTCACTTCATCCATTCGCTCAAAGCTTCCACTTGAGCTTTGAACTCTTTGAAACTTTGAACTCATTGAACCTTTCAACCTTTCAGAGGTGGGGTTCAATGGTTCATTCTAACTCTTTAGATCCTTTTATTCTTTAAGTTCATTGAATTCATTGAACCTTTGAACCTTTTTAGTTCAAGGTTTAATGGTTCAATGGTTCATTTTAACTCTTTGAATCCTTTTATTCTTTGAGTTCATCGAAGTTGTTGAACCTTTAAACTCATTGAACCTTTAAATCTTTCAGAGGCGGGGTTCAATGGTTCAATGGTTCATTCCAATTCTTTGAACCCTGTCGTTAAGTCTTTTGATTGAATCTTGGCATTGAACCATCCTCAAAACACTTAGGAAATGCCTTAAGTATTTTGAAATCCCTTTGAGAAAGCCCACCTGTTGAACCTGCGATTTATTTAGCTAAAAAGGCTTGAGTTATTTGAAAAACTTAACTACTTATAACATTTTTTGATAAAGAAATAGAGAATTTTTTCATACAAGAACAAAATGGTTATCATGTTGTCCACAAAAACAAGTGACAGATTTTGGGAACAACAGCTGGCTCCAGTTGGGGAACTTCCATTGGTTGAGATTTGAAGCAATTGAAGGGAGTAGAATCTAGACTCTAAGTGCCTTCATCTATGCCATTAGGCTATGGAGTCATGCTTACCCAAAAATAAAGGTGCCAAAAACAAATGAACAACACAAAATAAAGAAAGACTATACATGTGTACAATTGGACTTATCTAATACTTCAAGGATTGAAGTGCTTCAGATGTTGCCCACAATGAGGCAGTGTAAATGGAATTCCATCTTGATAATTTAGCAAGAAACTATTTTAACCATTTAATAGATGAATGGCAAATGGACCTCTCCATAAGGAATCTAATTTTCCATGAATTCCTTCTAGTTCTCTCCTCTTGTCCCACAACAAGACTTGATTTCAAATCTAAAAATCACAAATCTTTGCTTTCTGGTTGAAGGGTTTCTTTACCAGACTTTGATGTGTAGCAATATGATCCACCACCATAGTTCATTGATCATTTAATTTAGTAAAACACATGATCCTCTTGTTAATGGAACTTTCAAAAGTTAAATATTTTACTACCTTTGCCAACTTTAATGCTGGTAATTCCAAGGTGATTGGTATCTTTGCATTTAAACCATACAGAAGTTGAAATGGTGACATACCTATCACCCTTTTGGGTGTAATCTTATCTGCCCATAAAGCGTCAAGCAATTCTTTATGCTAGGTTCTCTGATTTTTATCTACCAGCTTCTTGATAATGGTCACCAAGTGCTTGTTGCTTGATTCTGCTTGGCCATTTCCTTGTGGATAATAGTCAGAAGAGTGGGAGAGGATAATCCCATAATAGTAGTAGAATTGGGTAACTTCATGAGAAGATAAATAGGTTGAATTGTCTGTTACAATCTTAGTTGGGACTCCAAATTGAGAAATAATATTTTCCTTGAGGAAATTACATACCACTTTTAAAGTAACATGCTTGACTGGAATGGCTTCCACCCACTTGGTAAAATAGTCTATGGCTGTGAGAACATAGTCATGTCTAGCACTCAAGGATGGGTTTACATCACCAATAAAATCAATTCTCCATTGCTAAAAAGGCTCTTCAATTACCACATGCTTGAGAGGTAGTGTGACCAACTTGGGTTTCCCAACGAACTGTTGACATAGCTCAAATCATGTACCCAAGTGTATGAATCTTAAAATAGAGTAGGCCAATAGTACCTAGCTCACAAAATCTTATGGGTAGTCATAGGTGCAAAAAAAATTCCTCCACAAGCCAAATTGTGGAAAGACTCCAAAAGTTTGCTCTATTGCACTTTATCCACGTAATGAAGAAACACCCCATCAAGGCTCCTCTTGTACAAACCATTGTCCCACAAGACAAAGTTAGCAACTTTCAACTTAACAATCCTATTTTCTTTACAAGACCAGTGAGTAGGACATTCACCATAGGTAAGGAAATGAGTAATATTGGAGTACCACTCATTCGTAGTGGTGACAAAGAGAACTATAGGCATGTCTTCAACCTCTATTTCTTCATGCCCTACTTCTTTTGGTATGTTATCAAAAATTAATTGGCATAGACCTCTTCTTCGCACAAGATTCATAGGTTTGATAACAAGATCAAACTCCTAGATTTTAGAAATCTAATTACCCCTTTTAGTTCCAAACTCCTATTGAGTTAGAATGGACTTTACTGTTGTATTAAGAACTAGAGCAATAGTGTGTGAGTTTAGGATGTAAAAATGGAAGTGTTTTAACACCTTAACCATAGCATAAGCATGCTTCTCCATGTTTGAATATTTCATCTCATGAGCTTTGAGAGGACAACTCATGAAAGATATGGGGGACTTCACACCTTCATTGTCTGCTGAACCAAAATGGCTGAAAGCATGTATTTAGAAGCATAGATGTATATCACAAAGTCTTTGGTGTAATCAGGACAAATTAGGATTGGGGCATGGGTGATAGCTTCTTTGATGTCTTGAAATTTTGACTTGACTTCTTCAGTATAATTTAAAGTAGCTTTACTCTTCATCATGTTGACAATGTGGCAAGTCTTTTCTACAAATTTAGGAATGAACCTTCGTAGAAAATTCACCTTTCCAAAGAAAGAATGGACCACAGTCTTACTGGTAGGAAGAGTAAGCTCTTGGATGGATTTGAATCTTTTTGGGTTGATCTTTATGCCTTCTAAAGATACAGTTTAACCAAGAAATTTACCTTCTATAACCCTAAAAAATAACTTCTTAGGATTAAGAGAAATACTATTTTATCGACATCACTCCAGCACTTGTTGTAGATGATGCACATGATCAGGATGATGTATAGAAAAAACTATCAAGTCATCAAGGTATACCACAATGAACTTCCCCATTTTATTTCTAAAGGCAAGATCTATCACTCTCTAGAAGGTGGCACCAGCATTGATCAAGTCAAAAGGCATTCTGCGATATTCAAAGGTACCCCAAGGTGTAGTGAAAGTAGTCTTATGTTGGTCTGCTTCACCAACTTCCACTCGATTATATCCCAAAAAATCATCTAACATTGATAACATCTCTATGCTAGTAGCTATTTACAATAGTTGATCTATGATGGGTAGGGGATAGTTATCTTTTAAAGATGACTGATTCAGATTTATGAAATCAACACACATGCAAATTTTTCCATTCTTCTTTCTCACAGGGACTATGTTTGCAATCTAGGTGGAATGATGGATTGGGAAAATAATTCTTGCATTCATCATTTTCTATATCTCAAAAAGAATAGTGCCTAATGTCCTGGGGTTGTACTACCTTTATTTTTGCATGTGAGGCAATGACCCAATCTTGAGAGAAATTTTATGCTAAATTTCTTCAAGCCTGAGAGATTTTAGATCATCATAAGAGTATGCCAAAACATCAATGTAATGGCAAAGTAGGGTAATGAATTTGAGTTTTTTATAAGGAGTGCAACAATTCTTGATGTTGACCATTTTGGGATTATCTTCTGTACTCAAATTTATTTGATCAAAATCCTTGGAGGATTTTGAGTCCATTTGTGGCTTCTTGATACACCTATCATGCTTATCGAATAGTTTCTCAAGATAAACTAATCTTTTAGTAATTTTATTCCCTTTGAGCTAAAGGAACTTTTCACCAATTTTTAAATTTGTTTTGAGAGTTGATTCCCATGGTGGAGATTCACTACCTTCAAAATAAAGCTTCTCAAAGCTATCTATCCATTCTAGAAAAGTAATGATTTGGTTGTCACCATTAAATACCTACAAATGGTCATCATTATTTGGTACACTTGGTCAAAGGACCAGCTAATAGTGTACTTGTGCTCTTTGAAATCTCGATGAGGAACCATGAGAGTTGTAGAGATGGCCAAGGAATTTGCTCAATTCTTGAATTCTCTAGGCATGATAGAAATACTAAAAGCATCAAAACTTTCAAGATAGTTCCACACTAAATTTTGATAATGTCATAATCTTTCATTCTCGGTTTGATATAGATTTCTCACCTGACAAACCACTAGCTCAACATCTTCTTGGGCGTGAAGAAGTTTGATGCCTTTAGCTTGAGCAGCCTTTAATTCGAGCAGTAAAGATTCATACTCAATGGTGTTGTTGGTATTGCTGAACTACAACTTTTATGAGTAGGGAAAAATATCTCCTTGAGGAGATATCAAAACAACTCCATCTCTATAACTAGTAGAAGAATTGCTGCCATCAAATTGAATAATCTAAACATCATTAGAATCTAATCTTCTATCAAATTTTTCTTCATTAGGGAGGGAAGATCCTCTTTCATCTATATTGTGCTCTACCAGTTCTTTTGATGTCTTATCTAATTTTTTTGGATTGTCACTTATAAAACTTTCATCTGATGAAATAGGAACATCTTTAGTAGACAGAAAGTAGTTGCCCATTCCTAAGGATTCAAATAGAATTGAGCCTCAAGGGCTAATGTTTAGGTGACAATGTATTTAACTCCTTCTCAAGAAGTAGCCTTTTCATGACACCCTTGATAGGTATCCTCACCTCATATAGGTCCATGCTCAACTCTCCACTAACATCTTTCTAAAAAATTTGCCCAAGTAAAATGTCATAGGAGGCTAGAACGTCGGCCACCAGGACTGTCATTTTAATTCTTTTATTTGGGAAGGTCATAAATGAAAATTGGGCATCTTTGATCTATCCCAAAAGTGGCACTTGTTTGTTTTCCATGGAGAAATATCTCCTAAAATTTTTAGTCAGCATGAGCCCCAGAGAGTCTACCACCTTGGTAGGCATCACATTGTTCGAGGCACCAGAATCTATTATGCAATTTTTTTAGCTTACGACCATTTATTAGTAGGGAAATGTAGAAAGGTTATGTCTTCTTATGAGGAGTAATGACAAGATTGTTTCAGGTTGCTGTGTTCCTTGGGGGTTCATGGGTTACCTTTGAAACATCTTATCCTATAGGGATGGTTTTATTCTTGATACATTCAACTAACCTATCTAGCTACTTAGGGTTGGCTTGTAAATATTCAAACTCAGACATTTGGATCTTGGTCTTCCTAGTATGATCAATTATATCAAATGATTGAAATTAACTAGAAACAGAGGAAGGAAGTCCATCATTATGGGTTTTATTGGGTGTGGTACTGGTCTGAGAACTTGAAGTAGAAAGTGCAAGATTATTTAAGGTACTTACTTTTTTATTGATCACCAGGTCCTTTGATTGGAAAGGCAGTGAAGTCCCCCATTTAGCAATTGAAATTATTGGTCGAGATTCTTCCCCTATTTTTCCTTTATCAGCTTGTTAAGTTGACTAGTTTTAGGACCTGGTAAATACAACGTATGATCCATCAAAAACTTTTCCTTTACTTCTAGCTTCATCCTGGTAATTCAAGAAACTAATGTTGGAGTTTCCAGCTAATTCTTATTCACCTTCCGCAAAGAGGTTAGCATCATCTTCTTGATCTAACTCAAGTTGGAAAGAGAAATCATGTTCAGCTTTATGATAACTAACTGCTGAGTTAGTTGGTGTTGCTTCAATGGAAATTTTCCCCTATGGGGGAGGAAGATGATTTGGTTGCCCTTGATTCTTAGTAGCATTTCCCTTAAATGACTAGTTGAGAAATTTCCTCCTTGGTATCTCGATAAGAAGGAGGAGCAGACATCCCTTATGCCATTTGCTTTTTTAGAGATATTAATTTATTTTCTAGCTTTTGCACCATAGGATCAGTGGTGCCTGTAGAAAATTTTTTAGAAGATGAAGAAGATTTATTTCTATTAAGATCTCTTCTTATCTTTCCTACTAAGATAAGATCATCTTCAACCTTAGTGGCCAAAATCTAAGCTGCAGCAAGATCTATGTGGCCAACCCACCTCAACAAGAAACTCACTTTAGGAAGCTAAAATTTGATGAAGAAGCATTTAATATTTTTAGGTGTCAGCTGAGCAATTATATTAATCCTATTCCTCAGCTTGTCAAACTTAGCAATGAAGTCTCACATAGGGTCATGAGGCTCCTTCTTCATTTGCATAAGCTGAGCTAATAGGGCATGTGCATCTTCTACAGGTTTGAATCTAGCTTGGAACTTGGCCTTGAGAGTGTTCCATTTAGTCATAGTTTGTGCTTGTAAATAATAAAACTAGTCTACAATAGCACCTTGTAATATTTTCACAAACAATTTGACTACTATGTCTTCATATTCAATGCCTATCACACCATAGGCTATGCAAAAGGCTAAAATATGTTCATCAAGATGAACTTTCCCATCACTATAGAACTTGGAAAAATTCTTTCTTGAACTATGGGGTAGCTCATGTAAAGGTGGGGTTCAATTTAGAGGACCAAAAGTATTACCCTAGGGGCCTTAAGCTACCATGATATGACTAGTGAAAGGAGGGATAATAAATCTCTGTGGGATATGTATAGACAAATCTCTACTAGTAGAGAAAAGAGTAGTTTTGCCTAGTATTAGAAACCTGACATTTGTAGGAGGAAAACTCCTAGTTCGCTAAAGGTGAGATGGTTGAGGAAATAGATCAAAATTATTTAGCTGCACCAACTCAAATATAGGGTCAACAATACTTTGAGCTCTCTGGCTTTACATATATAGTGGATCTACCAGAGTGTGAAATGAAAATAGAAAAGAACTGGAATTGCTTCAATTTGAAGCTTGAGGCTTTAAACTACTCATTCTTCCCTAGTGGAGTCACCAAAAAAATGTTGGATGAATATTTTTCATCAACTGACTGATGGAAAAATGGTTATATCAACCACAACATAAGGAGATTTATACAGCAAAATGGATGTGGTGACCACAACCAGAATGAGATAAATCTCTCCTCTCAGCAAGGGGAGGTTCCCTATAATATATAATATACTAATATAAGCTGAAAATAGACCCACGGGTGAAATCATACCATCCATCTCTCTTTTTTTAGAGATGATGTTCATAGAACAAAGGAGAATTCTAGTGTAATTACTAAAGACACTTCTCTTCTTTTAGAAATGATATTTAGAAAACAACAGGATTCCTTTTTGTGTAGTAACTGGATCCATAAGAAACCCATGAAAGCACAAAGTCTTTCATTATTTCTCCTACTAATTTAGGACAAAGGACACCATAGAATTAAGTGTATCCCAAAGTCTCCACCATAAACTACAATAGATTAAAATATTATGAACGATGAGGGGAGATCAAAGTCTCTCCAATATCCTTTACACAAAACATAGACTAAAGACAATTATGGTAGCACAAAGTCTCCCACAGTCGACTTCAGGACATCTTCCAGCTTATTTCCACTTGTTCTACTTATTTTATTAAAGGGACAAGACTATATTTAGGAAAAAGACATAAGAACAATTTCCTAGATAACACAAGCTATTTCAACACAAAGTTTGAAAGGTCACTTGCTTTCTCATTCAATTAACAAAATATGATTAACAGTCTGAGCTCAAAGTCTTAGGAATGCCTTTCAATTTGGGTAGATCTTCGCTTCTAATAATAGAGAGATCTCGCCTATCCAAAATGAGAGATTATAATATATAGCATTGGAAGGAAGACTTGGGCACTTATTTTCATGAAAATGGCCCATGCTGCATTGAATGCATTAGAAATTCTGTGAAGGGGCCATGCTAGAATAGGGCATCAGCCTTAACTTTGGCATTCTAAATCATCTCAAATGTCTCCTCCTAAGCATGGGTTTCCTGGTCTTCTTTATGATGCTTACACAGCTATCCATTCGCCTTTACTTAATGAAGAAAAATAGGTCATGCCATTGAATGTTTGTGTTCTCTAAGGTCCACCTGGTGGAATATTCCACCTACTAGAATAACTCTTCTATAGATATTTTTGGATTTTATATATTCATTCCCTCTTTCCTTTCTACATTTTGTCTCTTCCTGGTGATCTGAGCTCTCAAGGCTATCTTCTCACTTTCAGCTAGCTCTTTCGGCTCCTTTCTTGGCTGGTCACTAAGTTTATTCTTAGGTCTACACTCTTTTGAAAATCAATGGTTATTCCATCACCCCAAATTTGATGTCTGTGGGGATGTCACTGGTTGCTTGAACCACTTTGACCCTTAAACCTTGAACTCTTTTGGTTTAATGATTCAATGGTTCAATGGTTTGGCATTTCAATGTTTTGTAAAGGGTCGCATTCACTTCATTTTCTTCTTCGATTGAACCATTTTCTGGAATCTTCCACTTCATCCATTCATTCGAAGCTTCCACTCGAGTTTGAACTCTTTGAACCTTTGAATTCATTGAACCTTTGAACCTTTCAGAGGTGGGGTTCAATGGCTCAATGGTTTAATGGTTCAATCTAACTCTTTGGATCCTTTTATTCTTTAAGTATGTTGAACTTGTTGAACCTTTGAAACTTTAAACCTTTTCAGTTCAATGTTCAATGGTTCATTCTAACTCTTCGAATCCTTTTATTCTTTGAGTCCATCGAAGTCATTGAACATTTGAACTCGTTGAACCTTTGAACCTTTCAGAGGTGGGGTTCAATGGTTCAATGGTTCATTCCAAGTATTTGAACCCCACCGTCAAGTCTTTTGATTAAACCTCGGTGTTGAACCATCTTGAAAACACTTAGGAAATGCCTTAAGTATTTTGAATTTCCCTTTGAGAAAGATCACCTATTGAACATATGATTTCCTTAGCTAAAAAGGCTTGAGTTATTTGAAAAACTTAACTGCTCAGAACATTTTTTGATAAAGAAAGAGAGCATTTTGGCCTGTAGGACCAAAATGGTTGGCATGTTGTCCACAAAAACAAATGACAAATTTTGGGAACAACAAGATGTTTGATCTAGAGGCAAGGCAAAAGATGTTAAGACACTACAAGGTAGTGTCCACATTATCCTCATCTTCAATAAGATTATGGAAAGAATCATCTACAAAGTGGCCATTCAACATTTGCATATATTTTTGAGGGTTTTATTTATTTGGAATGAAATATATCCCTTTAACAAGGCCCCTAGCTTGGATATTGCTAAGAAGGTATCTAAAACCCTCAACCTTAAGAGCATATAGGGTGGGTGCCAAAGGGCATCCTTGGTGAATAGATCAAAACAAACCAAATTACTCAAAAGTGACTCCATTAATGGAGAGGATGTCAGAGGTGTTTGAAAAAATCATCTGGATGTTTGAATGAAATTAGCCCCAAAGCCTAAGGATTTAAGCATGGATAGGATTAACGACCACTCAATATGGTCATAAGCTTTTTCTAAGTCAATTTTTATGAACATAGCTTATTTCTTAGACCTTCTATCCTAGTCCATTCCTTCCTAACCACAATGATTATCTAATATATATATCTGCTTCTAATGAATCACGTTTTCTCAAGGTGAATGATGTGTGGCAACAGATTATGCAACTGGAGCACTAGAGCTTTGGTGATGATTTTTTAGGAAACATTTAGGAGGGTGATCAGTCACCAATTATAGATCAATTTGGTATCCCCTTACTTAGGTATGAATTTAATGTTTCTTGTATTTATATTCTTTCTTAGAGAATGAGTGTGAAAGGCCTCTTGATAAACATGGTGTAAGTCAAAACCCATAAGATCTCAAAGAGTTTTATAGAATTCACAAGGGAAACCATTGATGTTAAAAGCTTTATCATTTTCTATATGAGCCACTACCTCATGCAAATCATCCATAGTGAGGAACATATCATAATACACTCGCTCAGCAGGAGTGAGTTTGCAAGGCACCAATACGAGGCACTATTGAAGGGAAATATCATGCTCTATAGAGGTTGCTTGAGCTTTGAACACTTGTTGATAATAGAAGATAAAATCTTGAACAATCTATGATGTCTTTGATAGTCTCCTTCTAGCATCAGAGATAGCTTGGATTTGTTGCTTTGAGTTTTTGGCTCAAATCATTTGAAACAATTCTTTGGAAGCTTCGTCCCCTATCTTGAGCTAGTGGAGTTTTTCTTTGATTTGAGCTCCCTAGGCATTGTAATTATCTTCTATCTATATATGATGCCATAAAGAAGAGACTCTGACCTACCAAATCTCATTAAAAGGATTTTTTTTTAGTGCTAAGTTGTATGACTAAGCTCTGAGGAAGTAGTTGAGTAAGAGGGTCTTCAAATTTTAGCAAGTTGGTGGCTAGAGATTCTTAGAATGTGAGAGGTATTTATGATGGCATCATCCCACCAAAGAATCCAACCAAAATCTTAGGATGGATGGGGATCTAGATTCCAAACTCTAATAATATGCACCATAGTGAGCCCATACTTGAGCAGGGAGGTGTTTAGAAAGAATTATGTTTTACGGACCTTGGGATTCATAAATTTCCATGTCACTCAAAAATGTATGGGGGAGTGATCGAAAATCCCAAAATTTGGCAGCACCTACACTGAAGGAGAAAAACCATTATCAAAGGAAAAATACATTTGGATGGACATCATTTCTCTAAGTAGTTTAGAATATGAGTGGGGCCCTCCTTGAGATTGCTCCAAGTGTACCACACTTTGTCTGCAAGCTAATATATTAAATTAGGGTCATAAAATCCCCATTTAGTGTATATATAGTACCATGTATCCCTTTTTTATAACTACCTAATGCATTGGTAGGAGGACCACTTTGTCTTCAAGAGATGCCACCATATTAAAGTCACCACATATGACCCCATGAGCATCAGGGATATCATCCACAATCCATTTCCATAAATGGGTATGATCAATGGTGTCATTTGAGGCATAAATATTAATAAATCCAAAGGAATGGATTTCAATGATAAAAAGGGACGATACTAACTAGTTGGTGGGGTCCACACTAGATTGCACTAAGTGTTATTTCCACCTTGGAGAAATAAATGTGATCACACATCCACGTCCTGCTTCATGATTATGCAAGATAATACTATCAGGCCAGATAGATTTACTGACCATCGTCAATAAAAAATCCACCATATTTACTTCTTACAAACAAATAATATCCATCTCAAGAAACTTCCTTCTAAAACCAAGCATAAAACACTTATATTTTCGGTATGTAAGACCCTGAACATTACATGAAAATCAATTCATAGATGATGGGTTTCAAGAGACATCCTTAGAGTCTAGGCATTCTAAGGCATCATAAAGGTTTTGTAAAAAAGTTCCCATTGTTAGAATTTAAAAAATCATCAAATTATTTCCTCATAGAAGGATCAACCTAATATTCTCCTTCCTCTAACTCTTCATGCCTCCTAAGAGGGTTGTGAGAGCATTTGGTTACATCCCACTGAGCAAGAAGTGGAAGAATAATTGGTTGCAAGTCTAAAAAAATGAAATAACTAGGAAAAGGAACCTCAAGACCCTAGGATAAAATATTGGTAGGAAGAAGGGTGTTGAAGACCTAGGTTTTTCTATTAATTTTGAGGTTTCATCTTGGGAAGGCTCTTTGTCAGTAGGATCTTGGTCCTACAGGCCATTACTTGTTGATGACTTACCTCCTTTAGGATTTTTTGAGTTGAGCTTGTGGCTTTGGTACATCTATTCTTCTTTCCTACTATAGTCTAACCATCTTCAGCTAACCTTTTTCTAGATTATGGAAAGGGCTTAAGAGGAGAGGATGAGTGGTTAGGCACATTATTGTGAGCTAGCTGAAGGGGACAGTCCTAAATTTTATGCTCAGTGGCTTGGCAATGAAAATAGATGTTGGGCAAGTTGATATACAGGAATCGTTGAGAGTGTCTCATATTCCCAACTTGAATATACACAAAATATTTGAGGTACTATGAGAAGTCTACTTCTACAAAAACCTGATTTTGTGGTCTAGTAGAGTAGAACCTATTTTTCTCATGAAAAACAACTTGACCTATGGAGGAAGCTATCTAGTGAATAAAATTCCAACAAAAGAGTGAAAGACCTAGAAATTCTACCCAAACTAGGAAATTGAGAGTAGTGTGCTTTGAGACAACAAATTCTTGTGTCCAAGGGAAGAGAACCATGAGTGAGTTCTTAATATACCATGTGGATAAATTATAGAGGATACCTCCTATATTGGAAGGGTTGGAAAAATAGAACAGAAAAAACCCCTTGGTCATATTCCAAACACTCTTAAGATTTATACCATGAGCTTCCTAGTGGGCTTAAACCCAGGACCTAAGAATACTTCTAGAGGGAATTCAACCCATAAAATAACTTATCAAATAAAATTGTTCTAACCATTGACAAGCAAAGTTAAATTCTAGAATGGGCAAAATAACATCAGGTTCTGAAGAGTTACCTCATGGTAGACCTTCAAGACAAACTTCCTCGGGTACTTACGAAGGGCCATTACTCGACACTCTATCATTCTTCTCCATAGTTGAAACAACCAAGATATAATGAGGAGAATTCATTAAATAGGTTGGCCTCATCCTAAGGTGGGAAACCCTAAAAGATAATAAATGCAAGTCCCATAGGTAACCTATCAAGGGCCGTGGTATGAAACAAGCTAAAATGATAGAAAATAAATGGCCAACTCAATGGCATGTATGGAGGAAACCCTAACATAGCAAAAAAAACTCAAATCCTTAAAAATCTCATATTATATTACTTATTAGGGGTAGCTTTGGCTGGTTTTCAATCGATTTCATCATACAAGTCAAAAAGATTGAATCATTCAAATAATTTCTCCTCGCTTTATAAGAGTTTTTACTAACATTTTAAACTTTTTGAATAATAAAAATTAATAATAAATATTAGGTATTTTGAGTATTCTTCTTTTTTTTAATTAGTGTTCTCATTTATGTTAATTTTTATAATCATTAAAATGTCATTTTTATAAAATATCAATGTGTTATAGGAATTTATATCATTATCCTATAGTGCTAATGATTAATTGAATATTGAAAAGCTTGATAATCATTTATCTTAGTGATAATCAAATTACAAAAATATCAATGTGTTATAGAAATTTATATCATTATGACAGTGATAATAATTAATCAAATATTGAAAAGATTGTTAGTCATTTATCTTAGTGATAATCAAAATAAGCAATAATTTTTTTTAAAAACTACAATATAGAAGGCCTTTTGTATATATAGTTTTGGTTTCAATGATATATAGTGCATTTCAAAATCAAGTGTTTTTTTTAATTTGTCAAATTGTGTTTTCAAAAAAGTGGAAAAATTTATAAAAATAGGGTCAAATTTTTCTAACATGTAGGTACACAACTATTGAGGACCAAAAAATTATCAAACTATTGATGGTATTTTACAAGTCACCCCTCAAGATCAAAAATAAAAATCATTAACATCATTTTATTTACAAATTTTCTTGCCAAATACTGTGGATCAAACTACTAATGTAATTTTTTTAGGATCATCCACCATAAGAGCCAATCAAAAACTACTAATCCTTGTTTTATAGTTCAATCGGTCGAAGACTTAGCAATTTAAAATTGAATTTGATATAGATATTTATCATTTTCATTGATTTCAAAACATTATAATAATCAGGGTAAATAACTTTTGGTTGCTTGAATGTTTCCTGATGGCTAAGTTTATATATGCTCTCCTCCTTATGTCCTTGGCAATGATTCTTGGAGAATAAAAAATAACCGATAAACCTTCCCATTTTTCTTTCTAGGGGCAATTTGGCATGAAAGTGGCATCCACTCACTTTTCATTAGTCATTATGGGTTGATGACATGGATTTCATCACCACACATTAGACCACACTCCATGTTCTAGTGGAGTATAAATATCAAGGACAATTGTCATTAGGCTAAGTGAAATATCCCATACTAGATCTCATGAAGTGAGGAGTTAACTATCTAATACCAAGCATTAGATAACACCTTATATGAATCTAGGCCCCAACTTACCCTAGTGTATATCAGGGACTCCCTTAGAGAGCCTGTATAACCTAGATTAGGACCTTTAGTTGCAATAGACATCTATTACCAGGGAAAAAAATCCCCTAAGGTTTCCCACCAAGTACAGATGGTGAGAGAGTGTGGGATACTACATTCTTTTAATTTAATTAATTAATTAATTTTTATGGTTTTCCTCTCACTGGGAAGTTTTATGGTGCGGTGGTTGTTGAGTTACATTCCTATGTCAATTTTACTAAAGATAGGTTTGTGATTTTACATGATTGTCTAAGTGTTCTCAAAATTAGTATTATTTACCAAAAATAAACTAATTTGATTTAGGTTAACAAAAACTTGTTCAATTAACAACTGCTTCACTCTTTTTTTCATCACTTATCATACCTACCTTCGTCCATCTTATCATCTTATTATTTGCCTTATGCTTGCCTTAGAATCACTTTTCTATCATAACCCTTTCCATCTCTTAGACATGCTTAGATATTCATTCCATCCACACCTAATCAATTACACCTTAAAATCCCCTAACCATCCTCTCTTAAGCATATAGTTTTATAAGACTTTAACTACTCATTTCCTTCTTACTTAAGATCTATTTCCCCTTTTACATGTCATTTTCCCATCTATATATTGTCATTATGTCTGTATATTGTCACTATATCCACCTATCTATTATTCTACTAGAATTTATACCTAGTCAACATATTTCTAGTAGCCTATCACTCTAAGTTTTCCAAACCTAGAACTTATTGTCTTTAATATCATCATTCTATCAGTTTATAACTAGCACCCATTGTAGTCTTGTCATCACTCTACTAGTTTAATACCAAACACTTGTTGATACCCTATCCATTTCCTAGTCTGAACCCTTTCATTGTCGATACTTTGATAACCAATGTCATAATATATGTATAAAATTTAAAACCCATACATATTATGTCCAAACCCCAGGTCCACTCTAGGATAGCATATCCCTTTTGTGCTCAGTTACAAAGACATTTGTGTGCTCAAGACTTCCTAATATTCTTACACATCACAACAACCTTCTTTATAAGGAAAGCTTAAATCACTTTCATCACTCATCACTTTAATTTATCACCCATCTATATCATCCATCCATATAACACCTCAAACCCAAGCTTAGATATTTAAAGTTGGACAAGGATCAAACTAGCCCGAAGATATCCTTAGGACACTAGGTGAGTAACACATGGATAATGAAGAAAACCTAAGAAATATACATACAATAAGAGGTGAGGATGACACTCACCATGACTTATTGAATAATGATGAGATCAAAACCCACTTTGACTAATACATATATGAAAAATGAGACCAATTTTTATAGACACCTAAAAGTGACCACCAATAACTGCGAACTAGGCTTTTGACCAATTTCTATCAAAGCATCAAAATTTGGCCTAAAAAACTAAAACACATTAAATGAGGTGAAATTATTATATACAAGTTCCAATTTTGGCTAGAGTATCACTAAATAGGGCAATGCAAAGTATGAAACAGCTAACTTTGATTAGATCATTTCGAGTCAAAATGATGATTTTGCACCTAGGTGCTCTAGATTGTTATTTTATACCAAATTTATTGCACAAGACATGTGCCTTTGATATTTTGTGTTGAAAACATCCTAAATGGGATATTAGATCCAATGCATCTAAAATCACAACCTAATTCTAATCCAATTAAATTTTGAGCCAATAATATGACATTATGACCAATTTGATTAATTTGTGCACCAATGGCCAAGATTTACACCAAAATTGATAAATCATGTTTAAGGATAATTAATTTGGATCAAAACCTTAAGCTAATTTTCCATGAAACTTGTTGAATATTTATTTTTGGAAATTGATTATGAGTTTCTACATCATCAAGTGACATCATTTCTTAGAAAGGCATCCCCAAGCCATAAATGCATAAAATATCTAATTAAGCCCTCACATGCCTCATTAATCCTTCTCATGCCTCTTTAATGCCTCTCTATCCTAGCTATTTATGAGAGCATTTATTGAATTTGGCCTCCAAAATTGAATGGGTTCTTAGCCACACATCTTCATCTTGAGATGGACGGTTCAAGTTCATTATGATCATTTGTAAAAATCTATAAATAGGAGGCCTTGTCTATTGAATAAAAAACCTTGGATAGTGTAAATTTATAATACTTAAAATCTCTCTCAAACCTTTGATGTATTTTTGTCATGCCCAATTTTTGATCCAATCCAAATCCATCACAAATCCATTGGTGTCAAGGAGAAGAGGAGATAGTCAAGGCTCCTTTGATGAAGATTCATTGATCACAAGCCAAGCAAGCCACTTCAACAATATATTTGGAGCATCCAAGGGAAGTTAAATATCCTTTTTATTTTGAATTCTAGTTATGCTTTGCATTTAGTTTTGTTCATTATGTCCCCCCTTGAGATAGGTTTAAGCTTTTAGCTATTAGTGTGTTATATTTGGATTTTAATTTCATTCAGTAACACCATACTAATATCCCCTTATTTCAATCCTATGTTCACAAATGATACACTTGGTGGGACATACCATCACAAATTTGATCAAATAGCACCTAAAATCAACCCAATAACCATTTTTATGCAAGATCTTGGAGTGTGGGAGCAAAGAGAGTGGAAATTTGAGAAAAACCCCATTTTTATGGAAGTCATGATTTTCTCCTCTAGACCACAATCCCACAACTGATATAGTCACAATTTTGTCATTTCAAATCATGATATTGCATTTAACTATATTTTTGAACTAAATTTGTCTCTATCTACAGATCTAGTAGCTATATTACAATACTGCTACTTGCTAGTAGTGATATTACAATACTGTGATTTGATAGTAGTGATATTACAATACTACTACTCTCTAAGTAGAGATATTGCAATACCATAATTCTATAGTAGTGTTATTGCAATACCACAACTTGATAGTCATGATATTGTAATACTATGACTCAATAGTTGTGATATTGCCTATCTGAGTGATGATATTATGGTTGAACTATTAGCAGTGAAGTGACCATATCACAACTCTCATAGTGACAATATTGCACTATGACTTGCATTATTCTTAATTTGAGTAGTGATAATTTGGATTTATGTTAACTAACCCATGAGCAGTGATTTTGTGTTAACCAATCATAATTGTGTAGAGTAGCGAAATTGCTCTATGGAGTAGTGGGATTACACTATGTAAACCTAAGAGCTCAATTTGTAAAGTTATTTATTTCATGTGGAAAAGTGCTTCAAGGCTAGACAAAACTCTAACTTTTTCCTTGCAGGTCCCATTTGAAAAGTGATCCAAATAAGCTTAATCTAGTCTTTTTAACCTCTTTTTGAGTGCTTAAAAAGGATTAGGAACTTTCTTTTGGTGCTTAAGGAAATGCTTAGATATTTATGAATGTTTTTGTATTTGTTCTTAAAAAATTATACAACTTAAAGCCAAGGGGTTAAAAGAACACCACCAAAATTTCATTTAGTTCTTTAAAATTTAACTCACTTAGTTAGCATTATTTATTTAGTTAGTTTTGATTGTGTAAATAGGGAGTTGTGCATGTATTCTCTCCCCCCATCCCCTATAGGGAAATTTTGGCTTCAAAATCTCTAACTTCATTACAAATTGCCTTAGTCCAAAGGTGTAAAAGAGAATTTTTGAAGGCTCTCCCCAAGACCCACATGGCTTGGGTGACCTAGAAACAACCTTAAATCTCTTTTACTTAGATTTTAGTTTTATTGTATATTAGCATGTGAGGGGGATTTCATCACCTCCAATAAGTTCTTTAGGGAATATTTGACCTGAGGGGTTTCATCTCCCGACATCATCTTCAGCCCATATTCATGGGAGGGGGGTATATAAATTGAGATCACCCCAATGGGATGGTGGTTTAAGAGGTTAAACCATCTCCTATTATTGGATCTAATCCCAGGATGTTTAAGCACATTAGACATTACACTACACTGAGCGAGTGATGGATGTAGTGGTTGTAAAAAAGGCAAGACCTTTTTATAATAATCCAAGTGTTATGGACCTAATTTACATGTTATTTCTCTTGCATTTTGACATAAAATTCTTGTGCATTTGATCCACCTAGACATTCAAAAACTTGTTAGTTAGTTAACCCCACTTTGCCATATCTTGTTAGTTTAGGGTTTAAGATGATTACTTAGTTGATTTATCTTTGTCTTAGATTACTTGGTTTTTGTTTAGAGTCAAAATTATTTCTTAACAAAGGGTTACATAAACAAACACACTGTCCACCATTTTCTTGAACAAGGAAGCATTATGTTACCCAAGTGAAAAACATCTTTTTCCTTCTTCAAAAAAATATATCATAAACTTTGTGTCATATCTTCCAATTTGGCACAGTTATGCTACCCATTTGAGTCTAAACCATTTTCCACATTTTCTTAAGTCCCTCATTGATAGTTTAAATTCAAAATTGGACTCTTATAAGTTTTAAAGGTTGATGTCTTAAATTGGGTTGGCCACTTTGCACTTGACTTGTTTTAACTTGAGTTCAATTCCCAATTTAAATTGAGATCCATTTTTAGACTCCAAATCATTATCATAATTTTGTAGGATTAAATTCATCTTGCATATTACTAACATTTTGAGTCTTAGGATACATTTTCTACTACCTATCCTATTTTTCCATTTGTCTTGAGTCCATTTGAAAGCACACTTTTGCCTTAGAGATTTGTCAAACTTTATGTGTGTGTCATTTGAGTTGAGCAGAGTAGTGTTACGCTACCAAAATCATGTTAGAATATTTTGCCCTAGATTCTTAAAACAAGCAATTATCACACCTTTTGATAATTTTAGCATGGTTACGCTACTTAAATTATTTTGAAATGTGTTTCATAGGCCTATTCTCATAGAGTCCATTTTAAGTATACTTTTTTGAGTCTTTGTATAGCATGATTATGCCATTCACCTTTGTCTAGATTATCATTCAAAAGAGTCTAATTTGTGTCATTATTAGGGAGAAAATAAACTATCTCCAAGTGCCTTTTGTTTTATACCTCATACTTATTGATCAAGTTTATGTCCATGAGTCAAATGCCTAGTTTTTGTTAGAAGTGTTTCAAATATGTTAGATTAAATATCTCATCTTTTAAAGTCTATATTTTGAGGCCATTTGGCCAAAAGTCCTAGCATGTACCTTTTTTTAAGCCTATATTTTGACACCACATTTGGCCAAAATTCCTAGAAACTTTTTTTTCTTAGATTAGACTTGTTTAAAACACTTTAACCTAGAATTTGGCATTTTGATTTTTTATCCTTTTAATTGAACTTTTTGTGTGATACATGTAGCATTGTATACTTGAAGTTATCTTATTTTATCACAAATCATTATATCAATATTTTTGTATATATATATATCCATCCTTTTGACTAGGCTAGACCAAGTTTGAATCTCCTTTTAGACATCACTTTTTCAAAGTTTGTAGAACTCTATTCCTTTTTGTCATGAAACATTTACTATAGATCCCAACATGTATTCCTACACTCGTAGTGGCCTCATGTACAATCTAGGATTTAGTAATGTAGTTTCACAAGAAGAAATGATTCAAGACCCCTATGTAGACAATGTTGCTTATGAGATGAATCCTTATCCATCTTATAACACTCAAATAGAGGCACAAAACCAAGACCCATTGGCTCATTATTTGGTAAACATGCTTCCATACTCAAAGCAGGATCAAGAACACACATATCAATATCTAGCTTTGGTACCTACATTTGAAGAACCATTTCCTAAATAACTGTACTATGTTACAACACCATCCATGAATGATCCTTACCTATTTAAGAATCACTTGTTGAAAAATAAGGATGATATTTTGGTTAGAGTTATAGAAGTAGGGGCTAATTTTATGTAGGAATTCCCCCATGAGAATTTGTCAAGCCTAGTAAGAATGACTCATAGCATAAATTATAGTCAACAAGCTTCTTACAACAATCCTTTAACTATAATCCTAATGATGTATCAAGATCCTGGTATGATTTTCAAAGGCAAGGACATCATGAAAGATCACTTTGTATAGATGAAAACAACATACCAAACTTATTTGAACCTAGCACATAATTTTAATTAGATGACCATATTGAATAAACCTCTTATAGATTTAGTTCCTTCAATAGGAGTGTTGATAGAATTAACTAGTCAAGAAAATTAGGGTGTAGACCCCTTCAAGAAAAATACTTAAATCAATAACTTATTTCATATACCAACCATTTAAGAAGTGTCTTCTACTTCGACGTATAATATTGAGCAAAACATAGTGGATAATGCACAAGCAATGTCCAATCCAAACCAAAGTGGTGTAACTACACAAACAAATAGTCTAAAAACAAGTGTAACTTTATTTAACACCATCAGTGGTTCTACAAATTAGGGAGTTGGATTTTCTATATCCTAACCTCAACCAACTACTACCACTAATCTTCAACTAGCTATTTCTTAAATCGCTCAACCAATAAGATTAGGTAGTCACCCAATGACCAATGCCATGCCTTAACAACAAAGTATGATAAATCTTACTCCTTAATAGGAAATGAGTAATATTTCACAATAATAAGCACAATATAACATACTAACACAATAGAGGTAGAACATATTTCCACCTCAATAGGGTGTAACCAATGTTCCACCTTGCCAGGTAGTAGTGAACATACCTCTTTCTTCGCAGACCAATATACCAATTAAAATCCAAATGATGTCTAATCAATAGTGTATGACTATTAAATTTTTTTGAATCTTCAATAAACATTAACTTCCCAATAAGGATTCGTGCAACCTAGAGGTTCCAATGTTTCTCAACTATCGATTAGGTAACCTTTGCCTTTTATACAAAATGTGCCACTAATTTAAATAAAGGTTCTTGGTTCACAAGTACCCCCTCAATAGTAAGGTTTGATCAGTTAGAAGTAGGTCCCTATTCAACCCCACCAATCATAGTACACTTATATTCCTCCATCCCAACCTCAAAATCCTCAAATTTAGACCTATGTACCCAATTTAAACTAGAATATTACACCACTATACGTGCAAATTCAATCATCAAACTCTAATCCATGTATGCCTATTCTTGGTCCATTCCCCAAACAAACCAACATACCCTAGTAAATACCTCCATCATACCTTGTTCAAAGTTCTCTACTTGTGACTACTCAACCATCTACCTAAGCCAAAATTCTACCTCAAGTCAATCTTACCTCTATTTTCCTAGCCTAAAAACTACAACAGATGAAGGATGTGATTGTTTCCATCCAAGCTGGGAAACAAACCAAATATTTTTAGTTGGATGATGTGTGTTCTTATCTATTTAACATGGATTAATTATAGATGTCATTTCTTCTAGGATACGAACCATCAAAATTTGACAAATACAAGAGGAAAGGTGACCCCAAGGCTCATTTGATCAAGTTCTTTGTTGCATGCCAACAGTGGCATATAGTGACATATAATTTTTATTTTATTCCCAAGGAGATTAATAATACAAGCCTTTGAGTAGTTGTTTAAGTTTCCCAATAATTTAGTATGTGATTTTGATGATCTTTCAAACAAGTTTATGAAACACTTTTCATACAATCTTGAGTATGAGATTTCATTGGTCAATTTGATGCAAGTAAAGAAAAAGGCCAATGATATTTTGGCAAGTTATCTATATTTATGGAGACCCCTTACAATTTGATTCACTCATAGTTTACCAAATAAATAATTAGTTGATGTGTTTACCAAAAAAAATCATAGTGAGATATTCTATCATTTAGAACTACAGTGTGTGCATACCTTTAAGGAGATCATTGACAAAGTTTTGTTGATCGAGTTAGCCCTTATTAACAAAGGGATCATAAATATTAATTCTTAAAATTAGAATCAAGGTACCAATTGAGGAAATTTCAAAAACTGGCATCAACTCCAAGCACAAGCATATCAACCTACATAGGCTAATAAGAATGATAGACCAAGGCAATTCAATTGCAATAAAAATGTTGTTAGAAATGGAGTAACAGAGTCAAGACATGTCTAAATGGTACAAACACCATCTTATCAACCCATGAAACATATTCAAATTACTCTTAACCCATAACCTTTTCACATAAAACATAATAGCCCAGGCTCATACAATAAATACAACAACCCTTGCCATTATAAGCTCCAAAAGTGCCTACTCATCACATTTTTAGTGACCTTGGAGAGCCTATTGAATCTATGTTTTGTAAGCTCATTATCACTACTTTGACTATCTAGCCTATACTAAAACATTATCCTTAGGGCATCCCTTATCCTGATTGGTACCACCAAAATGAATTATATGAATATCATCGGGTTAACATGCATAATTTGTGTCGTATAAAAATTAAACATTTGATTTAGAATATGTTGGAGAATAGGGAGATAAAATTGAATGGTGGTGCTTCTACTTCCAATCAAACCCTTAGAATCTATCAAAACCCCTTTCCCCAATATAACAACTAGCCATAATAACAACAATAACATCCAGTACAACACCAACAACAATAATTTCAACAACCAAGTCTAAATCAAAAAAACCAACAACATCTGAACAATGGATAAAACCAAGGTCAGAATGGCAACAACCAACAGACCTACCATATAGTTTCACATGACTATAATAAGGATGTAGATCATATTTTAGGAGGTCACGTTAACACCAACTCCATTAATATGAGACTAAATACCAATAAATCAAGACCTTTGCTAAACAATGCCAATTTGTCAACTCACATTGCTAATCCTTTCTCAATCTGGGACTATATACAGGCATACCAGCAAGTAGGGATTACTAATTTTAGACCCTATACCAATAACTCATTATTACCTCATGACCATGCACAAGTACACCAATAACTGAGACTTATCCTACTTGGTCCCCCACCATCACCATCATTTATTAGCAATCATGGTCATGTGATTAATCCTGATTGTAAAATCATAACTCAAAGGTTGAGTATAAGCATCCCATATACATATACATCTTCTACTTCATCCATCACCCAACCAACCATGATATCATGAAAAAAACCTTTTAACATTGACCAAGAAAATAAGTTTGGCATTGTGGAACAATTGCAAAAGATGCTTGCACAAATCTCCATTTTAGATTTTTTACATACATCAACAATCCACAAAAACATTTTGAATGATTTCCTTAGCCAATCTATAGTTTAAAGTGACATATCCCTTGACAAATTCCAATCTTTAGTTGGAAACATAGCTCTAGCCCAACAAGTCACTTTCAACCAAAACGATATGTCATCCCTTGGTTTGATACGTAACAATCCATTATACATTAAAGTTTTCATAAAATGGCACAAAGTGAAACATGTCCTTATAGATAATGGATTTGGTCTAAACATAGTATCTCTAAAGCTCATCAAGCTTCTTGGGTACATGATGGTAGATCTTCAAGCAGAGACCATAAACATCGAAGGCTGTGACAATGAAGAATGAGAATCACAAGGCACCATCTATTTACCAATTATCCTTAGGCCCTTGACCCATGATACACTTTTCCATGTGTTATATCTCAATTTGTCATAAAATATACTTTTGGGAAGGCCTTGGTTACATGAAATTCATGCATTCCCATCGATGTTGCACCAATGTATCAAATTCTCCCATCAAGGATGGAAGTTTGTATACTGCAAGATTTGCATCCATACGAGCATTGCAAACACCTAGAGGCTGAGTTTAAGATATATAACTATCATTTTGACATGAATCTAGTGGGCAAAAAATACAAGTGAAAGGTAATACTCCTTGATTTTCTAGAGGATAACTGTATTGATCCTAATACCCTTAATTCCCTTTCCCACATGTCCCCTTTTAAAATATCCAAATCATTATACCATCTCGCCTAATGGCCTAGGAGAGTATTTAACCCATGATACCTTTCTCATCATAAACCTTCCATAGAACCCAAAGTCTTTTGCAAGACCTAAAGCTAAGCCACTTCATCTAGAATGGCAACAAAAGGTCAAAAGCAAAGGACCCATCACGTTTATACTAAAATCTAACCTAGAACAAGATCCTCTTGAAGTAGATGAGTCATGGTTGTATAATTACAAGTAGGCTAATTATTATGAGAATGCAAAGTATCTTATTCCCAATAGTATCATGAGAAATCAAGACTATGAAGGACGAGGCTTGGGACCAAATCAACAAGGAACACTTGAGCCAATTTTCATGGCTGGATATAAAGGGCCCTATGAACTTAGATTTAAACTATCTAAGGGTAAAACCATGTACCTTAATCATGTTCCATCACCATAGAATAGTGATGAGGATGTTGGCGGTGAAGCAAAGTCTAATTATAACCTTTTTGATGACCTAGCTGAGACTAACTTTTGAATCCTCATTCTTTTTGTACCCTTAGACCAGTCATTCATCAAAACCCACTTCCATTATATTATCCCCAGATGATAGACTGCGACCAACAAGAATCCAATGTGATGATTGATGAGTTCCAAAATATTGAGGCTTTCTATGATTTTCTTGGCCTTAGATACAATGTTCTATTAGGGGACCTGAATCAAGGTTCTCAATCAAGTTATATCTTAAAACTTATTATGGAGAGCGGGTGAACACCCTTAGCCAAAATAAAATAATTAAAACATTGACGTTCCAAAGTGAAAACCTCTTTGAGGCACTTTCTAACTAGAGAAAAAGTAAATAAAAAGCCCAGTCTAGTGGTGAAAACCTATTTCAGGTGCCATTAGATGGGGATGCTCAATCTTCTTCAAACATAGCTCAGGAGACCACCAATGACAAACTTGTCTATGATTTTGAGTTTAGTTTTGAATAACAAGATGTTGATCAAATCCTTTAGGAGTTTCCAATAGTTTTTATTACATGGCCAAACCTCCCATTGGAGGACTCTGTTTCATCATGTCTAGGGGAAATCTAAGAGCCAATATTAATAGATGACTCTAATATTTCTATCCTTGAAGATAGTTTGACCCTTATAATGGAAGATATAATAGAAGTTAACATCAGATCCCTATATGACCCAAAGTGGATCAAGCAAGATGCATCCCTTACTGAAAAGGAGTGTGAAGTCCTTACAACCCTTTTGATGGAATTTATTGATATATTTACATGGGCATATTATGACCTGTGAGGTTTGGACCCCACCTTAGTTTTGCACCATCTTGTGGTTAATCCTAATACCAAACTAGTAAAATAAAATTTGCATAAGATGCATCCTCGAATTGTTGTATTAGTGAAGAAAGATTTAGAAAAACTCTTGGAACTAGGATGTATTTTTTTGATCAATTATTTAGAGTGAGTCTCCAATATTATGCCAGTTAGAAAAAATCTAGAAGGAATCATAATCTATACTAATTTTTGTGATATAAACAAAGCTTTCCCTAAGGATGAATTTTCATTTCCAAACATTGGCATGATCATCAAATCCACAACGGGTTATGAAATTATTTCATTAATGGATGACTTTTTAGGGTACAACCAAATCAAGATCACAATAGAAGACCAATACAAAATAATGTTCACCACTCAATGGGGAACATTATATTATCAAGTTATGTTGTTTGGTCTTAAAAATTTAGGGGGCACCTATCAAAGATCCATGACCATCATATTCCACAATATGATGCATGACATTTTTGAAGACTATGTCAATGACATTTTATGAAAATCAAAGACTAGGACTGATCATTTAATAATGCTACACAGAATATTTGAAATATTTCATGTGTATAAAGTTAGAATTAATATTAAGAGTGTGTCTTGGCATTACTTCAAGTAAATTTCTTGGATTCATTATGTCTTGTAAAGGCATTTAATTCAATCCATCCAAATTTCAAGCCATAACAGAGATGAAACCATCAACTAATTTAAAACAACTCCATAGTTTATAGGGCAAGATCTAGTCTATTCAATGATTCATATCATAGTTGGCTGAAAATGCCATCTTTTTATGCATCTTCTAAATAAGGAAGTCACATTTCACTGGGATAATCATTGCTAGATAGCTTTTCAACAGCTAAAGGACTATTTAGTGAATCCACCTATTTTCTTATCTCTTATGCCAGGAAAGCCATTCTTATTATATCTATCTACTACTGACAATGCCTTGAAGGCACTTTTGGCTTAGTATGATGATAATGGAAAGAAGCATGACATGTACTATTTAATCTATACATTGGTCATGTATGAACATAATTATATGGCCATAGAAAAATCCTATTTAGCAATTATATTGATAGCTCAGAAATTATGCCATTACATGTTAAAAAATAAGACCACAGTTATTTCAAAAGTAGATCTGCTCAAGTATCTACTATCTAAAACAATTTTATAAGGCTACATTTCCAAATGGATCATGTTTCTCAGTGATGTTTAAATTGATTATGTCAACCAAAAAGCCATTAAGGGACAATTTCTTGTAGATTAGCTTATTGAAGTACCCCTTGCTAATACAGAGCTCCTCACATTCCAATTTTTTGGATGAATCCATAATGACTATCATTGACACACCTATTGAGGAGAAACATTGAAATTTATATTTTGATAGATCATTTACTGCACATGGATCATGGGTAGACCATTTATTTATTACACCATAGAGGGATCAAATCCCTAAATCATTTAGGATCACCTTTCTTTATACCAATAACATGGTTAAATATGAAGCACTTGTTGTAAGGCTTCTCTAAGTGGTCCAATGGAACATATCTCCCCTCAAGGTTTATGGTGATTCACATTTAATCATTAATTAGGTTATAAACCACTTTCAAACCAACTATGACAAGTTGGTTCCATATAAGGCCATGGTCAACACTCTCAAGAAATAGATTATCGACATTCAATTTGAGCATATATCAAGGTCAAGTAACAAAACTATGGATGTTATGGCCACTATTAAAAATATAATTCAAAAAATAGACATAGCTAAGAGTATCAGTTTCTTGTCAAGAATTTTTTAGCACCGTCTCTTGAACCTTTAACCATTGTAATGATTTGTGATATTATTATTACTAGCTCTATCTGGTATTTAGACCTTTATAACTACCTCCATGAAAAAATTATACCACCTTACCTATCTCAAAATCAATCCAAAGCCTTCATCCACTAAATCACTCATTATACCTTACTTGGATCAACCCTTTACCATCATAGTTTTGATGTAACTCTGCTTCATTGTTTAACTTTGGCAAAATCTACACTAGTGTTATGAGAAGTTCATAAAGGAGTATGTGGAGCCCACACTAGTAGGTTAGTTATATCCAAAAATCTCTTATGTACTGGTTATTATCAACCCATGATGGATGCATATACATCTACATATGTAAAAAAGTGTGACAAGTTTCAATGGCATGCCAATCTAATTCATGCCCTAGCCAAGACTCTAAAACCAATGTTAACACCATGGCCATTTGTTACATGGGGCCTTAACCTCATTGGGAAAATTAACCCCACCTTATCTAATGACCCTAAACATATCCTTACTACCATTGAATATTTCACTAAGTGGGTTGAAGATATACCCCTCACTTATGTGACTAGAAATAAAATTTCCAAATACATTTTCAATCATCTCATTTACAGCTACAGTATCCCTTCTGACATTATCTCTCATAATAGAGGATTATTCAAGAACAAATATGTCAAAAATATATGTGCTAAATACAACATCACATAACACTTTTCTATGACATACTAGCCTCAAGGTAATGGTTAGGTGAAGCATCCAAAAAAACTATTGTTAACATTCTCAAAAAGATTGTCAATGATTCTGGTCATGATTGGTACCTTCAGATATTCTACACCCTTTGGGTATACCCACTAATCACTGTACACCTATAAGATCCACTCCATATTCACTTGTTTATGGTACTGAATCCATTCTTCACATTGAGGTTGAGTTTCCTTCTCTACGCATCTCTTTCAAGCATGTCTTGGATGATAATGACTATCGATTACCTCTCCTACAAGAACTAGAGTTACTTGATGAGAAACACATGGATGTGGTAAATAATCTTCAAGCCTATCAAAACCAAATTTGAGGCCACTACAATTAGTGTGTGAAACATAGATAATTTAAACTTGGTGATATTATCCTTAAAGAGAACCAAAAGAATACCACAACTAAAAATTAGCATAAAGACAAGTTCAAGCCCAACTGGTGGGTCCTTTCAACATTATGACAAACTATAGAACATGAACATACATGCTTTCCACACTAGATGAACATGAACATACATGCTTACCACACCAAATTAACATGAAATTGATGATACAATGAGTATTATCCACCTCAAGCGGTACTATGCTTGAGTTACTTGGTGTATTGTCTATAAGGACAATTTCAAGTTGTCTCATTTTATCAATATTCTTCTTTGTACTTTACCATTTTATCATCCTATCATATTACCAACCTGTCACTTTTTCCTATCGCTTATCCATTATACCATACCTTCCCCATCAACCAAGTTGTTTTCCCCCTCCTTACCTAGCCCTATAACCTTAGTTCCATCCCATTTGGTTCTATCATCACTTTCAGTAAGAGGATTTAGATCTAGTTTCAACAATTCTTTCAAGAATTTCAAACAAATGTAGTATTTTGGAGTAGTAAGACAATATTTTGGCAATTGCATCCCTCATTTCTTGTTTCATTCTCTATATCAAGTGTACTTGATTATAACTATGGGAAAATTAGTATATCACCAATCTTGTTACTAATTATAATTGCCTATGGGCAAATTAGTATCATTGATCTATGTTGTCATATCCTAGTTATAACCACCTATGGGCAAACTAGGGGAAAAATTTGTTTATCGTACCTTGATGTAACAACTATTTGCTTCCTATGCCATGCTATGCCTTTATACCAACTATGCTTATTTTTTTGAATTGGATACTACACTAGTTAGATTCATCTGCTGTAAGGTAGAACTATAGTGACTTGAGGTCCCATCTTGGGACTATGTAGGTAGCACTCGATACTTATTGAGGTCAGCTCAGTCACTCTTTATCCATGCGCTCACCATTTTGTGAGAATCCTAAGAAACTCTCTCACCATTGTGTAATAAATATTAAGTAACACTCACTATTTTATGAGATTAGACTATTTAATGTCTCATCATTTTTGACTGAGTTGAGATACTCCAAAAATTCCAAAAAATAGTTGTAAAATCATTAGATTAACCAAAAAAATTGACCACTTCTTTGCCTTAGTATTCTGGGAACCCTTACTAAATCATAAATAGATCACTTTTCACTTAGTTTCCTCATCCTTCTTGGCCTTGTCTCCCACACAGTTACCATTTTGTAAGACCATTGCTCTTCTTCTATCACATCCATTATGTTTGTTTTTCATTAGTTATCATTTTTTCTCATTTCTTCAGAGAAATAAATTTGGCCTAAATTTTTTGTTAGATATTATGTCCATGGAACTATGTAAGCAACATCCACTTGCCTAGTGCATATAGAGATAGCTAGAACACCCCCTTCCATTTCTTTCATTCCCTTAGTCATGTTTATTTGCTAAGTTGTCACCTATTTTTTAGGGGTAATGTTCATCATGTAGGTTTAAGTCATGTTGTTTATACTAACATTAGGACTAATAGTTGTTTTTTCTTATTTTTTTGTTTGTTGTTTATGGGCTTGTTTATTTGATTTCAACACTGTTACCTTAATTTAGTCTACGTGTATTCATTAGGTGATTCCTTATGCATTTATATTTGACTCCATCTATATTCAGATTTTTACATTGCCATCATGGTTTTTATCATTGGTGCCTTATTTTCCTTTGAATATTGTATTATAGGAGTCAGTCCTTATGCATATTTTAGCCCAGTCCTCATGGTGTTTTATCATGATGTTTATTGTTAAGTGCTAAAACACAAATCATCTTTAGGAAGTTTACTCAGCAATGGAGGCATCAACATCTCTTCAACACTGACATCCTAATCCAATCCCAATCACATACCAAACAAAGTAATTAACCATGAAATAATTTCAACCTTTATTAGTTCAGGTGAGTATCTCTCTACTAGCAGGTTATCCTAATTCATCATTACCTCTATGTCAATTTATCATCAACATCAACCAATCAATCATGTTTTCCATAATTAACATCCAATGATTATAACCACCTATGGACAAATCATTGTACACCATCCCACTTGCATTTCTCAGTGATTATAACCACCTTTGGGTAAATCATTATGTTTTCACCAAATTTACTTTATTTTGCCCAAATAGGGGTATGTTTTTATCTTATTTGTCTATCTAACTAGGGAAAATCCATCTTCTCAATGATTATAACTACCTTTGGGCAAGTCATTGTGTTATCATACCACACTACCACTATTAGGGTACAATGCTTATAACCACCTTTGGGAAAACTATTGTACACCATCCCATTTGTATTCTTAGTTATTTTTACCACCTTTTCAAACTCATTGTGTTCTCACCTCATAATTTTCATACGTTTGGTATCCTCATTTTAATTATTTCTTTTGAGGGACCGTTTGTTGACTTATTTGTGCCAACTGTTCTCGTGAGAGGGAATCATATAGTTCATTTATTGTCATTGAAGTTATAGGCATACAAGACATTTTAATTATTTGAGAAGATGTTATTATGCCTATAGCTTTTAATGCCTTTCCAAATAGGGGAAAATATAGACACCTAAAAGTGGCCACCAATAACCTTTAACTAGGATTTTGACCAATTTCTAAAAAAACATCACAATTTGGCTTTAAAACACTAAAACACATTAAATTAGTTGAAATTGTTATATATAAGTGCCAATTTTGGCCAGAGTGTCACTAAATGGGGTAATGCAATTTATGAGATATCTAACTTTGATCAGATTATTTTGAGTCAAAATGATGATTTTGTACCTAGGTGCTTTGGATTGCTTTTTTCTACCAAATTTATTACACGATACACATGCCTTTGATATTTTGTGTTGATAACATCATAAATGGTATAATGTATCCAACACATCTAACATTGCATCTTAATTCCAATCTAGTCAAATTTTGAGCTAATAATATGACATTCTGACCAATTTGATTAATTTGTGCAGCAATGGCCAAGATTTACACCAAATTTGATAAATCATGTTTAAGGCTAATTAATTTGGATCAAAATTTTAAGTTTTTTTTCTATAAAACTTGTTGAATATTTCTTTTTGTAAATTGATTATGATTTTTTGCATCATCAAATGACATCATTTCTTGGGAAGGCATCCTTAAGCCATAAATGCATAAAATCTCTAATTAAGCCTTCCCATGCCTCTTTAACACCTCTCTATCCCAAATATTTATGAGGTAATTTATTGAATTTAGCCTCCAAAATTGAATGGATTCTTATCCACACATCTTCATCTTGAAATGGATAGTTCAATTTTATTCTGATCATTTACAAAAAGCTATAAATAAGAGGCCTTACCTATTGAATAAAAAAGCTTGGATAGTGTAAATTTATAATTCTAAAAATCTCTACCAATCCTTTTATGTAGTGTTTTCATGCCCAAGTGTTGATCCAAGCCAAATCCATCATAAA
Organism: Torreya grandis; assembly: GCA_037957365.1. Lineage (NCBI taxonomy): Eukaryota > Viridiplantae > Streptophyta > Pinopsida > Cupressales > Taxaceae > Torreya > Torreya grandis. The sequence continues at coordinate 1,896,609 of JARHVA010003451.1, read as the reverse complement.
GCCATTGGTGTCAAGGAGAGGAGGAGATAGCCAAGCCTCCTTTGATAAAGACTCATTGAGCACAAGCTGAGCAAGCTACTTTAACAAGATATTTAGTGCATCCAAGGGAGGTGAAATATCCTTTTTATTTTGCATTATAGTTGTGCTTTGCATTTAGTTTTGTTCATTATGTTCCCCCCTTGAGATAGGCTTAAGGTGTTACCTATTAGTGTATTATATTTGGATTTTGATTTCATTCGCTAACACCATACTAATATCCCCTTATTGCAATCTTATGTTCATAGTTCCTACCCCATCTTATTGTGATTGATGAAAAATTACCACCCACTTCTAATATTGATCTCATAAATAATTTAATTCAAGTACCATTCCATCATACTATACATCCTAATTTTAATCCATTAATTCAAGAAATTGATGATGAAATATTCAATCCTAAACAAGATGAAGAAGAAGATATCCCCCAAGACTCTAATTCTAATAGATTAGAAGCTAATACAAGAATATATATCTTGGAATATCAGTATAAAAGTGATTAAAAGAGAGCTATGCTTGATCACGTAAATCAAATAACCCAATAATTTAATTCTTTGGCCTCTTAGATTAATTTGGAAGTCCATAAGCCCGCTTCATAAATAAGACCTATCAAAACCCCTTGTCTAACATCCACCAAGATTCACACAAAGCCAATCTTAATCCTACATCAACATCTAATCCCTTAATTGATCCTACTTGTTCCAATGAATGACAATCCATGAAGGAGGCTCTTCGAAATATTGATTCACAAGTATAATCTAAAAAGTATAAATATGACTAATTTTATTCTTACCCATTGGATATGAGAACCCTCCAAGTTCATTTTCATGCTCATTTTGAGCCACCCAAATTTTATAAATATAGGGTAAAGGTAGATCCACATGACCATGTTAAATAATTATTTATAACATGTATTAGGTTATCTACAGTGATGCATACATGCTTTGATTATTCCCTAGAAGTCTTATAAGACCTGCCTTAGAATGGTTCACACATTTTCCAAAAGGATCAATTTCATCCTTCAAGGATTTATCTAAGAAATTTTTAAGGCACTCTTCTTATAACATGGAACATGACATAACTATGTTAAACCTCTATAATGCTAAACATAAGAGTGGATAAATCCTTGTCTCCTTCCTACAATGTTGGCATAGCTTGGCTAGTTACTTCCCTTGTTCTATCCTTGAGAAGGAATTGGCCAACATTTTCATCAATAACATTAATTCATAATTGGGCTACCAATTGAAGCTTTATTATGCTACTACTTTTAAATAAATAATAAAAAAGGGGATCCAAATTGATAGATTCATTTATAAAAAAGGGATCATCAAGCTATACTCTCACAATGATCATAATTAGAATATATTTCCCTTTTGACAATCCCAATTTCTTCAACAAGAATAAAAATGTTGTTGGAGATGGTGTGACTAATTTCAAACAATCCAACAATTGGCTTTTGCATATAAACCTCAAAATGCTTCTAATATTTCTATCCCATGAAGCAAACCAAGGACCGAAATAGGGAAGCAACATTATATAGATCTTGGGGAACCAGTTGAAATTTTCTTGAATAAACTGATAGATACCAATATGATTACTTTACCTAAAATTAAACCCCTTAAAGAGAGAAAACCACATCCTGACAAGTTCAAAGAGGATGAATATTTATATTATCATAGTGTCAAATGGAATTATACACATAAATATACATAGATAATAAACTTCATTAAAGACTAAATTGAGAAAGGGGTGATAAAGTTATATAAAGATACTTCCCCTACTTCCAAAAATCAGGAATTGGACATATATCAAGACCCCTTCCCTAAGCATGACCAACAGTAAAAAGGTGCATCTAGGTAATAATGTCAATCATCCTCTTTAAATCATATTGACTACCATCACACTCCTTATTATTATATGCATCACATTTCCACCATCAAAATCAAGGTAAAGACACCTGAAGATCTCCTAGTCCTACCATGACCAATCATCAAAATCAAAGGGGCATCTTTTGATTTTGCTATTACAACTAGATGTGGTAAAATCATTTTCCTCTGGGTACCTCATAAGACCCCAACTCAAAATAATCCATTAAATCTCAATGTCTCCAACATTCCCTCATCCCCTCTTAAAATAGCTTACGACATTATCCAACAGCGTGAGAATAGCCTAGAATAAATCTCTATTCTAGATCTTCTCAAGTCTTCCCCCATCCACTGTGACATTTTAAATTAAATTATTTTTTAGTCTAATTTACCCACTAAAATTTATACTAATCAATTCAAATCCATCATGGGGCATTTTTCCTCATCACAAAAAATCACCTTTAACACCCAGAACATGCCACCAATTGACCCTAACCATAATTACCCCTGTCTATAGAGGTGGTTGTTTCCAACCACAAGATATCGTGAGTCTTTGTTGATAGAGGATGCATTATTAATATTTATAATATAATTTTTATTAATTAATTATTATATTCTAAGTCCTCACTTAGGCCAAAACTAATTATAATTAAGGCATATGATGACAATGAACATCATTCAGTATTAACCATATACCTCCCTATCATGGTGGGTATCATTGGCCATCAAATCATCATCTATGTCATTGATTTTTATCTCCCATATAACATATTTTTTGGAATACCATCGATCCATGAGATGTGGGAAGTTCCCTTTACTCTCCATTATTGTCTAATGTTCCCCTATTTTGGAATGGAAGTCACCATTCATGGAAATTCATAATATTTTCATAAATCCTAGATGATGGAATAATTAGATCATAGCTTATATTACCCCAGCACTAAAATTGTTTCATATGATCTAAGTCCAAAAATCACATTCATCCCAATGACTTATCATCCCTTTCATCAAATCCCTTAGAGTTGACACCTATAAAAATTATTTTTAAAGGTTGTGGAGAGTATGAATATCAAACCTTTAATGTTGTCAATCTCTCATTATCACCCCACACCTATGGGTCTCCCACCACGAGGGAAGTCAAGGTGATTTCCTATATGTTTGGTTCTGCATTATATGCCAACAGAGTTTTATTATCAAAATAACACCCTAATAATTCAAATGATACATGGTCGATATAAAAAGTCTTTACTTCTTATTTTCAAGATTCTAAATATTCCAATTTAAAAAAAATGCTCTAAAACATTAATTACAAATGGAAAAGGCTAGACTAACAAGAACAAGGTATCCTAGAACTAATATTAGCTAAGGTTCACCCATTACGTCAAGGTCTAGGATTCTAACCACCCAGTATTAGCCTTTGCAATGTCATCTTGAATTCTTCTTTAGTGTTTGAGGACTCACCATCTGAAGAGGATGTCAAGACAAGTTTCATCTATAGTCTCTATGAAGATCTTACTGCCACAAACCTATTCATTTACATCTCCATTTGTACCATTAACCTATAAGTTCACCACCCTTCCCTCATGAATTAGTATTAACATAATAATCCTTCTTTAGATGTTTTCTAAAATGATGAAGCTATAATTGAGAATATGGGATTACAAGATCATATGCTATCAAGTGACCACAAGAAAGGGTTTGATATTAATCTAAATAATTTGACCCACTTTGGAAAAAAAGTTGAACTATTAAATAAAATTGAATCAAAAGAAGTTACAGACTACCCTAATGGCTTGTCTCCTAATAATAACATTGGCATATCAAAATAAACCCCCATTTTCTTCTCTAGTGATTTTTTTAGTCCTAAATAAAAGAAGGAATATGAGGAACTATTTGAAGCATTCCAAAACATCTTCAAGTCACTTGAAGAACCTCAATTATCTTCTCCTCCTTCTTATCTCTAGGATTAGTCTATGTCTCTTGTCAAAGAAACAATTGAAGTAAATATTGGAATCGAGGAAGACCCTAAGATTTTCAAATAAGGCAAGTCTCACACCCAAATAAAAGGAATTTATTATTTCTCTTATAAAATAATTCATTAATATATTTTCTTGGTGTTATGCCAATATTCCATGTCTTGATCATACATTATTCATGCATCATCTAGTTTTCCATCCTAATGCAAAACCCATCAAGTAAAAGATTTGAAATATGCACCCTAAAGTGGCCTTACTATTTAAGGAAGAGTTACAAAAAATATATAAGATGGATTTATTCATCTCATTGATTACTCTAATTGGATAAACATCATCCTAGTTGGAAAACCAAATGAAATAATTTGCATCTACACTAACTTCTATGATGTTAACAAGGCCTGGAAAAAAGATGACTTTATGATTCTAAATATAGACATCATTATGGACTCTACCACTAGTTATTAAATACTCTCTCTCATGGATGGTTCTTCAATTATAATCAAATCAGAATCATGTTAGAGTATCAACACAAAATTTCCTTTATTAAGACATGGGGTGATTTATATTACTAAGTAATTCCCTTCAGACTTAAAAATGTTGGTGCCACTTATCATAGGTCTATGAATATGATATTCCATGACATGATGTATGACATAGTGTAAGACTATGTCGATGGCATCCTGGGAAAATCTAAAATAAGGATTGAACACCTTATTGGCTTGCATCAAATATTTTAAAGATTAAGATAATAAAATGTGTAACTAAACCCTAAGAAGTGTGTATTTGGAGTCACTTCAAGAAAATTATTGGGATTTATTATTTCTCATCTAGGCATCAAAGTTGATCTAGCTAAAGTTAAAGTAATCATAGAAATGCATCCTCCTTATAATCTCAGTTGATTACAAAGCCTTCAAGGAAATTTATAGGCCATCCATTGATTCATTCTCATCTCAAAGACAATTTTCAACCTTCTATTCATATTTTGAAGAAAGGAGATCAGTTCCAATGGAGCCTTAAATGTTAGAAATCATTTGAATCCTAAAAGTATATCTCTTAAAATCCCTAGTGCGTACACCTTCAACACCTATAAAATATTTAATTCTTTATATCTCTGCTACTCCACATGCCTTAGGATATTTATTTACACAACATGATGAAAATGGAAAGGAGAGGGACATATATAATCTCATTCAGACTCTAGTCTCTTATGTGTTTTACCATACTCAATTAGAAAAAACATGTCTCGTAGTTGTATTTCAATCTTAACAGATTCAACACTACATGTTTAATAATCAAGTAAAACTCATTGCAAAAATTGATCCTCTCAAGTACTTATTATCTAAATTTTTTATCAATGGATAAATGGATTATGATCCTAAGTGATTTTGACATTGAGTATGTGAATTAAAAATCTATCAAAGGTCAGATGTTGGTAGATCAGTTAGACATAGCTTCCTTTTCTAATTTAACACCATTAATGATAATATTCCTAGATGAATCAATCATGATAACTAAAGAATCACCCTCATGGAAGCTCTACATTGATGATTCCTTTACCCCACATGGTTTGTGAGTTGACATTCTACTAGTCACACCACAAGGTTTTTTATCCCTATGGATTTTAGGATAGAACTTCCTTGTACAAATAACATTGCATAGTATAAGGCTCTAATATCAGGACTTCAATTAACATGTCAATGAAAAAATCAACATCTACAATTCTATGGTGACTCTTAGTTGATAATCATACAAGTCAACAATGAATTTTAGACAAAGGATGATAAGTTTCTCTCATATAAATAGTTGGTTGACACTTTGGAAACACATTTTCAATATATATATTTTGAACATATTCCAAAAGGAAGTAACAAGTCTATATATAAGGTGGTCACTATCAGATCATTATTAGTGATGACTCTTGAAATGCACAAAATCCACTTCTTAGCATAAAAAATTTTATTACCCATCCATCAGATGATGACATCCCAATAGGTCTAAATTTTTTATCCCAATCCACCCTAGTACTAGGGCATATACACATACCTCCATAACTATATCCTTCCACCTAACCTTAACCATCACCATTACAAATCCTTCATCTAAAAATTCTCATGATACAGCATCTTTGGCATCATGTTCTATCAATGAGGTTCTGATGGTACCTTGTTAGGATGTCTAAACTCAGATGAGACCCTCTTGTAAATTAAGGAAGTCCATAATGGTATCTACAGAGGCCATGCTAGTGGGTTGGTCTTGGCCAAGAAGCTTCTTTAGATTGGTTACTATTGGCCCACTATGGATCATGATGCATGCCAATATGTAGCTTATCAAAAGAATGGGGATTTAATATATGCCCCATCTTAAGAACTATAACCTATAACTAGACCATGGAATTTTTATACTTGGGGGTTATACCTCATTGCTAATATTAATCCTTCATCCTCTAACAAACATAGGTTCATTATTATTGCCACCAAGTAATTTACCAAGTGGGTGAAAGTCTTGTTACTCACTTATGTCACCAATAAATAATATATAAATTCATCCTTCGCCACATCATTTTCCACTATGTAATCCATCCTATCATTATATCCAACAACAAAAATTCCTTTAAAAAAAAGAATTCAAGACCTTATGTCAATAATATCATTTTTAACACAAATGGTCAACACCTTACTATCTGCAAGGAAATGGTCAAGTTGAGGTAATAAATAAAACTCTCATCAAAATAATAAATAATTCTAGATGTAATTTGCATCTCTATATTTATCTTGTATTATGGTCATATCACACCAATGTTCATACTCATACCAACACAACCCCATATTTCCTAGGCTTTAGCATTGAGGCTATCTTGCCAATTGAGGTTGAACTCCATTCATTATTAATATCACTTCAAGGCATTATCACTAAGGCTTCATATAAGGCCTCCCATCTACAAGAACTATAAATTTTGGATGATAAGCATCAAAAAGCTCTAGATCATCTAAAATCATATCAAAATAGGCTACATAGTTAATATAATAAGAATCTCTAATCCTAAGAATTTGAGACTGGACACTTAGTCCTTAAAGAAAATAAAAAATATACTAATGAAGATATATAAAATAAAGGTAAATTAAAGTCTAACTATCTAGGACCTTATGTCATAGTCACCAAATTAGGATTTGGGACATATAAGTTGGACACCTAAGATGGTCAAGAACTAGATGAACCTATGAACATCATGCCTTTGAAAAGGTTGTATACTTAAGTCTAAATCATCTCATTTCATCCTTTTAAATTATTTTACACAGTCTTATATGTGTAAAAAAAATCTTCCATTGGTGAAAACTAGGATTCTTATGCCTTGGATAAGCATGGTGATGAAAACCAAGTTCTTGGTATCACTCATGAAAGTCCTCCATATACAAGCATATCATTCATAAAACCTCAAGTACTTGGGGGGAAACTTTTACTCCATAAAATTTTCTTCCATCCATCACCCTTTCATATCAAACTTTTCAACAATCCTTCGACCTTGGTCCTAATGGTATCTCTATCACATGCTAAGACATATATGTAGTATGGAAATTAGTTTATGGTAGGAATATAAATTGAACAATTCAATAAAGGGGTAGGAGAAGAAGACTTTAGAGATACATATTGATATTCTAGTCCTTTAGCCTTCATCATTATCCATTTATTCCTTATTTTTAGTGACTCTAGTCCATATCACATCATTTGGATTTATTCTTAGAGGGTTTCCTTGTATCAACCTTGATGACCTAGTAGTCCATGTTTATTTCTCACATGTGATCCCTATCCACATCCAACCCTTCCACTTCATTCCATCACCAATCATCCTTACATCCTCACTCATATATCATCACTATTCAAGCCATCATTGATGTGTCTCCATACCTACTCATGTAAAATTGAAGCAATAACATGAGGATAAGATAATTATGGGTTGCTCACCTTATTCCTAATTTTAGAAATGGAAAATACACAAACCAATCTCCCAACTAAAAAAAACTTTAAATGATGTATATACTATTTGGATGTTTGTGTTTCGTATATATTATTTGATTGCATGATCACTTTTATGTCTTGGTAAATAGTTATTTGTAAGATTTATCTTAATATTTAGTCATATGGTATATTGTATTTATGATGTATTAACATGTATTCACTTTACCTATTTTATATTTTATCTTATCTTTTCATCTCATTTGTACACTTAACATGACACCATGTTGTTGCCTTAGTCATATCCATACCACTGGTACTTCATGTGAAATTCTAATTATACATTTTTGTATTTTATTTTGTTAATCAAAATCTTCTTATGCAATTTGACACAATATCATCATACTCACATACATGGAATGATGTATACTTCCTAGTGAAACATTAAAAAAATGCACAAGCACATATGGATCAAGACTTTACCTTAAAATCCACACCCATATATCAAATCATTAACATCACCCTTAATCTAACAACATCATACCTTATTATCTACCCTCCTCTAATACTTTCATCTAGACCTTACTCGAATTCATGTCTAAAACACTCCCCCCTTATCCCACCTCAATATAACATCATCTAAGTAACATAACCAATCCTCCATAATCCATATTTTCTATACTAACAACCTTATCCTTTTAAGGCTAAAAGGTGTAGGAAGATTACCCTCATATCAAAATAAAAACATATAATGACATTTGGACACCTAGACCTTGGCACATGGATAAATAAAATGTCATCTAGGTCATTATAAAATCAACTAAATAATCATAAGAACACTACCATTAAACCATTTCTAAATCCATCATAATAAACCATATATCATTAACATTCCAATAATCACATCTTTATAACACAACATTTAATATACCCTAACCACATCATACATCCATCTATCATATCTCTCATCCTATATCTAATGTAAATAAAAAATACTAATATTACATGTTAAATCACATTTAAAACTAAGTATATAGTTAATTATTAATATCCTTACATCACACCTAAACAAAATACATCTATAATTACATCATATCCCTAATCACATATTCATATTTATAGATCACACTATGAATCATGGACATCCATGATCCAAAATACAATATACATCCAGAATCACATACCACTATGATGAGTTGGCAATGGAATTGGTGTCCTCAATGACAAGTATACCAGAACACATCAAAGTCTTGGAGTGAGAAGATCCTCATGATTAAATTAAATTTTTAATATGGTACCCTATAACTAATTAGGATAATCTATTCATATAATCCCCTCCAACATCTGGTCTCTTAGACCATCCTCACTTTCTAGGCTATAACATCATTTAACCCCAATGCCTCCAAAATTATCTAGTCTACATTTCTATCCATCCCTTCCATGCATGAATCTACATTCCAATAATCATATCATGTCTGTAGCTATGAAAATTTAACCTAAAATATCTACATCTACTAGATCTAATCCTATAATGCAACAATCTATACATCTCATTGGGCAACCTGACTAAGCAACATTATCACTTGAAACAATATTAGAGCCATGTGAATATATCTAAGAATAAATTATCTTTGTAAATATGATAATTATCCTTTCAAAATGATCAACTAAATATATATACCATATCTCACCCAAACTAGACCTATTATCTCAGTCTTCTTATCCTAAATCACACTCCTCAGCTTGTCTATGGTTGTCTACTCTGATTATATCCTAGAAAGATGAGATAGATTTGTATGGTCTATACCTACCTGAATCATAGGAACCTATGCACCTCCTTATTATAATCACAATTATTGAGATTTGGGTGAATTATTATTTAAAAACTTTACTTTATCATTCATGAACCATCAAAGCAATATAGTGAACTAGCAACACATCAATAACTACTTATATAAGCATGAGACAAGAGCATAACACATAGAACACTTATTTGAGTGGGAATACCTCAATGGGAATAAAAAACACTAATATATACAAATGTAATATGGTCCTATAATACAAAAATAAAGATTTAGTGAAGTATGAACTTCACATAGATCACTAACCGCAACTAGCCAAGCATCCACTTGACTAGGCTTTAACAAGCACTACTTGCAAGGAATAACCAACCCCCTAGATGACTCATCACCAAATCAACCACCTTATTTATTTGATAAAATTTATTACACCTTATTTATCAACCAATTTATGATTACCACCTCTTCAAATCTTCACACTCGTATCCCCCTCAAACTACCTTATAGGCTCTTTCACTCAACTAGGTCTCTTCAAGATAGATTAGGTCATTTGACCTTGATATTCATCTATAGTACCCATATTATATATTAATTATAGTTTATATTCATTTTTTTATGGTTTAAAATACCTCATTTATCTCTTCAAAGTGTTATATCCTTTACTTCAACTCACTCATTCTCTAATTGTTTAGTTAGGCCTATTAGGCCTTGTTCTTATACTAGGATCTTGATCATACACCTATTGGTAATAAATACACACTTAAAAACTTATATTTTTCATAAAATAGACCTTATAACATGCCAAAAAAATGAATCAAACATTACAATAGGTTATTCATAACATATAGGACCAAAACCTATTTTAGGCCTTAAGGAGACCTAATTCAATTAGGCCTTCATTAGCATACATTACCCTTTGATATTCTTGGAGAAATTTAAAACTTCATACATGGAATTAAAACTTAATATTACACTTAATAGACCCTAATAATCTCATATTATTTTCATGACACCTTTTATCTCCAATTACCATTTGAAGCACGCCATTAGAACTGTTCACAATTAGAAAATGCATACCCAAAAAGTTTGTCTTGAATAATTGAAGATAACACAATGTTTGGCCACAAAAACATGAAAATAAAACATATACAAATAACCTTTAAGACCTAAAAAACTTCACCAAGTTTATTATACTTCATTACATAGGACAAAAGGACTCAAAAACATTCCTATAACTTTCTCACTCGGAACAATCAATTTTCCTTCAAGACTTGTCATGGTAATTTTGACCTTCAACACCTATATAGCCACTTACAGAGACTCTTGATTAATTTGTATTATATTATGAGATAATTATAACATTATTAGTTATAAATATAATATGGTCAAATGGAAATATTATTCTTGTAGACCAATCTCATAATCTTGTACCCCACTATCTCATCCGAACCAGACAAGTCAACTTATGAGAAACATTTTCATCATACCCACTGACCTCCAAAACTTATATCCAACATTAACATGGCTTAAAATTATTTTAAAATGTCTCCATACTCTTTTATTTATCCCTATTTAATGATAACACATCCCTAAACATCTTCTCATTATTGGTTGGGTTTCTCACTATTTTCACCATTAGGTCTGTTAGTGATTAGTAAAATGGAATGATTAGTTTAGTACCCATGAGGGATATAACCTATCTATAAACCACCATGGACACAAAATACAAGTCTCAAAATTTGTCCTTCATCTATTTAGCAACTTTGACTTGGTCAACTCTAATTGATATAATAATTTTATGAGAAACTTGTACTTTCATGTAGGGTCTACTCACACACCTAACAAACCAATCACACTTGGAGATACCTAGGAGAGTTGAATACATGATAAAATAATTTTCCTAGTTATTTGAGACCATTCTAGGATGTTTCAAACAAGATCTTTCACATCAAGTCATTATTAGGGTTTTAGAGAGGGTTAACATTATTTCTAGTGTTAATGATTATTTATAAAATAATTCCCTTAATTTCCAAAAATAATGCCTAGAGATATTATCTAGGACCCTTACCCATTTCTCATTAATAGATAAAGTTCCCATGTAGAGGTTACACATGCTAGTGAACACCTGAAAGTCTTCTTGAGTTTGCATTCCTTCATTTTATGTACTTGAGAGACCTCAAAACCACTTTTTATGATTTTGATTGAAAATCAAGACCTCAAAATTTGTGAACATGCTTGATAAAACATATCATACTTATGAAAACACTCACCTTTCCAAACTTGCCTTGGAAAAAAAACTTCATACCTCATTAGGCTTACAATCTCTCTCTTTGATTTCTAAACCTTGACCTACAAACCACATTAATCCCTAAAATTGACCTTATAACCATTATCCAATATTTCAACACCTCATATGCATGCCATAAAACCTTCATATGCCTTAAAAACACTTGATGACACCTCATTAGGTCAGGCAGGGTCTAGAACTAGTCTAGTTGTAGACTTGAACTTAAGGTATTGCCCCTATAGGCTCACCTTGAAACTCTCCTAAGTGTTAAATGCCTCATATGCATGATCAAGCAACCATGTCCTTCTCACCAATCCATCATGACCTTTAATGCACAAGACTAGGCATCCTATGCGCATACCTTCTCTAGTCACGTACTAGGTTCAAGCACTTGACAACTTTGACACCAAGGACCTTCCATGTTGACATTAAAATCAATCATGAAATCATAATAACATATAAAAAACATGTATTAAATTCATAGAATCACTAAAACACTAATAAATATCTTCTCTCATAGCTAAATTCTTCAGTAAACTCATGAATACCTTTCTCAAGAAACTTTGACATCAGTGACAACATCAATGCCAAATATCAACAATAGGAATAATTCTTAACACTCCAACATATCCACCCTCATCCCATCCTATCCTCCTCCTCTGCCTTAGTGGATGATCTAATATATCTCTTAATTATCACCTTCATCTCAACCTTTATACTGCCTAAAAAATTTGATTGGCCAACTTAGGGGCACGCCCTATAGACAAATTTAATATAGGTGGATGATCCTCCTAAAAAACATAAAAATAATTAATTTGTCAACTTTATTATAATCACTACTCTCACTAACTAACCCATATTCTTTATTTAACCTTCCATCATTAGCATTCATCATACTATCTCGTGGCTCCCATCCCTAACCCTGTGGATCACCTCTATCCAAACTTATAGTTGTCATCCCTAAACCTATAGCTACCAACCCCAAACCCGAGGCTCCTATTCCCAACTTCATGGATCACCTATGCAAATCCCACATCTCTATCCTAAAACCCATCACTCCCATCCCTAATCCTATGATTACCATACCCAATCACGTTGTAACCATCCCCAATACCATGTCATCCTATCCCTTTCCTGCATTCCTACATCTAATCCATGAATTTCTTGATTCTATAGTTCCTTATCCTAACCCTCCCAAACCCATAGGTCTCATCCTTAAACCTAATCATAAACCTATAATTTACTCAAAAATCATATTTTACCTATCCTAACCATCACATAATCCCATGTTTTTCTACCCAAAACCCTAAATTCCCTTTCCTAAACTTTATAATTTCTATCGAAGGAAAAATTCACAAACCAAAGATACCTACTTGATTTGCCTAATTGTCTAGTTTTTAGTCCTCACACACCCTCTTTCTATGTAGTTGATCACATAGAGTTCCTTCCTTTGTTTTGGCATCAAACTTCACATACCCAAACAATCATCCCACTCTAATATGATAATAATAAAATGATTTTTCCACCTTTTAGGGCTTCGCTTATCCCACCCCTTCATCCTACCTTCACTTATTCATCACACTTAACCTACTAACTCATCTTTCTTATTTTTTATTCCCATTTTTATGATAATTAACTCTTTTCATCACCATCCATTATCATATTTTTTATAAAATTCCTCATCTAACTTCCCATTTATGTAGAAATACATTAGCATGAGGTTTCTTAAGACTTTGTAGGTAGCACTCAAATACCTCCACATTTCTGAGGATAACTTGGTTGCCTGTATTCATTTATCTCTTATCATCTCATGGCCACTTGTATCAATTTTTTTCTCCCTATCATATCATCATTTGACCTATGCTTTGAGTCACCCCAGTCAATTTAATCACAAACATCTTATTTTTATATTTTGGCTCTCTCATCATACATCCTTTCCTAGATACATATAAAGTTGACATATTTATATCACTCTTTTATTATAGCTGGTTCTCATTTGGGGAATTTTGACAACTATAACACTATAAATTTTTATCATGAACCTTTATCTTTTCCTATAACATCATCTTTTGGTGACTCATTACTATGATCCATCACTTCTCATCATATTAACAATTTTTTTGAGCTACACCCATCATCTTATTTGGGTTCATAGTTTTTCCTTGCATGGGATACATCAAAATCTTGTGGCCCATCCTCATCCAAGATTGTAACTCTCTTTAGCATGTGTACTTTCCTAGGACATGTCAAAAAAAATTGGTCCTCTCATCTTTCTCATTACGGTTGGTTCTCATACAAGACAAGTTTTTAGTCATGACTTCATCATTTTTCACTCTCTTACATATGTATTTACTAGGGGCATCATCATGTTTTTTCTCATTTCTCCAGTTGATATTTTTCATGGCATCCCATACCCTCATTATCTCATCATTTATTCTAGCACCTCATTTTCTTATCATTTATCCCACACCTAGTCTTCTTTTGAGTGGCCTTTTGGTCTATTATTAATCACATGTCCCCTTGAGAAGGAATTATGTGCTTCCATTTTAATAACTTTATACATAATAGTTTTTATTTGAAATACTATTACTCCTTTGACTACAATCACTTAAAATTGTTAGGAAAAACATATCTTAAATTATGTAAGAAATAAATGCAAAATAAAATAAGCTACAAAATAATAGACAAGAGAGAACACATTACACAATATATATATATATATATATATATATATATATATATATATGGAAACCCTTGAAAATGTAGTAATGGAAAAACCATGTGGCAATGACATCTTCTATACTTTTTATTAATTCAACAAAACCTCCTATACAAACAACTTCCTCCATTAACTTTTTTCCAATGCTTAAAAACAAATCACTCAACAAAGCTAAGATTACAAAGATCCCAGGCTTAAACCATGAATCCATCACACCTATTATAAAGAAACACTTGATTAAAATCTTACAAGGATGATCCTCAAGGATTACCATGCTTATATATAAATCATATAATGCTTAAAATCGAAGCATCCAAGTGATCCAAGCTTATAAAGCCTCTAGACTCAAACCTCCAAGAATTCAAGCCTAAGCTTACATAGATCCACAAAGGGATTACAATGAGGATACCAAATACAAAGGATAATGCATTCTTTTATATAATCACAAGAGAGAGAGGAGAGTAGAGAGAATACATTATGGTTGACCCAAAAAATGCACCACACTTTAGTGGTGAATAGTGATCAACAATAAAGTTTGTCTTTATATGCAAGGGTAAAAAAAGTGGATCAATCAATTTAGACAAGATCCAAACCACTCCATGTGACTCGAAACTTGGTGCCCCACTTCACATGTGAGACCAAATCAGAAATAGTGGTAACTTGTCTTCTTCTTCCCATGTGCACATAAATTCAAAGGGACATTCCAATCACCTTTTGACTTTTTACCAGACATAAACATGGAGCATCTATAGAAATGCACCCCATAAAAACCATTATCAATCACACCTCAAGACAAAAATCATGTGACTTAGTGGATTACTACACCCCACTCCTTTCACATCAACATGATCACATGAAAGACCCTCCATGGGCCATGCCACATCACCTGCATGCCATATCTCCACTATGCCACATCACTAAATTTTTACCATAATATGCATAGTCACTATCAACTCACCATAGTGAATAGTGACCATGAATGGTGACTGTGAATAGTGACCTCATACCCAACAATCTCCCATTTGAAATCAATATTCAGGATTTACCACACCTAAGTATCCACTTGCCATTTATGCCCATTGATTCCCTTAACACATCTTCAACAATCCCACAAAAATTTGTATTAAACTACTCAATGTCCTCTAACTTGACTAACTTTATCAACATTTACTCCTCCATAGTACATTTTAGCACCTAAAGTAACTTTACAATTCACCACATACAAATCCTTCATTCTTGAGTTCTACCATGAACCTGATCATAACTCCCATTGCTTAGGAAATATCATGTCTAATGCACACCATGATATACATGAAGATTCCTATTACTAATGAATATAATATAAAGGACATCCATGTATTCTTCTCCTCTATTCTATGACATTGCTCGGATGACAACTTACAATATGTGCAAGAACTATAGTACTAATTGGTGTTCCATTCTGTAAACTAAACTGCTACAGAATCTTCTCAACATGTCTTCAAAGACAACAAAATCTTACTTGCTTTCATGTCCCTATGAATCTTCATCCTTGGTTTGTTTCTCCTACCACCTTCATCTAAAATATTTATATTATTCATGTTAGGGCCTACAACCAACATGTCATCAACACATAGCATCAAGATAACAAAGTTTCTATCATTGAACCCACAATGATATGATTCACTTATATTTAAACATTGGATCTCCATGAAGGTATTGAAATTCATGTAATACATATGTAACATATGCATCAAACTATATAGTGATTTATTCAATATTAAAAACAACAACTCCTTGCTTCATCCTCATATCCCTTAGGCTAATTCATCTCTTCCTAAGAGATCACCATGTAGGAATAATGTTTTCACGTCCATCTATTCTAGTTCCAAATTATGAATAGACACAAATGAAAGTAACGCTCTAATAGTAGTTAATAATATGAGATAAGAACTCATAAAAGTCAATACCTAACTTCTACACATAGCCTTTAGCTACCAACCATGCTCAACATGGAACCTATCTATAATTCTTGGGAAGTCATTGTAATACTTAGTGAAAAATTGTACCTACTGAGTTTTTGATGATCCTTCTCTACCACATGTCTCCAAACCAGCTCATATGCCTCTAAAGTTACTCCATGCATTATTATACCTAGCTACTCACTTCATCTACACTGTAATCCTCCTGGCTACTCACTTTTGTTACACCATAACCATTTGCATACACTTCACTCAATGCATCTCTAAGTTATTTTGTTTAACACAATATTTATCCTTCCAAAAGGAACCTTAGGTATCACTTATTCTTATTCATCTTCCCAAACTACTTCAACAAATATAATTTCATGTTTCTTTATACCTACTCCTTTCTATGGTTCAACATATCAACTACCAATAATCATGTGGTTAGTAAGATACCACAACCTATACCCCTTCATGTTGAGTTGTGGAGCTAAAAGCTTCACTAATGAGCTAATGTGGAGGTTGTTGGGCTTACACAGTAACTGACATCAGTTAGAACCAACTGACATCAGTTAGGGGTCGATCGACATCGATTAGGGGTTGATCAGCATCGGTCATCTTCAGATCGACACCGACTTCTGTACATTTCTAGCTTTTCTATTTTTAGGAGAATAGATTTGAGCCTTTGATTTAAGAGGTGGATCTAAGGGTGGCGAATGCATGGCTCATGAACCCTAGTGTTGTAGTATACTATATAGTAGGGTTAGATCCTCATAGCATGTACACAATCTAGTAATTGAGTTGATTGTAATTGATTGAGAGAGAGAGAGAACTCTTGAGGGAGAATTAATGTACATCTATGAGGTGTGAGGAGAGAGAGATTTCTTCATTGTATTTCCTTCTTAAAGAGTTTAATACAGATTGGTTGTTTCTTATATCTCTTATTATTTGTTGTTTCTAATTTTTGGTTAATTATTACTTCTGGTTTCAATTCCATGTTTAGTTGCTTATAAAAAAGTAATAAATTATACTCTAAGATCCTAACAACTGGTATCAGAGTGTGTTAGTGGTTGTTGATTATAGAATTCACTCACAAGGGTTTCTGATTGAGTGGGAGCAAAGCAATGGTAGAAGAAAGTAAACTAAGAATGAAAAAATTCAATGGCAAGAATTATCAATTATGGAGGATGCAGATTGAAGATTATTTGTCTAAAAAAGATCTATATTTACCATTGGGTGGGGTTTCAAGGAAGCCCACAGATATGGAAGATGAAGAATGGAATGTTCTTGATAGAAAGGCTCTTGGATCTATAAGGTCGAGCCTGGCAGCTTCTATGTTTTCCAACTTATCACAGGCAAAGACAACGGTAGAGTTAATGGATACTTTGGTAAATTTATATGAAAAACCCTTAGCTTCAAATAAGGTATATCTTATGAAGCAATTATTTAATTTGCAAATGCAAGAAGGTGGATCTGTATATAGTCATCTTAATGATTTCCATACAATAGTAAATCAGTTAAATTCAGTCAAAATAGTTTTTGATGATGAAATTAAGGCTCTCTTAATCTTATGCTCTTTACTTGAAAGTTGGCATAGTTTGGTAAGGGCAATTAGTAATATTGCATCTGCTTCAAATATCTTGAAAGTTGATGATGTTGTTAGTGTAATCTTGAATGAAGAAATTCATAGGAAAAGCACAGTGGAAACATCATGTAATGATTTAAGTGTTGAAAGCAAGAGAAGGCAAAGAGAGAAGGGCAAGCAAGAGAAATCAAGGTTAAAGATGGGAAGTAGATCCAAATCTAGAAATAGAAGAATAACCTGCTGGAATTGTGGAAAGAAAGGGCATGCAAAGAAAGATTGTTGGTTGAAGGAAAACAAAAAAAATCAACATGAAGGTAATAAAGAAGCAAAAGTTGCAGGTATTATTGCACAGGATGCTCTTATATTTTCTTTGGATAATAAAGTAGAATCATGGGTTTTAGATTATGGTGCCTCTTTCCATGCAACCCCAAATAGAGAATTTTTCAATGATTATGTCCATGGAGATTTTGGAAAAGTTTATTTGGGGGATGATGAGCCTTGTAAAATTGTTGGCAACGGAAAAGTGCAGTTGAAATTGCAGAATGGCAACACATGGGTGTTGAAGGATGTCATGCATGGACCCATCCTAAAGAGGAATCTGATTTTTGTAGGAAAGTTGGGTGATGAGGGTTGCACAGTAACTCTCACAGCTGAATTTTAGAAAGTTTCAAAGGGTGCACTTGTATTAGCAAAAGGTAAGAGAGTAGGTACACTTTATCTATCTACTTGTATTACTGATTATTCTCCTTTTATTTTATCTACTTTAGATATAGATGCAAAGTTGTGGCACTGTAGGCTTGGTCACATGTGTGAGAAGGAAATGAATGTTCTTAAGTCGAAAGGTCAGCTTTTAGATTTGAAAAGCATAGATCTAGATTTATGTGAGCATTGTATTTTTGGGAAATAGAAGAAAGTGAGGTTTCTAAAAATTAGGTCAACAAAGAAGAAGCACAAGTTGGAGCTTGTTCACACAGACGTGTGGGGACCAGCTCAGGTAGCTTCTATTGGAGGATCACAGTATTATGTTTCTTTCATTGGTTATGGTTTTGGAGATTTTAGATTCCAGTTGTGGAATTTAGAAACTAACAAAATTATTAGAAGCTGTGATGTAGTTTTCAATGAGAAAGTGATGTACAGTGATTAGCTCAAGAGGCTGAATAATTTTGAGCAGGGAAATCTTGATTTGGAAGAGGTTATGATCCAAAATGAGCTCATGGGTAAAAATCATCACTCACAGAAAAACACAGAGACCGATGTCAATCAGGTGGAAATCAACATCAGTCAAGTGGAAATCAACGTCGGTCAGGTGGAAATTGGTGTCAATCAAGAGGAATCGACATCGATCGGGTGCAGACCAACATCGATCAGAGATGACTGGGATCGGTCACTGTCAGAAGGAAATTTGGGTAGACGACAAGCTATAAATGAGTCTCAAATGCCCATAAGGAGGTCTGAAAGGGTAAGTAAACCTCCAATTCATTATTCCCCTTTTTTATACTACTTGTTGCTCACTGATGGTGGAGAACCAGAATGTTTTGATGAGGCAATGCAGGTAGAATCTAAAAAATAGTGGGAGCATGGCATGAATGAGGAAATTGATTCCTTGGAAGAGAACCATACATGGGATTTGGTTGAGTTTCCAGCCAAAAAGAAAGAACTAAAAAACAAATGGGTATGAAGGTCAAAGGAAGGAGAGAATGGACAAATGAGACATAAGGCCAAGTTGGTAGTAAAGGGATTTGCACAAAAACCAGGTATTGATTTTGGTGAAACTTTTTCTCCTGTAGTAAAGATGACTTCTATTCAGACTGTATTGTCTTTAGTTGCTATTGAGGATTTTCATCTTGAGCAGCTTGATGTTAAGACAACATTTCTTCATGGATATTTGGATGAAGAGATATATATGGATCAGCCAAAAGGTTTTGAGGTCAAAGGTAAGGAGAAACTTGTGTGCAGGTTGAAGAAAAGCTTATATGGTCTTAAGCAACCTCCAAGACAATGGCATCTAATGTTTGATAGGTTTATGACAGAGCATGGCTTTAGTAAATGTCAATCTAACCATTATGTTTATTTTAATAGATTGGATAATGATAGTTATGTTATCCTGTTACTGTATGTAAATGATATGCTTGTTGCAAGTTCACACATGCAAGAAATTACTGAGCTTAAGGTAAAATTAGCTCACACATTTGCCATGAAGGATTTACGAGTAGCAAAGAAAATCTTTGGCATGAGTATTAAGAGAGATAGGAAAAATCATAGTTTGATTTTGTCTCAAGAGGATTATGTGAATAAGGTGTTGGAGAGGTTCAATATGCAGGATGCAAAACTGGTAAGCACACCTATGGCTGGACACTTCAAGTTGAGCAAAGAACAGTGTCCTAAATCACATGATGAGGTTGAGTACATGAGTAGAGTTCCATATGCTTCAGTAGTTGGGAGCTTGATGTATGTAATGGTATGTACTAGACCAAATATTGCCCAAGCAGTGGGAGTTGTTAGCAAGTTTATGGCCAATCTAGGAAAGGAACACTGGAAAGCAGTTCAATGGATTCTCATATATCTGAGAGGGACCAGTAGTAGGCATTTATACTATGGAGAGTCAAACACTTCTCTACATGGGTATGTAGATTTGGATATGGTAGTTGACTTGGATGGTAGGAGAAGCACCACAAGATATGTGTTCGTTGTTGGTGGAACGGCGGTTAGCTAAATTTCAAAGTTGTAGAAGGTTGTTGCCTTGTCTACTAAAGAGGCAGAATACATTGTAGTCACAGAGGCTAGCAAGGAAATGATTTGGATGACTCAGTTCATGGAAGAGTTGGGAAAGGAGCAAGAGAGTTGCAGATTATACAGTTATAGTCAAAGTGCAATTCATTTGGCAAAGAATTCAGCCTTTCATTCAAGAACCAAACATATACAGCTTAGGTACCACTTCATTAGATAGGTATTGGAGGATGGACAGTTGAAGTTGGAAAAGATCCATATGGATAAGAACCCTACTGATATGTTAACAAAGCTGATAACAAAGGAGAAGTTGAATCTTCATTCAACTTTTGTTGGTCTTCAAGATTGAACTTGAAGAGGGAGAAACAAGCCAGAGATGTTTAGAGGATGTTGTTATGCAGGCACAGGTGCAGCTGTTTATCTCCAAGTGGGAGATTGTTGAGTTTTGGAGCTAAAAACTTCACTAATGAGCTAATGTGGAGGTTGTTGGGCTTACATAGTAACCGGCATCGGTCAAAACCAATCGACATCGGTTAGGGGTCGATCGGCATCAATCATCTTCAGACTGACACTGACTTTTGTGCGTTTCCAGCTTTTCTATTTTTAGAATAGATTTGAGCCTTTGATTTAAGAGGTGGATCTAAGGGTGGCAAATGCATGGCTCATGAACCCTAGTGTTGTAGTATACTATATAGTAGGGTTAGATCCTCATAACATGTACACAATTCAGTAATTGAGTTGATTGGAATTGATTGAGAGAGAGAGAGAACTCTTGAGGGAGAATTACTGTATATCTATGAGGTGTGAGGAGAGAGAGATTTCTTCATTGTATTTCCTTCTAGAAGAGTTTAATACATATTGGTTGTTTCTTGTATCTCCTATTATTTGTTGTTTCTAATTTTTGGTTACTTATTACTTTTAGTTTCAATTTCATGTTTAGTTGCTTATACAAAAGTAATCAATTGTACTCTAAGATCCTAACACTTCACTATTTTACCATAATCAAGAAACACAATAAAGTGAATGCCTTGTCCTCATCCTCCATATTCATACTAATGGAGACCACTTTGCTTCATCCTCAAGTTATACATTTGCTTCTTCAGGAACATTGTGTTGTTTGTTAACTTTGTCTAGTTAATCTTTTTTATTTTCTCCCATAAATTACCTATGTCTTTCTCCTCAAAAACACTAAAGAGAACATAATCTCACAAAGATATCCTCCACCTTGATCTTTCACAAAGAGAAATTCCTAACATCAAACATTTTTTTTAATCTTGAACTTGGTCACTCATCCTATCATTAAAGTATCTCCCCTTGCATAAAATAGCCTTGGCTTTAATGCCATTTATTAGGAAAAACATATCCTAGACCATGAAAGAAAAATTAGAATAAAAAAAGCTAAAAAATAATAGACATGAGAGAATGCATTATACAATATATACATAGAAACCCATAAAAATGTAGCACGAGAAAAACCATAGGGCAATGACAACTTCTAGTCTTCTTATTACTTCAAAAAAACCTCATCTATAAATAACTTCCTATAGAAACTCCTTTATGATGCTTACAAACAAAACACTCAATGAAACCAAGTTTACAAAGCTTCTAGACTGAAACCTCCAATCTATCAAGCTTATTGCAAAGCAACACTTTATTATAATCTTACAATGATGATCCTCAAGGATTACTATGCTTACATACAATGTGTACAATGCTAATAACTAAAGCATCTAGGTGAGCCAAGCTTACAAATCCTCTAGGATCCAACCTCCAAGCATGAAAGCCTAAGATTCATGGACTCATAAAGGGATTATAATGAGAATAAAAAATAAAAAAATAGAATGCATGTTTTTATAGTATTACGAGAGAGAGAGAGAGAGAGAGAGAGAGAGAAAGAGAGAGAGAGAGAGAGAGAGAGAGAGAGAGAGAGAGAGAGAGAGAGAGAGAGAGAGAGAGAGAGAGAGAGAGAGTATACATCATGGGTGGCCAAAAAAATATGCCATAATCTAGTAGGTGAATAGTGATCAATAATAAATTTTGTCTTCATATACAAGGGTTAAAAAAGTGTATCAACCACTTTAGACAAGATCTAAACCACCCCCATGTGACTCCAAATGTGGTGCCCCACTTCACATGTGAGACCAAATCAACAATAGTGGTAACTTGTCTTCTTCATCCCATGTGCACACAAAATCCAAGGGATGTTACAATCATTTTTTTGACTTTTTACCAAACATGTAAACATAGATCCTCCATAGAAATTCACCCCATACCAACCCTTTTCAATCACACCATAAGACAAAACTCATGTAACTTAGTGGAATACTAAACCTCATTCCTTTCACATCAACATGATCACATGAAAGACCCTAAATAGGCCATGCCACTTCACATGCATGCCACCATAATATGTATAGTCACTTCTAACTCACCATATTAAATAGTGACTATGAATAGTGTCCATGAATAGGGATTGTGAATAGTGGCTTCACACCCAACAATCTCCCACTTGAATTCAATATTCAAGATTTACCGCACCCAAGTATCTAGATGCCATCCATGCCCATTGATACCCTTAACACATCTTTAATAATGTTGGTTGAATATTTTGTTGATCAGCGTACTGATAAACAAAATAAGTCTGATCAACCAAAATAGGAAGATTGGTCATCCAAATGTGTAGGTTTACCACATCAAAAGGGGACTAATCTCTCCTCTCATCAAGGGGAGGTTCCCTATATATATATATATATATATATATATATATATATATATAGACAGAAAATAATACTCAAGGGTAGGATAAACCATCCATCTCTCTTTCTTCAAAGATGATGCATGCAAATCAAAGGAAAAATATCAAGGGAAATGACAAAAAGCACTCCTCTTCTTTCAGAAGTACTATTTAGCAAACCACAAGAATACTCCTGGTAGTAATTACAAAATGTTACCAAGGATGTAGTAACCAGCAAATTGAGATGTAGCACAAAGTCTCCACCTGAATTTCCCAAGAGTGAGATACAAAGGACAATGGGGGCACAAAGTCATCCCAAGGTCCTTTACACAGAAACAAAAAGAAAACACACTAAAGGCAATTATGGGGGCACAAAGTCTCTCCATAATTGACTTCAGGACACCTTCCTAACTACTTTCACTAATCCTGCTTGTTAAATTAAAGGAATAGAAAATATATTAAGGAAAAAGAAATAAGAACAGTTTCCCCAACAACAAAGATATCATAGCACAAAGTCTAAAAATTCACTTTATTTCTTATTCCAATAACAAAATATGGTCAACAATCTGAGCTCAAAGTCTCAGTAATGCCTTCCAATTTGGGTAGATTTTTGTTTCTGATTGTCAGAGAGAGATCCCTTTTACACTAACAAGAGAGTCCCTTATATAGCCTCTTCAAGACAGACATGGGAATAGTAACACATCATGTTGCATTGAACTTTGTTAAGAAGATAGGCTAGAATTTAGGGGCATCTACCCATTTGCTTTTCTCAATACAGAGAAACAAGTCACGCTGTTGAAAGTTTGCATCTTTCAATGTCCACCTGGAGATCTGATCCTTCTTCATCATTCCTCTTTTTTTGGTTAATTGAATCGGGTCCTTGATTTAATTTGATGCTTTGTTCCATAGTCGCTTCTTGTTGATCTTGGCCTTAAAGCCTTTGAATGCATTCGATTCCATAAATCTAAACTACAAGGATCAATGGCTATTTTATTATCGCAACTTTGATGTCTGTGGGCATGTCACTTTCCCTAGTAATTCCTTCAACTTTGTTGTTTGAGCTTTCCCAGAGGGAACCTACCCTTTGGGCCTTGAGAAATGATCCACTTTGGGTCAGGAAGAGCCCCCTACAAGGGTATCTACCCTTTGGGTGATCTTTGAATGGCCTTCGGGCTTCTTTCTTTGGCTCTTCTTTAAGGCTTTTCAAAATTAATGATTATTTTATGAACCTTAAAATTGATGTTCGCGCACCCGTCACTACGCTTGAATTTCCAACAGCTAGTTCACCATTCTTGACTTTGACGTCTTTGGGTGTGTCACCCCTTGGGCTTTCTTCATCTTTCTTTTTTTGCATCCTCTTGAAGGGAAAGTAACCCTTCAACTTTGGGAAGTGTCCTTAAATTTGGTAGCCAAGAGTCCCCCATAAGGGCACCTTCCCTTCAGGGTCCTTTGGCGGCCTTTTGTCTTTGGAATCTTTCAGAGCTTTTCTATAGACATTTTCTCGTGGACTATTTTTGTGGACATTTTCCTGTGGACAAAAAGTCTGCAAACATTTTCCCGCAGACAAAAAGTCTACAAAAATTGTTTTGTCTTTGGCCTTCAAAAATTTTGTTTCATTTGCCTTGGTCTTTGTGAATTCCTTCAAGATTTTTGCCTGAAGGAATTCCTTCAGACAAAAAGTCTGAGGGAATTATGCCTTCACCTTTCGACTACCTTAAACAAAATTTTGAAAGAACTTACTTTTGCAGCTTCCTTGAAAATGACCCTTTCGAAGGGTGTTTTTGTCAGCCAAGTGCCCTTTGTAAGGGCACTTGTCCTTCGGGAGGCTCTCTTGAACTTTTGCATTGAACCGCTCCTTTGAACCAACCATTGAACCAAGCTTTGAACCAAGCCTTAAACCAAGCCGATGAACCCTTTGATTGAACCAAAAGCTGTTGAACCATTTGATGAACTAACTAAGTGAACCGACTAAATGAACCAAAGCATTGAACCAACCATTGAACCAAGCTTTAGTTCAATGGTTCAATGGTTCATTCCCTTTGATTTGGCTAAGTCCTTTTGATCCTCATTGAACCAAATGCATTGAACCTATTGAACCTTGAACCTGAGTGGTTCAATGGTTCAATGATTCAATGGTTCAAGCCTCAAAAACTTTTTCTTTTGATTGAACCTACTTGTAGAAGCCTTTGAACATGATTGTAGAATCCTTTGAACTTAGAAGTGGTTGAACTCTTGCTTCTAATATTGAACCTTTGAACCTGTTGAGCCCATTAAACCAAAATGGTTCAAGGTTCAACAGTTTAATCCTTGCTTAGAAGCTTGCTGATGAACTCTTTTGGTTGAACCTATTCATTGAACCAACTTTGAGATCACCTAAGTGTTGAAAGCTTGCTTCTTTCCTACAGATTCTATAGAAATCAACTTGTGAATCCCATTGAACTTGGTCTACAGAGTCCGTAGATTTTTTTCCTACAGAGTCCGTAGATTTCTCTTCTTGCAGAGTCCGTAGATTTTTTAGAAGCTTGAAAAATGAGGAATTTGAATGCCCAGGGCAAATTTTGGAAATGGAAGAGACAATTTTTGTCTGTAGGACCAAAATAGTTCAAATGTTGTCCCAAAAATGAGTGATATTTTTGGGGGACAATAGCTGGCTCTAGTTGGGGAACTTCTATCAATTGTAAAAAGAATTGAAGGGAGTAGAATCCAGAATCTCCAGTGTCTTCATGTGTACTATTGGGCTATGGAGTCATGTTACCCAGAAATGAAAGGCATCAAAAATGGAAACAAACAAAACAAAATAGAATTAAAAACTATACACATATAGATGCAATGATCTGATACTTCAAAAGTTGAAGTGTTTCAGATACTGCCCATTGTGAGGCAGAGAAAAGAGTGTGCCATATTGATATTTTAACAGAAAGTTGTTTTCACCATTATGTTTATAAATTATAAATGGGCCTCTCGAAAGGGAGTTAAACTTTCCATGTATCCCTTTTGGTTCTCTCCTTTTGTTCCATAGCAGGACTTGATCCCCAATCTAGAAATCACAATTTTTGGCCTTCTAGTCAAAGAGTTTATTTACCAAACTTTGATGAGCAGAAATTTAGTCCACCACCATGGTTCTCTGTTCATTTAGCTCAGTCAGGCACATGATTCTCTTATCAAGAGAGCTTTCATATGTCTAATCTTCAATTGCCTTTGCCAATTTCAAGGCTAGCAATTCTAAGGTGATTGGTATCTTAGCATTGATACCATAAAGAAGTTGAAAAGGAGACATACCAATTGCCCTCTTTGGTGTGATTCTGTCTGCCCATAGAGCATCAACCAATGCTTTATGCCATGTCCTTTGATTGTCATCTGCTAGCTTCTTGATGATAGTTACTAGGTTTTTATTGCTTGATTCAGCTTGTCCATTCCCTTGTGTAAAATAATCAGAAGAGTGAGAGAATGTAATTCCATAATGAAAACAAAATTGTGTAATCTCTTGGGAGGTGAAACAAGCTGCATTGTCAGTAACAATTTTGGTTGGAACTCCAAACCTGGAAATGATATTCTCCTTGAGAAAATTGCATACAACTTCTGAAGTAACATGCTTAGTTGGGATTGCTTCTACCCACTTGGTGAAATAGTTAGTTGATGTAATGACATAATCATGTCCAGCACTTGAAGATGGGTTTATAGTTCGAATAAAATCAATTCCCCATTGCTTTAAAGGTTCCTCTATGATCACTGGCTTGAGAGGCAAGGTAGCTAACTTGGGTCTTCCAACAAATTGTTGGTAGAGTTCACATTTTCTCACCCACTTATATGTATCTTGGAAAAGAGTTGGCCAGTAATACCTAGCTCACAGAATCTTGTGAGCAGTCACAGGAGCAAAAAATGTCCTCCACAGGCTAGATTGTGGAAAGATTTCAAAAGTTGGCTTTGTTGCTCTTTATCTACACAACGAAGGAATACTCCATCTATGCTTCTCTTGTACAAGTCGTTGTCTCAAAGAACAAAATTGGCAGCTTTCAACTTAATAGTCCTATTTTATTTATAAGACAAATGAGTAGGACATTCACCATAAGTAAGGAAATGAGCAATACCTGAATACCACTCATTGGTAGTGGAGACAAAAAGGACTATTAGAGTATCTTCCACTTCAGCTTCTTCATGTTGTGTATCTTCTAGCTTATTGTTAGCAATTAATTAGCATAGGCCTTTTCCCCTAACCAGCTTTGTTGGCTTGATGTCTAGATCGAACTCTTATATCTTTGCAATCCAATTGCCTCTTTTTGTGCCAAACTCTTGTTGAGTTAATATGGACTTGACTATGGTATCAGGAACTAAGGCAGTAGTGTGTGAATTCAAGATATAGAAGCAGAAATGTTTGATTGCTTTCACCAACACATAAGCATGCTTCTCTACATTTGAATACTTCATCTCATGGGTTTTGAGAGGGCAACTCATGAAATAAATAGGAGATTCCATACCTTCTTTGTCTTGTTGAACAAGAATTACTAAAAGTGTGTGTTCAAAAGCATAGCTGTATATGATGAAATCTTTGTTGTAATCTAGACAAATCAAGGTAGGGGCATGGGTAATGGCCGTCTTGATATCCTAAAATGTTGACTTGCCTTCTTTAGTCTAGCTAAAGGTGGTCTCCCCTTTCATCATGTTCACAATGTGTCTAGTCTTCTCAGCAAATTTGGGGATGAACCTCCATAAGAAATTCACCTTTCCAAAGAAAGAATGAACAACATTCTTACTTGTAGGCAAATTAAGCTCTTGAATAGACTTGACTCTGTCTGAGTCAATCTTTATGCCTTCTTTAGAAATAATGTGTCTAAGGAGTTTCCCCTCTGTTACTCCAAAAATAGACTTCTTGGGGTTCAAAGAAATACCATTCTAGTGGTAGCGCTCCAACACTTGTTATAAGTGGTGTACATGATCAGATCGATGCTTTGAAAAGATATTCAAGTCATCAAGGTATACCACTACGAATTTACCTATCTCATCTTTGAAATCCAAGTCCATTTCTCTCTGAAAGGTAGTACCAACATTTATCAAGCCAAAAGGCATTCTTCTATATGTAAATGTACCCCACGGTGTGGTAAATGTAGTCTTGTATTGGTCTGCTTCACCAACTTCAACCTGATTATCTCCTGAG
The DNA here is from genome assembly GCA_037957365.1 of Torreya grandis. Classification (NCBI taxonomy): domain Eukaryota; kingdom Viridiplantae; phylum Streptophyta; class Pinopsida; order Cupressales; family Taxaceae; genus Torreya; species Torreya grandis. The sequence continues at coordinate 1,867,835 of JARHVA010003451.1, read as the reverse complement.
AAGCCATCCAACATTGATAACATCTCTAAACCTATCACTATTTGAATCACTTGATCCATAATTGGCAAAGGATAATTATCTTTCAAAGATGACTGATTTAGATTCCTAAAATCTACACAAATGCAAAAAAATTCACTCTTCTTCCTTACATGTACTATGTTTGCAATCCATGTGGAATGATGGATTGGGAAGATGATTTTATAATTTAACATTTTTTGTATCTCAGATAGAATATTACCTGATATTTTCATATTGTACTATCTGGAGTTTTGCTTATAGGGCATTGAATCAACCTTGAGAGGAATGTCATGGTAGATTTCATCAAGTCTGAGAGATTTTAGGTCATCATAAGAATATGCTAAGACATCCATGTATTGATGGAGTAAAGTGATGAACTTGAATCTTTCTTTAGGGGTGCAGCACTTACCAATGTTAACTATCTTGGGATTCTCTTTAGTAGTCAGATTTACTTGATCAAATCCCTGAGAGAAACTTGAATCTATTTGTTGTTGTTTGATGAATCTATCATGCTTGTCAAATAGTTTTTCAAGAGAAACTAGGCCTTTGGGAATTTTATTTCCTTTCAGCTATAAGAATTCTTCATTTATATCTAAACTGTATTTGGAGGCTGATTCATACTTCTAAGGTTCACTGCCTTCAAAATGTAGTTGTTTAAAATTGTCTTTTCATTCTACGAAGGCAATGATTTGATGATCATCATTGAATACTTGCCAATGATCAGCATTGTTAGGAACACTTGGTCTACAGATTAGCTCAATATTATACCTATCTTCTTTGAAATCTGAGTGAGGAACTAAAAGAGTTCTTGAAATAACAAGTGCATCAGCTCTATCATTAGATTCCCTGGGTATGGCATAAATGTTGAAAGTATCAAAGCTTTCAATTTGGTCCCAAACCAGGTTGCAATAGTGGCATAATCTTTCATTCTTGGTTTGGTATAATTTTCTCACTTGACAAACCACTAATTCAGCATCCCCTTTGGCATGAAGAAACTTGATGCCTTTGTCTTGAGCAGCCTTCATTCCAAGCAATAGAGATTCATATTCAGTTGTATTTTTAGTGTTGCTAAATTCTAATTTGCAAGATGAAGGAAACATATCTCCTTGAGGAGATATCAACACAATCCCAGCTCCCAAACTGGTAGAGGAACAGCTGTCATCAACTTCTAGAGTCCATACCTCATAAGATACTGATTCTTCTTTAGACTTTCCTTCATTAGAGAGGGAGGGTCCTTCTTCATCTGTATTGCAACTTACTAGTTCTTCTGCTATTCTAGTCAAACTAATTTTTGGGTTGACACTTTCAATAAATTTATCAGATGCTTCATGTACTTCATCTGTAGATAGAAAGTAGTTACCCATACTTGTGGATTCAAAAAGAATTTGAGCTTCAGGGGCTGATGTTTGGGTGACCACATATTTTGCCTCCTTTTCAGGGAGAAATTTCTTCATTATGCCTTGTACAGGGATCCTTGCCTTAGACAAATCCATGCTTAGTTCTCCTCCCACATCCTTGCAAAAATTTCATCCAAGAAAAATGCCATAAGATGTTGGGGCATCAGCCACCAAGATAGTCATCTTGATTCTCTTATCTAGAAAGGCTGCAAATGCAAATTAGGCATCTTTGATTTTTCCAAGCAATGGTACTTGTTTTTTCTCCATGGAGAAATAGCTCCCAAATGTCTTGGTTAGTGTGTGACCCAGAGACTCAACTACTTTAGCAAGCATGACATTGTCAGATGCACCTGAGTCTATAATATAGTTACTCAGCTTGTGTCCATTTATTAATAGGGAAACATAGAAAGGTTCTATTTTATCAGGAGCAGCTGGAGGAGTAATAACAAGATTATTCAGAATGGGCATGTTCTTTGGAGAATCAGGAGTTACTTTTTTAGCTTTTTGTCCTATAGGGACGGTTTGGTTCTTGACACATTGGATCAACTTATCCAATTGATCAAGATTGGACTGCAAATATTCAAATTCAGACATCTATATTTTTGTCTTTTTGACATGATCGATCATGTCAAATGGCTGAATTGAGCTAGATACAGAGGAAGGTATTTCAATTTTTTGGGTTTTAGGAGGGATGGGAGGAGGGCTAGTTTGTGAAATTGAAGTAGAAGGTGAAGGTGAAATTGATGTACTTGTCTTTTGGGTGATCACCAGATCTTTTTACTAGAAAGGCATAGTGGCTCCACGCTTAGCAATTGTAATTACCGGTTGAGGTTGTTCCTCTATATTCCCTTTATTGGCTTGCTAGACTGATTAGTTCTTAGATCTGGTAAACACTACATATGATCCATCAAAAGCTTCTCCTTTGCTTCTCGATTCATCCTGGTAGTTCAGGAAATCAATGTGGGAGTCACCAACTGATTCTTCTTGATTTTCTATAAGGAGATCAGTGTCATTTTCTTGATTCAATTTAGGCTAGAAAGAGAACTCTTATTCTGATTCAAGATATCCCATTGCTAAATTGGTTGGAGGAGCTTCCAAGGCAAGTTTCCCTTATGGGGGAGGAAGACAAATTTTTTGCCCTTGATTCCTAGCAACATTTCCCTGATATGACTGATTTGGGAATGTCCTTCTTGGCATATCTTTGTATGAAGGAGTAGAAGACATTCCTTGAGCCATTTGCTTTTTGAGAGCAAGCAACTCATTTGCTAATTTTTACACCACTAAATCTATGGTGCTTGTAGATGAATATTCAGAAGATGATGAAGGTCTATTTCTATTTGGATCTCTTATTATCTTCCCTACTAAGATGAGACCATCTTCTACCTCAGTGGCCAAATGTTGAGCTGTAGTAAGATCTATTTGACCAGCATGTCTCAAAAGAAAAATTACTTTAGGTAACTAAAAATTAATGAAGAAGCATTTAGATTCTCAACTGTAGGTCGAGCAATTATAGGAATTCAATTCCTCAATTTGTCAAATTTGGCTATGAAGTCCCTCATTGGTTCATGAGGTTCTTTCTTCATATGTGTAAGTTGAGCCAGAAGTGCATTTGCATCTTCTATAGGTTTGAATCTGGCTTCAAACTTATCTTTGAGGTATTCCAATCAGTTACTGATCGAGCCTATAGATGATAAAACCAATCTACAGTAGCACCTTGTAATGTTTCAACAAATAACCTAACTACTACATCTTCAAATTCTACTCCAATTACGCCACAGGCTATGCTGAAGGCTGCAATGTGTTCATCAGGATGAACTTTCCCATCACCATAGAATCTGGGGAAATTCTTCCTTGAACTACATGGAAGCTCATGTAGAGGTGGAGTAAGATTGAGAGGACCAAAAGCATTACCTTAGGGGCCTTGAACTATCATTATAGGATTATGAAAAGGAGAAAAAACAAATCTTAGAGGGGTAATTATTGGCAAACCTTTATCAATAACAAAAGTGGATACTTTGTTTGGAAATGGAGATTTGACTTTAGTAGGAGGAAAGCTCTTGGTTCATTGGAGATGAGATGGTGAAGGAAATAGATCAAAATCACTTTGCTATACCAACTTGAATACAGGGTCAACAATACCTTTAGCCTTTTGGCTTCGTGTATACCTTGAATCTACTAGATTGTGAAACAAAAATGGAAAAGAATTAACCTTGCTTTAGTTTGAAGCTTGAGGCTTTAAATTGTGCATTCTTTCTTGATTAGTGTGGAGGTGAATGGTAAGGCTATAAATGGATAATAGGTTATATCCCCAACAGAGTCACCAAAAACTATTGGTCAAATATTTTGTCAATCAACGTACTGATAAAAAAAATAGGTCTGATCAGCCAAAGTAGGAAGATTGGTCATCCAAATGCAGAGGTTTACCACATCAAAAGGGGACTAATCTCTCCTGTAATCAAGGAGAGGTTCCCTATAGATATGCTATATAAAAATAGAAAATAATACTCAAGGGTAAGATAAACCATCCATCTCTCTTTCTTCAAAGATGATGCATGCAAATCAAAAGAAAAATCTCAAGAGAAATGACAGAAAGCACTCCTCTTCTTTTAGAAGTACTATTCATCAAACCACAAGAATACTCCTGGTAGTAATTGCAAAATGTAACTAAGGACATAATAACTAGCAAATTGAGATGTAGCACAAATTCTCCACTTGAATTGCCCAAGAGTGAGATACAAAGGACAATGGGGGCACAAAGTCGTCCTAAGGCCCTTTACACAGAAACAAAAAGAAAACACACTAAAGGCAATTATGGGGGCACAAAGTCTATCCATAGTTGACTTCAAGACACCTTCCTAACTACTTTCACTAATTCTACTTATTGAATTAAAGGAACAAAAAAATATATTAAGGAAAAAGACATAATAACAGTTTCCCCAAAAACAAAGATATCATAGCACAAAGTTTGAAAAGTCACTTGCTTTCTTATTCCAATAACAAAATATGGTCAACAATCTAAGCTCAAAGTCTCAGTAATGCCTTCCAATTTGGGTAGAGTTTTGTTTCTAATTGTCAGAGAGAGAGATCCCTTTTACACTAACAAGAGAGTCCCTTATATAGCCTCTTCAAGATGGACTTGGGAATAGTAACACATCATGTTGCATTGAACTTTGTTAAGAAGACAAGATAGAATTTAGGGGCATCTACCCCTTTGCTTTTTTCAATGCAGAGAAACAAGTCACACTATTGAAAGTTTGCATCTTTCAATGTCCACCTGGTGATCTAATCCTTCTTCATTGTTCCTCCTTTTCTAGTTAATTGAATAGGGTCCTTGATTCAATTTGATGCTCTGTTCCTTAGTCACTTCCTACTGATCTTGGCCTTAAAGCCTTTGAATGCATTCAGGTCCATAGATTTAAAACTGCAAGGATTAATGACTATTTTATTGTCGCAACTTTGACATCTATGGGCACATCACTTTCCTCGGCAATTCCTTTGGCTTTGTCATTTGAGCTTTCCCAGAGGGAACCTGCCCTTCAAGCCTTGAGAAATGATCTGCTTTGGGTCGAGAAGAGCCCCCCACAAGGGTATCTTCCCTTCAGTCAATCCTTGGATGGCCTTCAGGCTTCTTTCTTTGGCTCTTCTTTAAGGTTTTTCAAAATCAATGGTTATTTTATGAACCTTAAAATTGACGTTTGTGCACCTATCACTACACATGAATTTCCAACGGCTAGTTCACCATTCTTGAATTTGATGTCTTTGGGCTCGTCACCCCTTGGGCTTTCTTAAGATTTCTTGTTTTGCATCCTCTCGAAGGGAAAGTGACCCTTCAGCTGTGGGAAGTGTCCTTTAATTTGGTAGTCAAGAGTCCCTTGCAAGGGCACCTACCCTTCAGGGTCCTTCGATGACCTTTTGTCTTTGGAATCTTTTGGACCTTTCTTGTGGACATTTTCCTGCAGACTTTTTTTGTGGACATTTTCCCATGGACAAAAAGTCTGTAGACATTTTCCCATAGACAAAAAGTCTGCAAGAATTATTTTGTCTTTGGCCTTCAAAAATTTTGTTTCATTTGCCTTGGTCTTTCCAAATTCCTTTAGGCTTTTTGTCTGAAGGAATTCCTTCAGACAAAAAGTCTGATGGAATTATTCCTTCACCTTTTGACTGCCTTAAACAAAATTTCAAAAGAACTTACTTTTGTAGCTTCCTTGAAAATGACCCTTTTGAAGGGTGTTTTTGTCGACCAAGTGCCCTCCGTAAGGGCACTTGTCCTTCGAGAGGCTCTCTTGAACTTTTTCATTGAACCGCTCCTTTGAACCAACCATTAAACCAAGCTTTGAACCAAGCCTTGAACCAAGCCGATGAACCCTTTGATTGAACCAAAAGCCATTGAACCATTTGATGAACTGACTGAGTGAACTGACTAAATGAACCGAAGCATTGAACTAACCATTGAACTAAGATTTGGTTCAATGGTTCAATGGTTCATTCTGTTTGATTTGGATAAGTCCTTTTGATCCTCATTGAACCAAACGTGTTGAACCTATTGAACCTTGAACCCGAGTGGTTCAATGGTTTAATGGTTCAAGCCTCAGAAACTTATTCTTTTGATTTAACCTACTTGTAGAAGCCTTTTAACCTGATTGTAGAAGCCTTTGAACCTGGAAGCGGTTGAACTCTTGCTGCTGATATTGAACCTTTGAACCTGTTGAGCCCATTGAACCAAAATGGTTCAAGATTCAACAGCTCAATCCTTTCTTAGAAGCTTGCCAATAAACTCTTTTGGTTGAACTTGGTCATTGAACCAACTTTGAGATCACCTAAGTGTTGAAAGCTTGCTTCTTTCCTGCAGAGTCCGTAGAAATCAACCTGTGAAGCTCATTAAACTTGGTCTGCAGAGTCCATAGGTTTTCTTTTCCTACAAAGTCCATAGATTTCTCTTCCTGCAGAGTCTGTAGATTTTTGAGAAGCTTGAAAAATGAGGAATTTGAATGCCTAGGACAAATTTCAGAAAAGGAAGAGACAATTTTGGTCTGTAGGACCAAAATAGTTCAAATGTTGTCCCAAAAATGAGTGATATTTTTGGGGGAAAACAAATAAGATCAGAGAAGTTTCTGTTGCACTACTCAAACTTCTCTAACCTAACTATATTTTTCAACATCTCTCTTCCATATAAAATTTCAACACTTGAAGTGACCCTCCACTTCACCATAAACCAATCCTTAATTCTAGGATTCTACCATGAATTGGCTCATAATTCCTAGTGACTAGTAAATATCAATTCTAGTGCACACATGAGGATTCTTAATAATGAATGTAATATACAAGATATCTATGTATTCTCTTCCTCTCTTCTAGGACACTGCTCAAAAGATAACTTTTAATATGTGTAGGAAGTGGTGTACTAACTAGTTTTCCATTTTGGAAATTGAACTGCTATAGAATCTTCTCAACATGTCTTTAGAGACAACCAAATCTTCCTTGATTTCATGTCCCTATGTATCTTCATCCTTGGATTATTTCTCCTACCACCTTCATCCCAAATGTCTTATCTAATTGATCCATCAAAACATTGATCTTATTCATGATGGGGCCTATAACTAATCTATAATCAATACATAGCATCAAGATAACAAAGCTCATTTTATTTAATCCACAATGATCTTCTTCACTTCTACTAAAACCTTGGCTCTCCATGAAGGTATTGAAATTCACATACTATATATGTGGCATCTACATCAACCCATATAGTGATTTATTTGATCTACCAACCAACAACTCTTTGGCTCATCCTCATAGCCCTTAGGCTAATTCATCTATTTTCAAGAGATCACCATGTAGGAATGATGTTTTCAAATCTAGTTGCTCTAGCTTCAAATTTTGAATAGCCATAAGTACAAGTATCACTCTAATAGTAATTAACAATAAGAGGGAAGAACTCATAGAAGTCAACACATGACTTTTACACATAGCCTATATCTACCAACCATGCTCAACATGGCACCTATCAACATTTTTTTGGAAATTTTCATGCTACTCAGTGCATCATTACACGAACCATGTTTTTGAGCCTCCGGCTATACTACATGTCTCCAAACCAACCCATATGCCTATAAAGTTATTTCATGCATCAGTCTACTTGGATACTCACTTTAGTTACACCACAACCCTCATATCTATTTAATTATATTAAAACCCTACCATCCACATGCACTTCACCTAAAACATCTTTGAGTTGTTTGTTTTAGCACTTGCCTTCTCCTTCAAAAAGGAACCTTAGGTTTAGGTTTTTTTTGTACCTCCTCCTTTCTATGGTTTAACATCTGGACTACCAATAATTATGTGGTCAATAGGATACCATGACCTATACCCTTCATTGTTTCACCATAGTTGAGAAACACAACAAAGTGAATGCCTTATCATCATCCTCCATATTCATACCATTGGAGACCAACTTTCTTCATCCTCAAGCTGTACAGTTGTTTCTCTGAGAATATTGTGTTGTTTGCTAACTTTTTTTGGTAAAGATTTTTAATCTTCTCCCATAAATTTCTCACGGTCTTGTTCTCATAAACATTGAAGAGAACATAAACTCAATAAGATATCCTCCACCTTGATCTTTCACAAAAAGAAATTCCTACCATAAAATGTTGTTTTTTTCATATTGAACTTGGTCACTTCTATAATTTTAGTATCTCCTACTTGCACAAAAAACCTTGGATCTGATACCACTTATTAGTAAAAACATATCCTAAAGTGTGAAATAAATAAATGTAGAATAAAATAAGCTAAAAAATAATAGACAAAATAGAACACATTACACAAGATATATGTGGAAACCCCTACAAATGCAATAAGGTAAAAACCATAGGGAAATGACAACCTCTATACTTCTTATTACTTTAGCAAAACCTATTCTACAAATATATTTCTTTAGTAACTCCTTTTCAATGTTTACAAATAAAACACTCAACAAATCTAAGCTTACAAATATTTTAGGCTTTAACCTCCAAGCTAAAAAGCTTGTTACAAATCAACAATTGCTTAAAATCTTACAAGGATTATCCTCTAGGATTACCATGATTAAATACAAAGCATATGATGATTACAACCAAAGCATCTAAGTGAGCCAAGCTTAAAAATACTCTAGACTCAAAGCTCCAAGCATGCAAGACCAAGCTTGTATAGATACACAAAGCGATTATAATGATGATACCAAATAGAAAAGATAATGCATGCTTTTATAACATTACAAGAGAGAGAGGAGAGTAGAGAGAATACATCATGGGTGGCCCAAAAAATGCACCATACTCTATTGGGTGAACAATGATCATCAATAAATTTTTATTCATATACAAGGGTCAAAAAAATGGATCAACCACTTTAGAGAAGATCGAAACCACTTCATGTGACTCCAAACTTGGTGCCCCACTTCACATGTGAGACCAAATCAAGAATAGTGATTGTTGGCCATTTTTTGGCCCACATATCAAAATTTGCCTAAGTGTGAAAAATGGAGATTTTAGGTAAGAAAATGGAAAGTCCTTGAGAAGACTTTAGGTTTTCCAGTAGTGACAACTTCAGGTCTTTTTTTGAAGGGCACAATGAAAATCAGGTTTCCGGTAGTGCTTAGCTTCTAAATGTTTTATAAGTATAATAATTTAGGTTTACAAACCTGAATTACTCATAGAAAGTGTATTTTGGGTTCTCCAAGGGGCACTACTTGATTATTTCATAAGTTGTGATTAGTTAGAAGCCCAAAAAAGTAAAGGGGCTTGACAAACCTGATTTGGTCTTGAAAAATGGTCCTTCTCAAGTTATTCAAGGGATGTTTCTTTTTAAAAAAATCCAAAGGGGATTTTTAGGGGAAAAGGGACCAGTCAACTTTTTTGAAGGTACACTTCAATTTTTTTAAGGGATTTTTCTTCTCCAAGCGGACAGTTGCAATTTTCCCAAAGGGTATATTACCCTTTAGAGGGACCATTTAAAAATTCTTGAAGAGTATCTTTCCCTTTGGGAGGATCATTCACAGGAGTCTAAAGGGACATGCAAAAATCTTGAAGGGTCTTCTACTCTTTGGGAAAGTCCATTGTGAAAATCATGAAGGGTCTCTTACCCTTTGGGAAAGTCCATTGTGAAATGTTTGAAGGAATTCCTTCAGAAAAATCATTTGAAGAAATTCCTTTAGGAGATTTTCCCAAAAGAAATAATATGAAAAAGAAACCTGAGACCAAGTGTCCAAAGGAAATGATGGGCCAATAGACATCAAAATCAGGATAAGCGACTAGCCTTTAGAAGTAATTCAAGTTTGAAAAGCCTAAAGTCTTAAGGCTTGAGAAATAGCAAAGTGAGAAGACTTCAAGATGGACAAGCCTAAAGTAATTAGGCTTAAAGAACCCAAATTAATCTACATAGATTAAATCAGGTTTCTCTAAGTACTCTACTTAAAAAGATTTATAAGTGAAGGATCAAAGAAAGTTCAAAGTTGGAGAGGCTAAAGAACTCAAATTAATCTATATAGAGTAAATTGGGATTCTTCAAGGGCTTGATTTAAGCTTGGTATAGCAATGCTAGAATCATGATGCAATGAATGGAAGGTTGACATGTGGTGTAACTAGTGCAAAAATAGCCAATCAGTAAAGGACAAGTGGCAAAGGATGTTCAATAAACATGAGAGAGTCTGAGCGGCTAGTAGCTAGAAGTTATGAAGGCTCTCATCCACCATGGTTCATTGTTTTTAATCACCATTTGATACTTAAATGTATCACACCAAGAAGAAACATTCTAGCTTCTCATAGCATGACTTTTCAGACATGCTAAAGAAAGTCTTAAAGATGAGATAGGCTTGAGAGTACTATTTGGTGATCCTGAATGGTGTATTAAGGGGAAATAAGAAAGTGCAATGTCATATTTCCCACCATTGGTGACTTCTTATTTATTCCCCTTCTCTCTTCCCCCTTTTCTATATAAATAGAGGCCTTCGTGCCAAGAAAAGTATCCCCAGATTGGTGATAGAATCACTCTACAAAAATTGCTTTGTAAAAGAATCTTTTGAAGCAATAAAAGGAAGACTTTTTTGTTTCCGGTTAAAACAAGTATACACATTTGGTATCATTTTGTAGAATGTATGATTGTTATTCATCACTTGTGATTTCTTTTAGCACCTTGATTTTAGTCATCTCATTTTTATGTAGGATTGCATGAAGTATCTGTGTGTCGAGCTCCTTTGAAGTGTTACCAATTCATAGTGTCTCCATTAGACCTATTTTTTATCCTTCAAAGTGTAAGGCTTCTCTCCAACCTCTACACAAAATCTCCATGTCTATGTCCTTGAGATCGAACCAAAATAACTTGTGTCCTATTAAAATTCATCATTAATTAGCTTTTTTCCCAGACCAAGTAGATCACTTATTTTGGTGCATCACCTCCCTTAGCTTAGATTTTATTTTTATTCATCCTCTTTCCCCTTTTCATTAGTAGATAGTAGATTTTAGTGTGAGATCAAGAGCTAAAGTGAAGCACATGAGGAACTAGCCTCATAAAAAATTCTAGAGGTTCAACCTCACCATAGGATACTTACATCCTGAGGTTGTTCCCATGTTTGTAGTTGGAAGTGAGGGAGCCTGAAGAACTCTCTCACAAAGGTGCATTTCTAAGCTATAACAATTCTGGCATGCTCGGTGGGAAAACTACCATTTCATTTTATTTTTTATGAAATATTGGTCAAATTTGATGTTTTTTTATCATTTCATAGCAGTGGTAGCATTCATCTTTCAGCATTTGGTGGCAAAGTAGTAGTTGTCTTTCATGCCAAAGATGACTACAAAATAAAATTTTGTATGTATTCCTTTTGATTTTTTTGAATTACCTTTAATCTCAACAAGAAGGTTAAGGTTCACCCATACTCACCCTTACATAAGAAACTATCCTCCCAAACCAGTCATAAAGTATACCTATGCAAGAAGATCTTTATTAGCCCCTCTTGTTATTATGATTCCCCAAAGAGATTTTATGGGATTTAGTGGCCAAATCCATTTTAACTTACCATAGCATGATCTTATTAAAATATCATCCCTCAAAAGTGTTCCTTATTACATGAAAGACCAAAATGTAACTCCTATTAAGCACATAACAGACATAGCCAACTTCTACAACATTCACAATATCATAGTGGAGAACATGGCTATTAGGATATTGGCTATATCCCTCAAAGGAAAGCCATTGGATTGGTATAGGGTCATAACTCATAATTTTATTAGTTTATGGGACAAGCTAGGAACAACCTTATGTAAAAGGTCTACAGATAAGAGTGATCATCTGTCACTTGTAGAGCAGTGTACCATAATCAAGAAAGCACCTCATGAGGTCATGAAATACTTCAATACGAGATTTTAGAAGGCATGGGATAGGATTCTAGTAGCTATTAGACCATATCCAAAATTTGATTTATTATATTACTTGAAGGCTCTCAATAATGACATAGTTGTAATGATTCAGTCTATGGGAGGAGACATACTGCCAGATGCATACAAAGTGGCCATCAAGGTACAAAATTGCCTAGTGCAAGATAACAATCTTACTCTCAGACACCCCATGCCTCTTTTTCTAGAAATTAGACCACCTCTTATTGTCATTCCCCCACTTGATTTTATAGTTCCAACACCAAAAATTATTGTTGTGCCTTTACCTAAGCAAAGAAATGCCTCTACTAGTAGATCCAATAGCTTCCAAGAGTAGAAGAATTACTTGGAATTGAAAAGCATGCTCTAATCCTTAAGGAATGATGTGGTCAATGTCAAGAGGTAGCAGGCTTATAACAAGCCTTATCAAGCTTTGTATCAACCTCAAAATTAGCCTTACCAATCTAATAGGCCACCCTCCAAAGGAGGTTTCCACTGACAGGGGTAACCTAACTATGTTAGGTAGCATAATTATAATTCAAACATTGTGGGCCCTTCCAACTCCTTGGTACTAGTTTGGAACAACATGAATCAAGAGGTTGAAGGCAAAATGCCTTGGAATCATTATTTTAGACAATCTATTATCCCAACTAATGGCTCCAACCAAGCATTCAATGATCAATGGCAGAAAGTTGTTACTTACAGATATAACCAAGCTCTTATGGCTTAAAGCACAGAGGTGCCCACGCTGACAAAGCAAGAGTAGCCTTCACAAAAATAAGTATTGGATCAAGGTTTAAACCATCTAGAAGCATCAATGGTCATTAGTGAACAAGAGGAGTGTTATGCATTCAATCAACAGGCTACTCCTAATTTGGCCCACACCCCAATCTTAATGAACACAAGGTTTAAGAGAAAGAATATGGGTGATAATCAAGAAGCTTTCAAGGAACATCTTATCACTGCTCCTTCACTGACAAAGCCATTATTAGTTTCTCCCAAAACCCAGGCAAAGGCTAGGGGTATGCCAATCAACATTATAGAGAAAATAAAGAAATCCAATATGAGCTTACCAATGTGGGACATGCTTTCCATGCTCAACCAAGTAGACATTATTTAGGAAGGTTTATCTAGGATGAGTGTTTTTATAGTTAAAAATAAGCAACCAAGTAAGGAAGCTAAATTTTTCACCAATGCAGCCATGAGTTTTTTGGGAGAAAGGTCAAGTAGCGTGACCAAACCCACCCCCCCCACCATTCTACATCTAATTAATCATGGATGACTCATTGGTGCAAAACTACTTGGTAGATAGTGGGGTCAGCACCTCGGTCATGCCAAAGTCTATTGCTAACTAGCTGAACCTCAAGTATGAGCTACACACCAAAGGAGTCCTAAAAATTGATGGTTCTTCCACAAATCCATCAGGTATCATCATGAATTTGATCCTAACTTTGCATGCTTATCCTAGCGTGTCTATGATGCAAGACATGTTGATCCTAAATGTTTCTCCTTGATGTGCATTATGTCTTTCCAAAGAGTTCACAATCAATATTGGGGGTTACCTTACAGTAGATTGGTCTTACATGGAAATTATAACAAGGTATGGTACTAAGGTCTCAATCAAGGCTAAACCCATGGCACAAATCCACATCAAACCCCATCAGCTAGATAATGCAAACCTCAATTATACTATCCTTAATGAGGATGAGTTATAATTAGCCAGGAGCTAAACACTCATCCTAAAGAGGTTCCAAACTTGTTCTTGGATGAGCTATGAGGAGATAACCAATTTTTCAACCATTTGGAAGGTGTTGAGGAAAGAGACATGGGTGTCTATCTGCTACATGAAGAGAATCAACCCATGCCTTCCCTCATTGGACCTAAAGAAGACCCCAACAATTTATAAAAGTTGTTCTTTGATGGCTTAAGGAGTAAAATTGGTGTAGGGAAATGTTGGTTTCCCCTTTAGGTAATAAGTTTTTCTCTTCCTATAGGTTTCATTTTAGTTTCACTTCAAATGCAGTACAATATGAAGGCTTGATTTATGGCCTTCAATGGGCCAAGAAAAGAGGAATCAAACTACTACAAGTTTATGGGGACAGTGAACTCATAATAAACCAAGTTAGAGGCCTAAACATTATAAAGAACTCCTTGATGAGGTCCTACCAAAATTGAGTGTGGGACCTAATTGAAGATTTTGAGGCCTTTGACATTCAAGCTATTCCAAGAGATCAGTTACAGCATGTTAACAAGGTAAAATCCATGGGAGCTCAGTTTGACATTCCAAATGAGCTAAAATAATTTAAGGTCTAACCATAGGTCAAGGTGGTGGTGAGGTCATTAGTACCGAATAATGAATCCCACTAAAAAGTTTTTGATAGTGACAAGTAAATTACTTGTTTATTGTAGAAGGAAGCTGATTTATCCTCCACCAACCAAGCTATATTGTAGCATCAATATGAGGATCAGATTGTTTAGTTGAAGTCAAATAAAATTCCTAAGGGGTTGGTTACAATTGAAGGCATTTTTCATGAAGGAGACCATATGAGGAAAGACAAGTCAGTAATATCAATTGATGAAGAAAACTATGAGAGTCCTCATCTTTAAAGACAAATTCCTCAAGCTTGGGAAGGTAAACAACAAGGTTGAGAGGCATGCTTTCATAGCACTTTGCCAAGAGTATGTAGACATTTTTTCTTGGGAGTACAATCACCTAAAGGGCTTTGATCCTGAGTTAGCTTAGCATACCATAGATTTGGAGGCTAATGCCAAGCACATAAGGCAAAAGCAAAGGCCCATTAACCCTAAGATTGAAGAGCTGATGAGGAAGGATCTAACCAAGTTGGTCAAGTTCAAGATCATCTTTCCCATCAAGCATTTATCATGGGTAGTCAACTTGGTGCCTATAAGAAAAAAGAGTGGGGAGATTAGGCTTTGTTATACTTAAAATATTTGAACAAAGTCTCCTTGAAGGATCACTACCCTCTACCATCCATGGAGTAACTTCTCCAATTAGTTGCAGGGTCAGAATGCTTCTATCTATTAGATGGATTTTTTGGCTACAACCAAGTTTGGGTGAAAGATTAAGATTGGTATAAGACTGCCTTCACCACCAAATATGGCACATATGCATACCAAAAGATTCCCTTTGGTCTATAAATTTTCAAAGAGCCATGGGCATGGATTTTTAGGGGATGCTAAACTAAATGGTATTGGTTTACTTGGATGGCATCATGGTTTTCTCCAAGAATGCTAGCGATCATATGGACCACCTGAGGCTAATTTTTGAAACGTGTAAAGAGTATGGGATTTCTTTGAATCCTAAAAAGTATGTGTTTATCATGCATGAAGGTAAGCTACTGGGCCACATCATCTCAAAAGAGGGGTTGTCCATTAATCTTGAGAGAACAAGTGTTATCTTGGCCTTATCATTGCCCAAGTATAAGAAGGGGCTCCAAAGTTTCCTTGGAAAGATGAACATCATGAGAATATTTATCCTTGGTTTTGTAAATTTGGTCAAACCCATCACTACTATGCTAAATAATAACCAAGTGTTCACTTGGCCAAATGAAGGTAAATTAGCATTTGAGGCTATCAAGCAAGCCATTGCTCAAGCACCCATACTTATGAATCTTAATTTCTCAAGGGATTTCATATTGTATGTTTTTTCCAACATTGATAATATACCATCTATGCTAATGCAAAGAAATGGTGAAGGACTTGAGCAGCCATTAGCATTTTTTAGTCAGGGGCTTGAAGAGTATGAGGTGAGGTATACCTTTGTAGAAAAGCAAGTCTTTGAAGTAGTAAGGATCCTCAAGAAGTTCAATATAATGCTATCCAACATCAAAATACACATCATGGTGTCTCATCCTGAGGTAAGAGACTTCCTTATTAACAAGGATTTGAGCAAAAAAAGAGTTGGTTGGATTACTAAAGTCATGGACTATGACGTGGAGATCAAGGTCACTAAGATAGTAAGAGGTAAATGCTTATGTAAGCATATGGTTGATAACATTCATGAAGACAAATAGGTCATCTTGGTAACACAAGATGACCTACAAGCAAATGCACCTCCACCTCACACTAGTTGGCTCCATGATATGATGCACTTTCTACTAATAGGTGAGTGCCCTCAAGGTATGGACAAATCTAAAAGAAGGTATTTTATACTTCAATACATACCTTATGCTTTAGTTGATGGGTTTTTTTTAAAAATACACCTCAATAGATTATTCTTGAGGTGCATAGATGATGGTCAAGTATCCAATATTTTAGAGCATTTATATGATGGGCCTATAGGAGGTCATTTTTCTCTAAGGACTACTACAACAAAGATTATGAGGGCTAGGTAAGTAAAGGTTAGTAGCTTTCCCTTTGAACCTAATTCAAGTGGAGCAACCATTCGTGCAATGGGGTTTGTATTTCATTGGTATCATCAAGCCCCCATCAAGTGTAGGGCATAAATGGGTGCTTACTATAACTAACTAATTCACTAGGTGGGTGGAAGCCATTGCATTAAAGCAAGCCAATAAAAGTTTAGTCTTAGATTTCTATGACAGCATTGTGACTAGGTTTGGTGTTCTATCTACTATCATATCTGATAATGCCTTAGCTTTCCTTGGTTTGAAAACAAGTAAATGGGATCTCAAAATGGTCATATACCTTAGCACTTCCTCAAATTATTATCCTCAAGGAAATGGTTTGGCTGAGTTGACAAATAAAAATTTATTGAGAATTATCAAAAAGACCGTGAGGAGAATCGGATTACATGACACACCAAGTTAAAGACAACCTTGTGGGTTAATCGGGTAACTCCTAAAGTTGTTGGAAATCCTCCATATGTTCTAGTATATAGAAGGGAGGCAAAGTTACCCATTTACCTTGAGCTAAATACATTAGAGATAACCCATTAGCTGGAGCTGTTAGAAGATGAACCCATGAATGTGAGATTGGTAAAACTCATACAACTTGAGGAAATAAGGGACTTTGAAATGAAGACGTTGGAGGCACATCAAGCTCAAGTCAAGAAGGATTTTGACAAGAGATATATATCAAAGAATTTTGGGGAAGGAGACTTGTTTCTCAAATGGGACTCAAAAAAGGCTAAACCAGGTAACCATACCAAGTTTGACAGCTTGTGGAGTGGCCCTTATTTGATTTATGGATGCAAATATCATAACACTTTTTAGCTTTCCCAATTAGATGGAGAGGTATTACCCATCCCAGTAAATGGGATTAATCTAAATCCATGTTATTAGAAGAGTTTTTATCCATTATATGTTTTTGTACATTTTGTATAGGCTTTCATGTTTTTTCTAAGTGTTTTGTGCACATCTATCTTAGTTGTGTGCTTTCCAATCCCTAGGTGCCATGGGCAAAGCTTGTTTCATTTTGGTTATCCTTGTTGCCTCAAAGGAGATTTATAAAAAGAGCTAGCTTCATGTAAAAGTAGTGACTCCATGCCCAATGGATCAAACAAAGCAAATGAGCTAGGTTATCAAGCATAGCAAGCATGCTTCCCTGTGAATCACCAGAAATGTTAGCCCTTTTTTAGCCCACATATCAAAATTTGCCTAAGTATGAAAAAGGGAGCTTTCGAGCAAGAAAATGGTAAGTCCTTGGGAAGACTTTAGGTTTTTTAGTAGAGACAACTTTGGGTTTTTTTTTGAAGGCCATAGTGCAAATTGGATTTCTAGCAGTGCTTAGCTTCTAAATGTTTTATAAGTAGAAGTAATTCAGTTTTACAAACCCGAATTACTCATAGATAGTGTATTTCAAGTTCTCTAAGGGGCACTACTTGATTATTTCATAAGTTGTGATCAGTTAGAATCCCAAAATAAGTAAAGGGGCTTGACAAACCTGATTTGGTCTTGAAAAATGGTGCTTCTCAAATTCTTCAAGAGATTAGTCTTTTTCAAAAAATCCAAAGGGGATTTTTAGGGGAAAAGGGACCAGTCAACTTTTTTGAAGGTACACTTAAATTTTTCTAAAGGACTTTCTCTTCTCCAAGTGGATAGTTGCAATTTTCTCGAAGGGTATGTTACCCTTCAGAGGAACCATTTCAAAATTCTTGAAGGGTATCTTTCCCTTCAGGAAGATCATTCACAGGAGACCAAAGGGACATGCAAAAAGCTTGATGGGTCTCTTAACCTTTAGGAAATTCCATTTTGAAAAGCCTGAAGGGTCTCTTACCCTTTGGGAAAGTCCATTGTGAAAAGTCTAAAGGAATTCCTTTAGACAAATTATCCAAAAAAATTCCTTCGAGAGATTTTCCAGAAAGAAATAAGCCAAAAAATAAACCCAAGACCAAGTGTCCAAAGGAAATTATGGGCCAATGGACATCAAAATTAGGATAAGTGACTAGTCATTAAAAGTAATCAAGTTTGAAAAGCCTCAAGTCTTAAGGCTTGAGAAATAACAAAGTGAGTTGACTTCAAGATGGACAAGCCTGAAGTAACTAGGCTTGAAGAACCCAAATTACTCTGCATAGATTAAATCAGGTTTCTCCAAGTACTCTACTTAAAAGGATTTATAAGTGAAGGATCTAGGAAAGTCTAAAGTTGGAGAGGCCAAAGAACCTAAAGTACTTTGCATAGAGTAAATCAGGATTCTCTAAGGGCTCGACTTAAGCTTGGTCCAACAATGCTAGAATCATAATGCAACAAATAAAAGACTACCATATGGCATAACTAGAGCAAAAAGGGCCAATCAATAAAGGATAAGTGGCACAAAGATGTTCAATAAACATGGGAGAGTTAAAATGGCTGGTAGCTAGAAGTTTGGAAGGCTCTCATCTTCCATGGTTCATATCTTGCAATCACCGTTTTGATGCTTAAATGTTTCATGCCAAGAAGAAACATTCTATATTCTCATAGCATGAATTTTTAGACATACTAAAGAAAGTCTTAAAGATGGGAGGGGCTTGAGAGTATTGTCTACTGATCCTGAGTGGTGCATTAAAAGGGAAACAAGAAAGTTCAATGTCATATTTCTCACCATCAATGACTTCTTTCTTCTCCTTCTCTCTTCCCCTTTTTCTATATAAATAGAGGCCTTCGTGCCAAGTAAATTATCCCCAGATTGGAGATATAATCACTCTACAAAAATTACTTTGTAAAAGACTCTTTTGAAGAAATAAAAGGAAGACTTTTTTATTTTTGGTTAAAACAAGTGTGCATATTTGGTTTCATTTTGTAGAACGTATGACTATTATTCATCACCTATGATTTCTTCTAGCACCTTACTTTTAGTCCTCTCAATTTTGTGTAAGATTTCATGAAGTATCTATGTGTCAAGCTCCTTTGAAGTGTTACCAATTCATAGTGTCTCCATTAGACCTATTTTTTAATCCTTCAAAGTGTAAGACTTCTCTCCAACCTCTATGCAAAATCTCCATGCCTATGGTTTTGAGACAAAACCCAAATAACCTTTGTCCTATTTGGAATCATCAGTAGTTGGCTCTTTTCCTAGACCAAGTGGATCACTTCTTTTGGCGCATCACCTCCCTTAGCATAGATTTTTTTAGTCATCTTTCTTCCCCTTTTCCTTAGCAGACAATAGATTTTAGTGTGAGATCAAGAGCTGAAGTGAAGCACCTGAGGAACTAGCCTCATAAAAAAAGTCTAGAGGTTCAACCTCACCATAGGATACCCACATCCTGAGGTTGTACCCATGTTTGTAGATGGAAGTAATAAATCCTAAATAAATCTCTCACAAGGGTGCATTTCTAAGCTATAATAGTGATAACTTGTCTTCTTCTTACCATGTGGACACAAATGCCAAGGGATGTTCTAATCACTTTTTAACTTTTTACCAAACACATAAACATGGAGCATCTATAAGAATTTACCCCATACAAACCCTTATCAATCAAACCTCAAGAAAAAACTCATTTGACTTAGTGGATTACTATGCCTAATCCTTTCATATCAACATGATCACATGAAATAACCTCCATAGGCCATGCCACATCACCTACATGCTTTGTCACTTGCATGCCACATCGCTAAATTTCCACCATAATATGCATAGTCACTTTTAACTCACCATATTGAATAGTGACATGAATAGTGTCTGTGAATGGTGACTATGAATATTAACCTCACACCCAACTTGAAGTTGATATTCAACATTTACCACACATGAGAATCCAGCTACCATCTGTGGATGTTGCTTCCCTTAACACATATTCAATAAGCCCAAATACATTTTTATTGCACTAATCTATCTTCTCTAACCTAATTTGCTTTGTGAACATCTATTCCTCCATATTAGCTTGTAACACTTGATATGACTCTCTACTTCACCAAAGACCAATCCTCCATTCCAATTTCTTACTATGAACCCAATCATAACTCCCACTGCTTAGGAAATATCCTATCTAATGCACATCATGACATATATAAAGCTTTCTATTCTTGATGAATATAATATAAAGGACATCCATGTCTACTCCTCCTCTATTCTAAGACACTACTCAAAATACAACTTATAATATGTGTCAGAAGTGGGTTACTAATTGGTTTTTCATTCTTTAAAATAAACCACTGTAGAATCTTCTCAACATGTCTTTAGAGACAACTAAATCTTCCTTGCTTTCATGTCCCTATGTATCTTCATCCTTGGTTTATTTCTCCTAAAAAATTCATTTCAAATGTCTTATCCAACTAACCCATTAAAACATTGATCTTATTCATGTTAGGGCCTATAACCAACATGTCATCAACACATGGCATCAAGATAATAAAGTTCCTATCATTGAACCTCACAATTATTTGCTTCACTTCTACTTAAACACTAGCTCTCCATGAAGGTATTGAAATTCATGTAATACATATGCAACATCTGAATCAACCTATATGGTGATTTATTCACTATGCATACCAAAAATTCTTTGCCTCATCCTCATATCCCTCAAGCTTATTCATCTCTTCCCAAGAGATCACCATGTAGGAATGATGTTTTCACATCCAACTAATCTGGATCCAAATTATGAATATACACAAGTGAAAGTAACACTCTAATAGTATTTAAGAATAGGAGATAAGAATTCATATAAGTCAATACCTTATTTATACACATATCCTTTAGCTATCAATCATGATCAACATTGCACCTATCAATAGTTACTAGGAATTCATCGGACTACTCAGTGAAAAATTGTACCTACCAAGTTTTTGAGCTTCCAACTCTACCACATGTATCCAAACTAACTCATATGCCTCCAAAGTTACTCTATGCATTAGTCAACTTGGATACTCACTTCATTTACACTATATCCCTCCTAGCTACTCACTTATGCTACACCATAACCATATACATACACTTCACTCAATGCATCTTTGAGTTGTTTGGCTTAACACCATCTTTCTCCTTCCAAAAGGAACATTGAGTCTCACTTGTTCTTCTTCAGCTTCCTAAAATACTTAAACAAATAAAATTTCATGTTTCTTTGTACCTCCTCTTTTCCATGATTCAACATTTTAGCTACCAATAATCATGTGGTTAGTAAGATAACACAACCTATACCCCTTCACTATTTTACCATAACTGAGAAACACATCAAGGTGAATGTCATGTCATCATCCTCTATATTCACATTAATGGAGACCACCTTGCTTCATCCTCAAGCTATATAATTGCTTCTTCAAGAATATTGTGTTGTTTGTTAACTTTGTATATTAAATCTTGTTAATCTTCTCCCATAACTCTCCTACAGCCTTCACCTCAAAAACACTAAAGAGAACATAATCTCACAAATAAATCCTCCACCTTGATCTTTCACAAAGAAAAATTCCTGCCATCAAACTTATTTTTTAATATTGAAATTAGTCACTCATATTATCATTATAGTATCTCTCACTTGAACAAAATAGCCTTGGATCTAATACCACTTATTAGGAAAAACATATCCTAAACCATGTAAGAAATAAATATAGAATAAAACAAGCTAAAAATAATAGACATGAGAGAACACATTACATTATATATATATATATATATATATATATATATATATATATATATATATATATATATATATATATATGTATGTATGTATGTATGTATGTATGTAATACATACATACATACATACATACATACATACATATATATATATATATATATATATATATATATATATGTATTTGTGTGTGTGTGTGTGTATATGTATGTATATGTATATGTATATGTATATGTATATGTGTGTGTGTGTATACATACATACATACATACATATATATATATATATATATATATATATATATATATAATGTAATGTGTTCTCTCATGTATGTGTGTGTGTGTGTGTGTGTAGTCAAGGAAAACCATAGGGCAATGACAACTTCTAGAATTATTATTACTTCATCAAAACCTCCTCTACAAACAACTTCCTCTAGCAACTCCTTTATGATGCTTACAAACAAAGCACTCAACAAAGCCAAGTTTATAAAGCTTCTAGGCTTAAACCTCCAAGGTATAAATCTTTTTGCAAATCAATACTTAGTTATAATCGTACAATGATGATCTTCAAGGATTAGTATGCTTACATACAAAGCATACAATGCTTATAACCAAAGCATTTAGGCGAGGCAAGCTTACAAAGCCTCCAAGATCCAACCTTCAAACATCCAAGCCCAACCTTGCATGGATCCACAAAGGGATTATAATGAGGATAAAAAAAACAAATGGGAATGCATTTTTTTTATACCATTACGAGAGAGAGAGAGAGAGAGAGAGAGAGAGAGAGAGAGAGAGAGAGAGAGAGAGAGAGAGAGAGAGAGAGAGAGAGAGAGAGAGAGAGAGAGAGAGAGAGAGAGAGAGAGAGATGCCACAATCTAATGGGTGAACAATGATCAACAATAAAGTTTATCTTCATATGTAAAGGCTAATAAAGTGGATCAATCACTTTATACTAGTCCTAAACCACCTCCATGTGATTCCAAACTTAGTGCCCCACTTCACATGTGATACCAAATCAATAATAGTGGTAACTTGTCTTCTTATTCCCATGTGCACACAAAATCCAAGGGATGTTACAATCACCTTTTGACCTTTTACAAGACACATGAACATAGATCCTCCATATAAATGTACCCCATATTAACCCTTATCTATCACACCACAAGACAAAACTCATGTGACTTAGTAGAATACTACACCTCATTTCTTTCACATCAACATGATCACATGAAAGACCCAAAATGGGACATTCCACATCACATGCATGCCACACCACCTACATGCCACATCACTTACATACCACACAACCACTATGCCACATCACTAAAATGACATCATAACATGCATAATCACTTCCAACTCACCACAATGAATAGTGACCATGAATAGTGACTATGAATAGTGTCCATGAAAAGGAACTGTCAATAGTGAATTCACATCCAACAATCCCCCACTTGAATTCAATATTAAAGATTTACCATATCCAAGTATCTAGCTACTATCCATGCTCATTACTACCAACAACACATCTTCAACAAGCTCAGAGAAGTTTTTGTTGCACTACTCAAACTTTTCTACCCTAACTAGATTTGTCAACATATGTTCCGCCATAGTAAATTTTAACACTTGAAGTGACTTTCCACTTCACCATAGACCAATCCTTGATTCCAAGATTCTACTATAAACCAGATCATAACTCCCACTTCTTGGGAAATATCGAGTTTAGTGAAAACATGAGGCTTAATACTAATGAATATAATACACATGGCATCCATGTCTTCTCTTCCTCTCTTCTCGGACACTGCTCAAAAAATAACTTATAATATGTACAAGAAGTGGGGTAATTACTAGTTTTCCATTCTACAAATTGAACTACTATATAATCTTCTCAACATGTCTTTAGAGACAACTAGATCTTCCTTGCTTTCATATCCCTATGTATATTCATCCTTGGTTTGTTGCTCCTACCACCTTCATCTCAAATGTCCTAGCCAACTGAGCCATCAAAACATTGATCTTCTTCATGTTGGGCCCTACAACCAACCTATCATCAACACATAGCATCAAGATAACAAATTTTTTATCATTAAACCCATAATGATCTTCTTCACTTCTACTAAAACCTTAGCTCTCCATGAAGGTATTGAAATTCACTTACTATGTATGTGATGTCTACATCAACCCATATAGTTATTTATTTGATCTACAAACCAACAACTCTTTGACTCATCTTCACATCCCTCAGGATAATTCATCTCTTTTCAAGAGATCACCATGTAGGAATGATGCTTTCACATCTAGTTACTCCAACTCCAAATTTTGAACATCCACAAGTCCAAGTATCACTCTGATACTAATTAAAAACATGAGAGAACTCATATAATTCAATACCTAACTTCTACACATAGCCTCTAGCTACCAAACATGTTCAACATGGCACCTATCAAAGTTATTTATAAGTCATCATGCTACTCAGAGCATCATTGCACCTACCATGTTTTTGAACCCCCCTAATGTACTACATGTCTCCAATCCAACGCATATGCCTCTAGAGTTAATCCATGCATCGGTCTACCTAAATACTCACTTAAGTTACACCACAACCCTCCTAACTACTTTCTTAGACTACACCTCAACCATCTATATGCACTTCACTCAACACATCTCTAAATTATTTGGTTTAGCATTAGACTTTTCCTTCATAAAAGAACTTCAGGTCTCACTTTTTCTTCTTCATCTTCTTGAACTACTTCAATAGGTACAATTTTAGGTTTCTTTGCACCTCCTCTTTTCCATGATTCAAAATTTTGACTACCAATAATTGTTTTCTCAGTAGGATACCATGACTTATACCCTTAAATATTTCACCATAATCAATAAACACAACAAGGTGAATGCCTTATCATCATCCTCCATCTATGGCACCTATCAAAGTTATTTATAAGTCATCATGCTACTCAAAGCATCATTTCACCTACCATGTTTTTGAACCCCCCTAATCTACTGCATGTCTCCAAACCAACTCATATGCCTCCAGAGTTAATCCATGCATTGGTCTACCTGGATACTCACTTAAGTTACAATATAACCCTCCTGGCTACTTTCTTAGACTACACCTCAACCATTTGTATGCACTTCACTCAACACATCTCTAAGTTATTTGGTTTAGCATTGGATTTTTCCTTCATAAAATAACCTCAGGTCTCACTTTTTCTTCTTCATATTCTTGAACTACTTCAATAGGTACAATTTTAGGTTTCTTTGCACCTCATCTTTTCCATGGTTCAAAATCTTGACTACCAATAATTTTTTTCTTAATAGGATACCATGAATTATACCCTTAAATATTTCACCATATTCAATAAACACAACAAGGTGATTGCCTTATCATCATCCTCCATCTATGGCACCTATCAAAGTTATTTATAAGTCATCATGCTACTCAGAGCATCATTGCACCTACCATGTTTTTGAACCCCCCTAATCTACTACATGTCTCCAAACCAACTCATATGCCTCCAAATTTAATCCATGCATCAGTCTACCTGGATACTCACTTAAGTTACACCACAACCCTCCTGGCTACTTTCTTAGACTACACCTCAACCGTCTGTATGCACTTCACTCAACACATCTCTAAGTTATTTGGTTTAGCATTAGCCTTTTCCTTCATAAAAGAACCTTAGGTCTCACTTGTTCTTCTCCATCTTCTTGAACTACTTCAATAGGTATAATTTTAAGTTTATTTTCACCTTATCTTTTCTATGGTTCAAAATCTTAACTACCAATAATTGTTTTCTTAGTAGGATACCATGACTTATAACCCTTAAATATTTCACCACAGCCAATAAACACAACAAGGTGAATGCCTTATCATCATCATCCATATATGGCACCTATCAAAGTTATTTATAAGTCATCATGCTACTCAGAGCATCATTACACCTAGCATGTTTTTGAACCCCCTTAATCTACTACATGTCTCCAAACCAACTCATATGCCTCCAGAGTTAATCCATGCATTGGTATACCTAGATACTTACTTAAGTTACACCACAACCCTCCTGGCTACTTTCTTAGACTACACCTCAACCATCTGTATGCACTTCACTTAACACATCTCTAAGTTATTTGGTTTAGCATTGGATTTTTCCTTCATAAAAGAACCTCAGGTCTCACTTGTTCTTCTTCATCTTCTTGAACTACTTCAATAGGTATAATTTTAGGTTTCTTTGCACCTCCTCTTTTCCATGGTTCAAAATCTTGACTACCAATAATTATTTTCTCAGTAGGATACCATGACTTATACCCTTAAATATTTCACCATAGTCAATAAACACAACAAGGTGAATGCCTTATCATCATCCTCCATCTATGGTACCTATCAAAGTTATTTATAAGTCATAATGCTACTTAGAGAATTATTGCACCTACCATGTTTTTGAACCCCCTTGATCTCTGCATGTCTCCAAACCAACTCATATGCCTCCAGAGTTAATCCATGCATCAGTCTACCTGGATACTCACTTAAGTTACACCACAACCCTCCTGGCTACTTTCTTAGACTACACCTCAACCGTCTGTATGCACTTCACTCAACACATCTCTAAGTTATTTGGTTTAACATTGGATTTTTTCTTCATAAAAGAACCTCAGGTCTCACTTGTTCTTCTTCATCTTCTTGAACTACTTCAATAGGTATAATTTTAGGTTTCTTTGCACCTCCTCTTTTCTATGGTTCAAAATCTTGACTACCAATAATTGTTTTCTCAGTAGGATACCATGACTTATACCCTTAAATATTTCACCATAATCAATAAACACAATAAGGTGAATGCTTTATCATCATCCTCCATCTCTAACACCTATCAAAGTTATTTATAAGTCATCATGATACTCAGAGCATAATTTCACCTACCATGTTTTTGAACCCCCTTGATCTACTACATGTCTCCAAACTAACTCATATGCCTCCAGAGTTAATCCATACATCGGTCTACCTAGATACTCACTTAAGTTACACCACAACCCTCTTGGCTACTTTCTTAGACTACACCTCAATTGTCTGTATGCACTTCACTCAACACATCTCTAAGTTATTTGGTTTAGCATTGGCCTTTTCCTTCATAAAATAACCTCAAGTCTCACTTGTTCTTCTTCATCTTCTTGAACTACTTCAATAGGTACAATTTTAGTTTTCTTTGCACCTCCTCTTTTCCATGGTTCACAATCTTGACTACCAATAATTGTTTTCTCAGTAGGATACCATGACTTATACCCTTAAATATTTCACCATAGTCAATAAACACAATAAGGTGAATGCCTTATCATCATCCTCCATCTTCATAAAAATGGATACCAACTTTCTTCATCCTCAAGTTGTATAGTTGCTTGTTCAAGAACATTGTGTTTTTCGCTAACTTGTTTTGGTAAAGATTGTTAATATTCTCCCATAACTCTCATGGTCTTATTCTCAGAAACATTTAAGATAACATAAACTCACTAAGAGATCCTCCACCTTGATCATCCACAAATAGAAATTCTTGCCATAAAATGTTGGTTTTTTCATATTGAACTTGGTCACTCTTGTCATTGTAGTAGCTCCTACTTTCATAAAACAAACTTGGCTCTGATACCACTTGTTAGGAAAAACATATCATAAATCATGAAAGAAATAAATGCAAAATAAAATAAGCTAAAAAATAATAGATAAGATATAACACATTACACAAGTTATATGTGTAAACCCCTACAAATGCAACAAGGGAAAAACCATAAATGGTAGCCTCTAGACTTTGTATTACATTTATAAAACCTCTTCTATAAATAGATTTCTCTAATAACTCCTTTCTAGTGTTTACAAATAAATCACTCAACAAATCTAAGCTTACAAAACTTCCAATATTAAACCTCCAAGCTATCAATCTTGTTATAAAGCAACAATTACTTAAAATATTACAAGGATGATCCTTAAGGATTACCATGCTTACATACAAATCATACAATGTTTATAACCAAAGCATCTAGGTGAGCCAAGCTTAAAAAGCCTCCAAGCTCCAAATTCCAAGCATGAAATCCAAAGCTTTCATATATCCACAAAGGGATTATAATGAGGATAAAAAATACAAAAAATAATGTGTGATTTTATAGAATTACAAGAGAGAAATGAGAGTAGAGAGAATACATCATGGGTGGTCCAAAAAATTTGCCATAGTTTAGTGAGTGAATAATGATTAGAAATAAAGTTTGTATTCATATGCAAGGGTAAACAAAGTGGATCAACCAATTTAGATAGGATTCATACCATCTTCATGTGAATCCAAATTTATTGTCCCACTTCACATGTGAGACAAATTAGTAATAGTGGTAACTTGTCTTCTTCTTCCCATGCACACACAAAACCTAAGGGATGTTCTAATCACCTTTTGAATTTTTACTAGACATGTGAACATGGATCCTCCATGTAAATTCACCCCATACCAACCCTTTTCAATCATACCACCAGACAAAACTCATGTGACTTAATGGAGTACTACATCCCACTCCTTTCACATCAACATGATAACATGAAATACCCTCCATGGGTCATACCACATCAACTACAAGCCATATCACCTATATTCCACATCACTTGTATGCTACATAACTTGTATGATTATCACCTGCATGCCACATCACTTACATGTCACATCACTTGTATTACACATCACCTGCATGTCGCATTAGTTACATACCATATCCCCACTATGCCACATCACCATTATTACACATCACTCAAATTCCACCATAACATGAATAGCCATGTCTAACTCACCATAATGAATAATTACCATAAATAGAAACCATGAATAATGATTGTGAATAGTGATTCTGAATAATGAATTCACACCCAACAATAATTCCCTTTCAAAGAGGGGCAAAATGTATACATCATAATTCACTAGTTTCATTCACTCATCTAATATCATCTAAAATATACCTAATTATGCCTTTTTATCATGTAAAATTACCCTCATCTCATCTAACAAATCACTATTTATCTATTATAACCCCTTTATTAGCTAATAACATAGCCCTATTATTTTCTCTTTACCACCTTAACCTTTACTTCTCTCATCTACCATTAATTTTATCATTACACCCTCCTTAAAATTCCCATTAACCTTCTAACCCATCCCATGACACTTTTCCAATTTTAATTAAAAAAACCCTACCTACCCCCAACCAACTTTCCTACAAATCCTTCCCTAAACATTCAATAACCCCTACTAACTTCCATAACCAAATCTATAAGCCTCCTAATTTTCCTAAAGCCACTAACCTTTCTCTCTAGTATTTTCTAATGAATTTTTAATTCATAATCTCATTTAATAACCCATCCACTCAAGCAATTTTTAATTCCTTGGAAATCCCTAGCCCTTGATCTTCCTACAACCAAATTTGAATATTATCCCTCCATATCTCCACCACCTCTTATATAAACCATCCCATCCATTTTCCTAATATAAGAGAACAAATAATTATTATGAAATATCTTATCATCATGCATCCATAAGCTCATCTTGCATCCATAATCTTGTTGTTATAGTCTTGAAGCAATAATCTTGTACAATCTAACATTACAAAAGGTAACAAAAAATTATCAATTTAGGGCATGTCTCAATAATATTGAAGGTAAATTAAAGCAAAGATTATGGTATAATAATCTTGCTCTCATTTCTAATTTGTTCCTCTTTAATTTCAATACCCAATCATTGAGGTTATAATAATATTTGTGGTTGAAATTTAATCATTTGAAAGTTTACCTTGTTCTTGATATTTTGGATTTCAATCACAAGTTTGTTTCCTAATACATGTTTCAATAAATATGAGAAAATCTTGAGTAACTTCTAAGAATATGCATAAATTTTTTAAATAATTCACTATAAACATATCATATGATTCAATGTAAGTAATGCCTAGTATAACAATTTATAAAATGTGTTACATATACTATGCATATGTTTTCCAATCTAATAACTTGTGTAATATGAGTTTGAAGTGTCATAATATGTGCAAAAGTGTGAACATATGCCTTGCATATGTCCCTAATTTAATAACCTGAGTAGTTTGAATCTTGTAGTCTATGTAATAATCTCATATAATCTATGAAATATAACTCATGATCTTATAAAATATCTAACATATGCCTTTCGTATGCCCTCAATGTGTGTCAATTATGTCATAATCTAAGTAAACCTATAATAATTTGCATAAAATTGTACCATTTTTAAGTATTATATACCCAAAATCTAATTTTTTTGTGATTATGAAGATTAAATATTTAAGACAAGTCGCTATGTTTTCCCCATTTTTAGGTGAGGAATGTAGTATGTGAATTAATAATTCAAAAGAAAAGGAGTTTAATGTATCATGTTATATATAACAATATACAAGTAGTGTAAATTATGTACTAATATGTGAAGAATATTTCATCATAGTAAAAATAGATCATCATATTATGTATTAAACATGTATCCTAGGTTATAAATGTGTCATGTTAAGCTAGATATATCAATCAAGGACTCAGTGAATAGTCTATATATCAATGAACATCCATAAAATGAGTTGTAACTATGTTTAATATCCATAATATGTATCATATCACCACAAATAATAAGATGAGGTGTGATATGGATCATGCCACAATAATCTCAATAAAAATTCTTAGATTTATTCACACACAATAAATAAAGCCATAGATAGTGTCATGGCTATGACACACATAACAAAGCACACAAAATGGCACTCAATATCAAGATAGTAAAGAAGCCACTCAATGTAAAATCCAATTTCACACACATAATTTGAAACCAAATGTCACAAAAAGTCAAATTGAATAATAAATAATGCAAGAGTCACATGATGTAATAAATAATCAAGTGTCACACTGTGTACCATGTAATAACATTATTAATGCATATAATAACCAAGGTTAATATACATAATAAATATATGTCCTTAGCACATATAACAAAATACTTCTTTTTGTGAAATAGAAATATTAGTATGAGTTAGCGTAAGTCATGTATGATCAATGTAAAGTAGCTCAATATGATCAAAGGAGATAGAATGATAAAACTTGTGTAAAGTAGTAATATTCCCCCAATGAAAGCATGCCCCTAATTTAGGAAGGTAGCTTCTAGGTCTAGGAATGTCCTGCATCTGTGTCTATGTCATAGATGACATGTATGTCCTATATCTCCTTCGTGTATAATGTGAAACATGTGTGCATATAAAACTAGATATATAATGTATTATATATGATAAAGCATAATAAAATCATGTAAATAAGAAATGCATGTTATGAATAAGTCTTGGTTTTCTTTTGTTATATTTTTTTGGTATTTTTCTAAGTTTTTGAATATGATTTTTAAATTATCAAAGGCCTAAAATGGAATCCAATGGAAGTGGTAGCTTGTGTGGAGACTCTAGTGATAAGGTACTAAAATCTAGGTATATTATCTCATAAAACTTCCATATTTCATCATCTTAATAATCATTATACCTATTTACACCAATCAGCTTTGCCTTTCATATATACTCTTTCTCAAATATTATGCATAAGTATTGTATTTTCTTCAATTGTGTATGATGGCTCACAATCTATATTATAAACTAATTCCTTCCCACTTGTATTTAAGTCCTTTATCTTTTGGTGCTCATTGTTTCCATCATGTTTAATATCAATTGTATGTCCTTCATAGAAGAAGGCTATGTGTTTATTGAAATGTCAACTATAAACTACATTTGTTTTAACCATTTCTATCCAAGTGTAACCCATAATTGGTCGGCAAGACAAATAACAAATATCAATATATCAACCACCTTAGGCCCACAAGAAACCAATAATTTAATATGTCTAATTGATCCCTCATAATGTATATTATGTTGTAATTCATATGTATTATGACCCAACTATTATAAGAATAAAATGTTGCATGTGTTTGACACTTATTCTTTGTCAATATGAATATGTTACCAATAGTTACCCTTAACGTATACTAAAATATTAAAGATGTCATTTTTTAAACACTTACACTCTATGTGTGCTTTGTTTCTTGTTTGGTTATTGTTATAAAACACTATTAGTGGCTTATGTTATATCTGAGTTACTGTGATAATCCCTTCATTCATAATTTTTTGAATCTTTTGTGCTAACTTTTCACAAGTGTTTGTTTCATGTCATGTTATTCTATGATAACAAAAAAATGACTTTCCTGCCTAAGTTGATAGTTTTATATCAAGTTGTAGGTAGAGTCACCATATGTCTATCAAATAACATTTGTGGTATAATACTTAGTTTATCTTATGCACTAGTAATCTATAATCAGATAGTTGTTTTGCATTTATGAGCTATAGATTATTTATTAAATCTATCATAAATATTGGATGTGACTTTGTGATGCATTGTACAATATGTTGTGCCTTTTGCTCTCTAGTAATGCTAGATTTTACAAATAATGGCCTTGGAGGATCATTTAATAGTGAATTTTGTTGTTTTAGACTTATATTGAAACTTTTTTTTCCAACATCATCCTTATGTGTGCCTAGAAGATATTATTTCCTTTTATCCAACTTAGTTTTAATTACCAATTTTGAATCATTTTCTTATTCCCATAGACTACACAAATAAACATATTTGTTCATTGGAATTTAATTTTTGTCATCACTATCCTCTTCTTCCATGAATATTTTATCTAAATACTCAAAGTTGACTAATAAAGGGAAATCTAGGATCTTTTATTCTTGTATGTCTTCTGTGGTTGATTGTCAACCTGATGCACATATAGTTGGGTCATTAATCTTGTTTGACTTTCCAATTTTGTATGTAGGTATCCATTGTAATGGTATTATCTATGATGGAGATATGAAAATAGACTAAAAAACATATGATTTTAGATTACATCCATTATTAAGAGATATTTTTTTACAATATTTAAAGGGTTGA
The DNA here is from genome assembly GCA_037957365.1 of Torreya grandis. Lineage (NCBI taxonomy): Eukaryota > Viridiplantae > Streptophyta > Pinopsida > Cupressales > Taxaceae > Torreya > Torreya grandis. The sequence goes on along the minus strand of JARHVA010003451.1, from coordinate 1,835,068 downwards.
TTATTTTTAGGACATGTATGCAAATTTCACACAATGACGCAATGTATACAATGCCTCAATTGCATGTATCCATGGTTTACCTATGAGTAGTTTATAATGGAAATGATTAGGAACTACATGAAACAAAATAGGTATATTTTTGGGCCCTACTTTGACATCTAAATTAATGGAACCTAAACCTTGGCAAGGCACATTATTAAATACTCTGATGTTCTTATATGATTTTTTAATAGAATTCATATTAACACCCAATTTTTTCAAAAATATGATATTTCACATACTAAATCCTAATCCATTATCTATCAAAAATATCTTGAATCCCTTATTTAATTTTTTCACTTGTATTAGCAATGGGAGATATTTGTCAAATCAACCATACAAATCTATACAGGGAAAATAATAAGCTTCAACCAAAATACTCAAAATAACGCAAGCTAGAGGAAGAACTAAAGAGAAAAAGTTTATTATAAAAAAACACTTGATATTACCCATATGGGAACAACCTAAATAAATAAGGAAAACAATAATTATCCACACCTTATAAATAGGTGGGATGACTTAAACTAGGAGATATGATATCCCCACATATCAAGGAGTAGAGACAAACTCTCAACAAGCTCCTTTGAATATGTAAGTGAGTTGAAATAAACTCACTTAAAATAGTTTATTCAAACAATAATAAAATTAAGCTCCCTAATGAATCTTATAAAGTGTAAATGCACTAAATATCTAGTTAGGAAATAACCAAACTAGTATAGTGTGAACATGTTACACCAACAACTTCCCTTAATCAAATGTTAGAGAGAAAATTAAAAAAAATGGAAAGAAGGGGTCTTCACTATTAGTCCTCATAAGGTACCCAATATAAACAAGAAAAGAAGGAATTCAAAAAAAATCCCCCCAAGAATAACTTCCTCCACCTAAAGCATCACTCATAACTGAAGATAACGAGGAGAATCCAAAGGCTTATTGAAGATATCTATAATGTGTTCATCTATTGGCTTAAACTCCAAGAAAACATCTCCATTTTAGATTAACTTCCAAAATAAGTGCATGTGGATCTCAATATGTTTGATATGTTTATGCTCAATAGGATTGTGTGCAATATCAATAGCACTCTGATTATTACACCATATAAAATTAAGATCCCTTTATCAAAAACCAAACTCATCAAGTAATTGGTAGATCTAAAGAGCCTCTTGGCCATCCTTGATTATACCTTTATACTCTACCTTAGTGTAAGACAATGCAACTACAATGTATTTCTTGCATGTTTATGTAACTAGACCTGATCCAAGGTGAAATAAAAAACCATAACTAGATTGTCATGTATCATGACATCCACTACAATCTGAGTATGTGAATCCCTTTATATCAAAAGATTCATGTGGTGTGTAATGAATGCCAAAAATCAGATCCCCTAAATCTATCACAAAATACACTTTTCCACTAACTAATGAATCTCATGTAGTTCATGAAAAAATTGAGAGACCATGTTTACAAGAAATGTGATATCAAGATGAGTATGGGTTAGATAAAGAATACTACCTACTAACTATCTATAAAAATTGGCATCTTCCAACTTAGTTTTACAATCAATAGTCAATTCAATACCCTATTGAGATGGAATGTAGAATGGCTTACAAGTAGCCATATTAAACTTATGAGCAAGATTTGAGGCATAATTATGATACCCAATAGAAATACCCTTTAAATATTGATGGACTTGGAGGCCAAGGAAATAGTGCAACAACCCCAAATATGTCATATCAAAATTTTACCTTCATCTTGTGTTTTATGTCCTAAACTATAGAATTTAAATTTTTAGTAAGGATTAGATCATCAACATACAAAACCAAGATAAAAAAATCCTTGCATTCTTTTAGAACATACACATTATAATCAGTCTCAAAATGATGTTATTCAATACTCAACAAAAAATCATCCATCTTCTCATACCAAGATTTTAGAGCTTGGTTGATATCATAAAGAGAATGATGGGGTCTAAAAACTAATGAATTGTCATGTAAAAATCCATAAGGTTACTTTATGTAAATATCCTCATGGAGATCACCATGCAAAAAAATAATTTTCACATCTATTTGGTACACTGGCCACTAGTGAGATGTAGCAATGGAGATAAGAAGGCATATAAAATCCTTTTTTACAAAAAGAGAAAAAGTCTCAGAGTAATCCACTCCTTCAACTTGTGAAAATACCTTAGCTATAATATGATCCTTGTATTTATATATCAAACCATGAGCTTCATACTTGGTCTTATATACCCATTTACAATGCACAAGTTTTCTTCCCTTAGGAAGAGGCACCAAATCCCAAGTATTATTCTTCAAAAGAGAAGAATATTCATCCTAGATAGAAAAATCCCATTATGGTTTACTTGAATCCAAAAAAATGTCATTGGATCAAAATAAATAGATTGACTTATAATATCCATACTATAATGGTATGAAGATTATCAACAACACCATAGGTCTCTGCTCTAATACACTGAGGATCAATAGGATCACTATCCAAACCACCAGTTACCTACACAGTAGACTAGACCCATTTGGGCATGGGATATAGAGGAGGAGGTGATAGAGTAGGATCCAAATAGGTTCATCATCATAATCAATATGCATGTCCTCTATATCATATGAAGGAATAGTAATGGGATAAGTAACATCAACATGATCCATGGGAGTTTTAGTCCCATCAAATTGAACATTTATCTAAAATAATACCTCATAGGTAGTAGGATCAAGAAGGTGATATGGCTTCACATGATCAACATGTCCAACAAATATAAGTTGTTTACTATTTTTATCCATGATTTCCTTTTGTAATCAAGAATAAAATCCCATGCTTTACTTTTGAAAACATGAAAATATGATACATCTAGTTTTTCACCCGACCATGATTCTTCAAGAGTGACCCCTTAGACTAGCTTGTGTTAAATTTTGTTTTACATGTAATTAGCATAGTTCATAACTTTAACCCAAAACTCAGGTGCTAATTCCTTAGATTGAACCATGAAATTTTCCATCTCCTTGAGTGTCATATTATTTCACTCAGCCACACCATTTTATTGAGGGGTCTAAGGTAATGTCTACCGATGAAAAATACCATGATCAGAACAAAAATATATGAATGCATTACTAATATATGCCCCCCTTATCAATACGGAGTTTCTTTAGTGAATGTCTTGACTACTTTTCAACAAAAGCTTTAAAGACCTTGAAATCATCAAAAACATCACTTTTATATTGTAATATATACACCCATGTCCTTCTTATGAAATCATATATAAATTTTAGTCACATATTTAGCACCAAAAAATGACCTAGAAGGAAAATTCATTATATCACTATGTACTAATTTAAAGGCAGCCTTAACTCTAGTAACCTATCCATTTAGAAAGGGATCTTGATGTTGCTTCCCAAGCATGAAACCTAGACAAACATCATTATTATAAGAGACCTTTGGAAGGTCAATAGCCATGTTTTGTGAAGATAGTTACTACAGATATTTATAATTTAGATGACCAAACTGATCATGCCATAATTTGCTCACAAAATATGAGTAAGCAACAAGAGAAGATCATGTAGAGGTGTTAAATTTATCAAAGAGATATAATTTTGTACTAGGATCCATGACCCATGTAGTTAAAATATCATTAGGACCATTTAATTCCATAATTACAACACTGTATAGTGAAAAATCCATAGTTTTACCATCACTAGAATTACATATTTGATAAATACACAACAAATTTGAAGAGATTCTAGGAACATAAAGTACATCATGAATGTAACCATTCAACATATCTATGATTCGATATCCCAAAATTTTAAATAAAGAGGAGTTTCCCATAAAAATCTATGAATTGCTACAATGAGAAACTGAATTCAATAAATATCAAGAATATGTTAGATGGTGAGTAGCACCAAAATAAAAAATCCATTTATCTTTCAAAAAATAAAAAACTTGTAAGCAGAACTTTCTCTTTACCAATATTTGATAAAGATGATAAAGATTGTACATAAATTTTATGTTGTTTTAGTGCTTTTTCCAGTGCTTCAATTCTCAAAAAACATCTAGATCTAAGATGGTTTGTTTTACTATAGTATGAACATGGATTATACACCTTCTTCTTGAAATATTTTTTGGATTTGCTAAGACTAGAAGGCTTAGGAGTCTCATTAGTGGGAAGGAAGGCTTAGATGATTCTGTAGCCTTATTTGAAGATCTTAGGTTTTGATTTGGTTTCCATTTACCCTTAGAAGAATTAGCCACCAAAGCATGATTATAGATAGATAAGGAATCAAATGATATTAATTTAGTTTATTCACAAGACAATCTTTCATAAAATAACTCATATTATGGAATCTTAAATTGATATCCTATAACATCCATAGTGGAAAATAAATCATATGCAAACATTGTAAATGGACCCTTTAGGTTTGACAAAAACAAGAAAATACATTCTTTGTCCTTCTTAACTCTACCATTAACTTTTAATTGACTTCTAAGTTTTTTGAATTTGGTCAAAAACTACTCAATAAAAGGAAAATCAAAGGGAGAACAAGAAGTGAATTCAAAATACAATTGCAACATTTTTAATTCATTTATTCTACCAAATAAACTCTCAAATTTCTCCCATACCTGTTGCAGAGATTTGGCATCAATGATATGGAACTATAGGTTTTCCTCAAGATTCAAGGCTATGAAATAAAGTGCCTCATCTTATTTGCATCCATACAAATATTTGTCCTTATCAATGGTGAATGCATAGATGGTTGCTTGAAAAACATGCCATAATCCCTTGGATTGAAGTAATTGATGCATCTTCGATTTATAGGCACGGTATTTGGTGGATTTTAGTGGCTCAAATAGCCTATGATCCATCAAAAAAGAGGAATAAGAAGTAGAAAGAAAATATCTATACATCATTTGTAAGCAAAAAATAACTCCTAAAAAATTTTCTTACAATTTTACCCCCCCTTGCAATAATTCAGCAAAAACTATACCACCAAAAAAATCATAAAATTAATTTACATTGAAAAAAGACTTGTCCCTCCAAACACCAAAATGCCAAGCAGTTAAAACAAAAACCAGTGCTCAAAAAAGAATTTATTACATTTGGTTTGCTCAAAATAGCAAGGAAATGTCTCCCATGAACTTTCCGACTAATGTTTGTTCCATCCTTGATGAAGCATGATTTATGAGAGAGAGAGTGATTTCAACATGTATAATTTTTCCATATTTAATGGTTTTTAGATATTCAACTAGTTTAATCTCCTTATTGCCCATCAATCCAATCAATCTTTCACACCAAGAAGACTTACTTAGCATTTTCTTGGAGTTGGCAGAGTCAGAACTATTACCTCTCTTAGGAGAGATTCCTTCTATCGATACTTGCCCTAAAAAGGCTTCAAATCTATTATCCCATGTAATCTCCCTTTCACTATCACCATCTCCTTTCTCCCTTTTTGAGTCTGGATTTGAAAATTTTATTTTCCTTTCACTGTGAATGCCATTTTTAACCTACATGCTAACAACTATTAATTTATCTATGTCTACTTTATTTTTTGATTAGTTATTCTTATAAAACACTATTGGTGGCTTATATTGTATCTAAGTTACTTACTATGATAATCCCTTCATTCTCAAATTTTTGAATCTTTTGTGCTAATTTTTTGTAAGTGTCTATTTCATGTCATGTTATTTTATGAAAAAAAAAAAAAAAACTTTCCTTCCTAAACTGACAATATACCAATAGAATCATATATCTATCAAATAAAATTTATAGTATAATACTTATTTTATCTTATGTATTGCTAATATATAATTAGATAGTTAATTTTGCATTCATGAGCTATAAAATATTTATTGAATCTATCATAAATATTTTATGTGACTTTATGATGCATTATGCAATATGTTATGCTTTTTGTTCTCTAGTAATGCTAGATATTACAAAGAATTACTTCAGAGGATCATTTAACATTGATGTATATTTTGTGACACTTATATTGAAACATTTTTTCCACCATCATCCTTGTGTGTAACTGGAAGAGATTATTTGCCTTTATTCAAATTATTTTTAGTTACCAATTTTGAATCATCTTGGTATTCCCCTAGACTGATAGGTGTAAAATTGAGACTACACAAATAAACATATATGTTCATTAAAATTTAATTTTCATCATCATTATCCTCTTCTTCCATGAATATTTGATATGGATATTCAAATTTGAATAATAAAGTGAGCTCTGGTATATTTTATTCTTGTATGTTTTCTATGATTTATTATCACCCTGATGCACATATAGTTGGCTCGTTAATCTTGCTTGACTTTTCAATTTCATATGTAGGTATCCATTGTAGTGGTATCATCTGAAATGGAGATATGAAATAGATTAAAAAGTATCTAATTTTAAATTACATCCATTATTATGATATATTATTTTATAATATTTAAAGGGTTGATTATTTTTAGTACATGTATGCAATTTTTTCTCATGTATAATCTTCATACAACAATGCAATGTAGACAATGCCTCAATTGCATGTATCCATGGTCTACCTATGAGTAGGTTATAATGCAAATGATTAGAAATTACATGGAACAAAGCAGGTATATTCTGAGGCCCTTCTTTGACATCCAAAGTAATGGAACCTAAACCTTGACAAGGCACATTGTCAAATACTCTGATGTTCTTATGTGATTTTTAATAAAATCCATATTAACATCCAATGTTTACAAAAAATATGATATTACACATACTCAATTCTAATCTACTATCTATCAAAACTCTCTTGACTCCCTTATTTAATTTATTCACTTGTATAAATAATGGGAGATATTTATCGAATTAAACATAAATATCTATGTATGGATAATAACAAGCTTCAACCAAAATACTCATAATAATGCAAGTTATAAGAAGAAGTAATAAAGTAAAAGTTTATTATTAGTAAACACTAGATATTCCCCATATGAGAACAACTTTAATAAATAAGGAAAATAATAATTATCCACACTTTATAAATAGGTGGGACAACCTAAACTAGGAGATATGATATCCCATATATCAAGGAGTGGAGACAAACTCTCAACAAGCTCCTTTGAATATGTACATGAGTTGAAACAAACTCACTTAAAATAGATTATTCAAACAATAATAAAACTAAGCTCCCTAATGAATCTTATAAAGTGTAAATGCACTAAATATCTAGTTAGGAAATGGAGCAAAGAAAAAAGGAAAGAAGGGGTCCCAACTACTAGGCTTGATAAGGTACCCAATACAAAAAAGAAAAGAAAGAAGGAATTCATACAGAATCCCCCAATAATAACTTCATTCACCCAAATCATCACTCATAACTAAACATAACAAGGAGAATCCAAAGGCTTAGTGAAGATATCTATAATATGTTCATCTATAGGCACAAACTCTAAGCAAATAGCTCCATCTTGGATCAAATTATAAATGAAGTTAATGTGGATCTCAATATGTTTGATATGTTGATGCTCGATAGGATTATGTGAAATATTAATAGCACTTTGATTATCACGCCATATCAATTTAGGATCCCTCTATGAAAAACCAAACACATCAAGTAACTAGAAATTTCAAAGAGCCTCTTAGCTAGCCTTAACCGTACCTTTGTACTCTATCTTAATATAAGATAATGCAAATGCAGTCTAGTTTTTGCATGCCCATGAAACTAGACCTTATCCAAGAAAATAATTAGACTATCATGTATCATGACATCCACCCCAATATGAATCTATGGATCCCTCAATCTCAAAATATCCTTGTGGTGTGTATTGGATGTGAAAACTCAAATTCCCTTGAATGTATTACAAAATGCACTTTGGTGCTAACCAATGACTCTCATGTAGTTTGTGAGAAAATTGAGAGACCAAGTTTACACAAAATGGGATATCAAGATAAGTATGGGTTAGATAGAGAAGACTACCTACTAATTTTTTATACAAAGTGGCATCTACCAATTTAGTTTTACAATAAATAGTCAATTCAATACTTGATTGAAATAAAGTGCAGAATGGCTTACAAGTAGCCATTTTGAACTTCTGAAGATCTTAAGTAGCCATGTTAGGATGTGAAATAAATATTCATAGTCATTATTCATGAATCACTATTCATGATGACATGGATTGATGGTGATGTGGATGGTTAGTGATATGGCTTGGTGATAGTCACATGGGTGGTTTCAAATGGTGGAAAAGACAAAAGGGTTGGTGTGGGTCAAATTTCTAAGGGACCCCATGATTTCCATGTGTGGAGGAGGTTAAAAGATGATTGCAAGCATTTTTTGGACTCATATGGTCACATAGAGAATAAAGACAAGTTGTTTACTATTCCTGTTTGTCCTCACTTGTGGAGTGGGAGACAATTTTTGGAGCCACATACAAGTGGTTTGGATCTTATATATAATGTATGGACCACTTTTTTGACCCTTGCACATGAAGACAGATAACTTTAGATGATCATTATCCACCCCATAAGGAATGCGGTGAATTTATTTGTGCCACTATGCATCCTCTCTCCCATATCTCTCTCCTATTTTAAATGCTATTAATAAGCATAAAACTCTCTTTATAATTCATCCACTTAATGGATACATATAAGCATTAGGCTTGCATGCTTGGAGTTGGATCCTATAGGATAGATTATGCTTGGTTCATAACCTGAATGCTTCAGGTGTAAGTATTGATTACTTTGTATGAAAGCACAAAAGGGGTTGCTATGGAGAAGTTGTAGAAGAGAGTGATGCTGTGAGTTATTAATGAAGTATGGAAGCTATCATTTTTCCCATGGTTTTTCCTTTCACATTGCAAGGTTTCCACATAATCTCTGTATAATGTGTCCTCTTTCTTGTCTTTATTTTGTGTAACTTGTATTTTGCATTTATTTCCTTTCACTATAGGATATAGTTCATTGATCTAACATGTAGTATCAAGAATTTATTCCTAACATATGATATCAGATCTTTGGTTCTAAAGCTAACAATGCATGGTTCTAATATGTGGTATCAGATCCATGGTTGTTGGTTGATTGTATACAAGGTGAAGCTACTGTGACAGGAGGAGAGACTTAGAGATTAATGGAAAAAAAAGGAGGTTTCATTATTTTGGTAGGTATCTCTATGTGGAGCATAGGTGGAGGATCTCTTGGTGAAGATCCTGATCTCTTCATGTTGATGAGGAGAATCCCATAGGAGAGTTGGAAGATAAAGCTGAAAAATCTTTTCAAACAAGTCAATAGCCTACAAAATGTTCTTATTGATGGAGAAGCAACTCTATAGCTTGAGCAAGATGAACTCATTTAGAGGAGGTGGAGGATAAGGTGATGACCTTTTGGTTATTGGAAACAAATAGAAAAGGTTTTGATGTGGTATCTTATTGACCACATGTTATTAACCAAGATGTTATAGCAAAACAAAAATCTATGCAAAGAAAGGAAGTACAGAGAAACTAAGGTTGTACCTATTTTGAAGTAGCTGAGGAAGAGGAAGATGAAGATGTAGATGAACAAGTGAAACTTGGTTTCCCAAAATGAGAAGTCTAGTGTTGACCATAGGAATTAGGATGTTGGAGTGTTGTATATACGATTATGGTGATTATCCAGGTAAATCGATGCATGGACTAACATTATAGGCACATGAATTGATATTTAGAAACATTTGGTAGAGCAAGGTACATTTTGGATGTTGGCTCAAAAACTTAGTAGGTATAGTGATGCACTAAGTAGCACTGTGACTTCCCTAGAACTTTGATTGGTCCACTTGTATCATGTTGATAGCTTGCAAGCTATGTGGAGAAGTCTAGTTTTGGCTTCTGTGAGATCTTATCTCTTCACTAATATCAAAGAGTGTTACGTGCACTTGTTGTTGTTCAAGGAGTTGGAGAAACATTATTCCTACATGGTGATATCTCTTAAGGAGAAATTAAAAAAAAATTTAAGGTAAAGGTGTTTCTAGTTTGAATTGAAATCACTGTATGGGTTGGTGTAGATGTTGCACATATAGTACAATAATTTCAGTATCTTCATGAAGAGCCTAAATGGATAGCAAATGTTGTTTCTATGAGTTGTGATATGTTGGATGTAGGCCCCAACATGATCACTATTTTGATGGCTCAATTAGGACTCATGGGATGAAGGTGGTATGGAGGAGCAAACCAAGGATGGAGATGCACAAGGATGGGAAAGCAAGGAAGTACCCCACTTCTTACATGTGAGTTGTCTTCTCAAGAGCATCCTATAAAAGTGGAGAAGACATGTTGGTGTCCTATTTATTAGATTCATCAGGAGTAGGAAATCCTCATAATGACATGGTGAGCACTAGACCAGGTATTCCTAAGCAATGGGAGTTGTCAGTAGTTCATGGCAAAATCCTATTAAATGATTGGTTTATGGTTTGAAGAAGTGATTGGTCACTTCAGTGCTGCAATCTACTATTGAGAAGTAGATGTTGACAAATCTGATCAAGATAGAGAAGTTTTAGTAGTGCAATAAAACTTCTACTAGGTTTGCATCAGGGCATCAGAGGGCATGCATGAGCAGTTGGTTGTAGAATACTTAGGTGTGGTAAAATCTTATGTATATTGACTTCAAGTGGGAGAATGTTAGGATGTGAGGTCACTATTCATAGTCACTCTTCATGGTCACTATTCATGATGGCATGGCTTGATGGTGATGTGGATAGTTAGTGATGTGGCTTGTGAGTGATGTGGTTGATTAGTGATGTGGTAGGGGCCCATAAAGGGTACCCCATGAGTGATCAGGTTGATGTGATGGGAATGGGGAATATCACTCCACAAATGCACATGGGTTTGCCCTTGATAGTCACATGGGTGGTGTCACATGGTATAAAAGATAAAAGGGTTGGTGTGGGTCAAATTTATAATGGACCCCATGATTCTCATGTGTGGAGGGAATCAAAAGATGATTGCAAGCATCTTTTGGACTCATATGGTCAAATGGAGAATAAAGACAAGCTGTTTATTATTCCTATTTGTCCTCACTTGTGGAGTGGGAGACACTATTTGAAGCCACATGAAAGTGGTTTGGATCTTATCTATAATGGATAGACCACTTTTTTTACCCTTACACATGAAGACAGACAAATTTTGATGATCATTATTTAGCCCACATGGAATGTGGCAAAATTTTTTGTGCCACTATTCTCTCTCTCTCTCTCTCTCTCTCTCTCTCTCTCTCTCTCTCTCTCGTTTTAAATGTTATTAATAAGCATGAAGCTCTCTTTGTAATTCATCCACTTAAAGGATCCATTCAATCCTTGGGCTTACATGCTTGGAGGTTGGATACTGTAGGCTAGATTATGATTGGTTCACAACCTGAATGCTTCAAGTGTAAGTATTGAGTGCTTTGTATGAAATCACAGGAGTTTCTATGGATAAGTTGTTGTATAAGAGAGTGATGTTGAGTTATTAATGAAGTCTGGAAGCTGCCATTTTGCCCATGGTTTTCCCTTACACATTAAAAAGTTTCCACGTAATCTCTATGTAATGTGTTCTTGTCTTTATTTTATGTAGCTTGTATTCTGCATTTATTTCCTTACATTGTAGGATATAGTTCATTGATCTAATATGTAGTATGAGGACTTTATTCCTAACATTTATGTTTCCCAATGGAAATAGCCTTTGAATATTGATGAATTTGGAGGCCAAGGAAATAGTGCAACAACCCTAAATATGTCATATCAAATTTTTCCTTCAGCTTGTGTTTTATGTCCTAAACCATAGAATCTGAATTGCTAGTAAGTATTAGATCATCAACATATAAAACCAAGATCAAAAAATCGTCGCCATCTCTTATAACATACACATTACGATTAATCTCAAAATAATGAAATTCAACACTCAACAAAAAATCATCCATCTTCTCATACCAAGCTCGTGGAGCTTGTTTGAGACCATAAATAGAATGATAGAGTCTACAAACCAATGAATTATCATGAACAAATCCCTGAGATTGATCCATATAAATCTCCTCATGGAGATCACCATGCAAAAAAACAATTTTCAAGTCCTTTTGGTATATTGGCCACCAATGAGATGCAAAAAGGGAGAGAACAAGGCGTACGAAATCCATTTTTGTAACAAAATCAAAAGTCTCAAACTAATCCACTCCTTCAACTTGTGAAAATCCCTTATCATAAAATGAGCCTTGTATTTATATATTAAACCATCAGTTGTATACTTGGTATTATAGATCCATTTACACAGCACAAGCTTTCTTCCCTTAGGAAGAGGCACCAACTCCCAAGTATTATTCTTCAAAAGAGATGAATCTTCATCCTGCATAGTGGCATCACATTATGGTTTACCTTAAGCCTCATAAAATGTCACTAGATCAAAATAAATAGATTGATTTATAATATCCATACTACAATGAGTATGAAGATAATCAACAACACCATAAGTCTCGACTCTTGTGCACCAAGGATCACTAGGATCACCAACCAAATCACCAATTGCTTGTAAAGTAAATTGAACCCATTTGGGCATGAGCTATAGAGGAGATGGCAGAGTAGGATTCAAATAGATTCATCAGTGGAATCAATAAGCATGCCTCTATATCTTATGCAAGAGGAGGAATGGGAGAAGTAACATCAACATGATTCATGGGAAATATAGTCACATCAACCTTAACATTTATCTAAAATAATGCCTCATGTGTAGTAGGATCAAGCAAGTGATTTTCCTTCACATGCTCAAAATGTCCAACAAATATGAGTTTTTTAGTCTTATTGTCCATAGATTTCCTTTTGTCATCAGGAATAAAATCCCATGCTTTACTTCTGAAAACATGAAAATATGATACATTAGGTTTCTCACCCAACCATGCTTCTTTAAGAGTGACCCCCTGAACTACCTTGTGTGAAATTTTGTTTTAAATGTAAGTATCATAGTTCATAGCTTCAACCCAGAACTTGGGTGCTAAGTCCTTGGATTGAACCATGAAATTTTACATCTCCTTGAGTGTCACGTTCTTTAACTTAGCCATACCATTTTGTTGATGGGTGTAAGGCACTGTATAATGATGTAAAATACCACGACTAGAAAAAAAATCTCTAAATGCATTACTAAAATATTCCCCCATTATCAATGACAAGCTTCGTTAGTGAATGCCCTGACTTCTTTTCTACAAAAGCTTTAAAGACCTTGAAATTATCAAAAAATCACTTTTATATTTTAATAAATACACCCATGTCATTCTTTTGAAATCATCTATAAATGTTAGCACATATCTAGTGCTAGAAAATGACCTAGAAGGAAAATTCACTATATCACTATGTACTAACTCAAGAGAAGCCTTAGCTCTCGTAGTCTACCCATTTGAAAAGGGATATTGATGTTGCTTCCAAATCATGAAACCTGGAAAAACACCATCATTAGAAGAGACCTCTGTAAGTCCAATAACCATGTTTTGTGAAGATAACTACTACAAATATCTGTAATTCAAATGACCAAACCAATCATGCCATAATTTTTTCACATAATCAAAGGGAGCAATAAGAGAAGATTATGTAGAGTTGTCAAATTTATCAAAGAGATACAATCATGAACTGGGATCCACGACCCATGTAACTAAAATATCATTAGGATCATTCAATTCACTAATTACAACACTATGTGGTGAAAATTCCACAGTTTTACAATCACTAGAATTACAGATTTGATAAATAGAAAACAAATTGGAAGAGATTCTAGGAACATAAATTACATCATGAATGTACCCATTTGGCATATCAATGGGGCCATATCCAAAAAATTTAACTGAAGAGGAGTTTCCCATCATAATCTATGAAGTGCTACAATGAGAAACTGAATTCAACAAATATCAAGAATATGTTAGATGGTGAGTAGCATCAAAATCAAAAATCTATCTATCTTTCAAAGAAGAAAAAGCTTGAGTAGACAAAGCTTTCTCTTTACCAATATTTGATGAAGATGATGGAGATGGTACATATATCTTATGTTTTTTCAATGATTCAACTATCACAAAACATCTAGATCTAGGATGGTTTGTTTTACTATAGTACGAACATGGATTATACACCATCTTCTTGAAAGACTTTTTGGATTTTTCAAGACTAGAAGGCTTAGGAGTCTCAGTAGTGGGAATAGAAGGCCTAGATGATTCTGCAGGTTTATTTGAAGATCTTGGGTTCTATTCTGGTTTCCATTTACCCTTTAGAAGAATTAGCCATCAAAGCATGATTAGAGCTAGGTGAGGCATCAAGTGATATTAATTTGGTTTTTTCACAAGACAATCTTTCAAAAAATAGCTCAAATGGTGGCATCTTAAATTGATCTCCTAGAGCATCCATAGTGGAGAAGAAAGCATATGCAAACATTGTAAATGGACCTTTTAGGTTTGACAAAAACAAGAAAATGCATTCTTCATCTTTCTTATATCTAACACTAACTTTTAACTGACTTCTAAGTTCTTTGAACTTGGTTAAAAATTTCTCAATGCAATGAAAATTAGAGGGAGAATAAGAAGTGAATTCAAAATCCAACTGTGACATTTTAAATTCATTTATTTGACCTCTCAAATTTCTCCCATGCCTCTTGTGGAGATTTGGCATCAGCGGTGTGGAATTACAGGTTGTCCTCAAGATTCAAGGCTATGAAATAAAGCGCCTCGTCTTGTTCGCATCCATACAAATATTTGTCCTTCTCAATGGTGAATGCATGTATGATTTCCTGAAAAACATGCCATAATCCCCTGGATTGAAGTAATTGATGCATCTTCGATTTCTAGGCATGGTAGTTGATGGATTTTAATGGCTCAAATAGCCTATGATTCATTGCAGAAGAGGAATAAATAGAGAGAAAAGATATAGACATCACTTGTAAGCGAAAAATAACTACCAGATAATCTTCTTACAATTTTACACCCCGTTGCAATAATTCGCCAAAAACCATACCACCAAAAACAACCCTCAGAACCTTTCAAATCAAATCTGCCAATAAATCACAAAGAGATGCCTTTAGAAAACACAGCCAGCAATGGAAAGAAAATACAACTCTCAGTTTAGAAAGTAGCTAGAGTGAAAAATCCAGCGCCAATTTCCTTACCAACCAGCAGCAACACAATTTTTTATTTTCTATAACTTTTGAACTCCAACAAATAAAACAATGCCCAGGAAATGAAAATGGCATCCAAAAAACAAGCGAATTAAGGAGCAACCAAATGCCAAATTTTAGATGAACACACCCTAGCCACAGGAAAACTATCCCCGAACTACGGGAAGGCCTGAAAAAAGACACGTCCCTCATGTAAACACCAAAATTCCAAGCAGTTAAACAAAAACCAGTGCTCAGAAAAGAATTTACAGCATTTGGTTTGCTCAAAACAGCAAGGAAATGCCCAGCACAAGAATAAAGCATAAGTAGCAGTAATAAATACTTCGGCCACAAATATCCTGCAATAAAATTGCATAAACAAAATGCCTGAGAGGCTTTAAAGCCTTGCTTCTTCTGCAACGTTGGCTAGCTCTAATAGCATGTCAAAGCAACCATACAAATCTATACATGTAAAATAATAAGCTTCAACCAAAATACTCAGAATAATGCAAGCTACAAGTAGTAAAAAGAATAAGTTTATTATTTAAAAACTCTTGATATTCGTCATAAGGGAACAACACGAATAAATAGGAAGAAAAATAATTATCCACACCTTAAAAATATGTGGGACAATCTAAATTAGGAGATAGGATATTCTCACATAAAGGTTTCACTAGTGGTGCACTCTATTCTGGATAGCAAATTAAGGTGCCATAACATCATAGTACGTTTCAAAAAATTTACCTGTTTTATTGTCATCTTAATTACTTATAATTAAAGTTTCAAGGTCTAATTCATTATACATTTTATGATATAACCGATTTTATAGCCAGAGATCATAAAATACATTTTTAAAACCTATGACCAAAACTTAACCTTTGGAGTACCAATAGCTATATATTAGAGTATCAATAATTGAGTCTTACTCATCACGATGTGATTGGTTACTTTTAATTTTATAAAGTAAATGTTGAACAAGTATTAGATACTATATACACTAGTATTGGTGCACTTTGATATTTATACACACCAATAACGTTTTATCAATGGAGCACACCTAAACAAAAACCCTGTTCCACCATTGGTAGGTGCACCACTACTGGGACCTTTCTCCTATCAAGGAATGGAGACAAACTCTTAACAATCTTCTTTGAATAAATACATGAGTTGAAACAAGCTCACTTAAAATAGTTTATTCAAACAATAATAAAACTAAGCTCCCTAATGAAGCTTATAAAGGGTAAACACACTAAATATCTGGTTAGGAAATAACCAAACTAGTATAGTGTGAACATGTTACACCAACAATATTGATCTATTGTATGTTGAGTGAGAAAGTCATACTTTTCAAAATATAGCATGTCTTCAATTTTTTTCAATTTATTAATAATAGGTTTAATGTAATTAGGTTTTACATCATCAGGCAAAGTTGTATCTTGAAAATATGCATACAAAGTGTCTTTATAGACAAGTGACCTCTTGAATAGTTCTAACATGGAAATTTTATTTGGAGTATTTCTAAGTTGATAAATTTTATCATAGTCCTTGGTTGGATTTGGTGATATTATTGTTGGTGGATGGGGATGGGAAAGGGAAAGGATAGATTTACTTCATTCTATCATATGTGATGAGGTACACTACCTCTTTTAGTTACAACAATATGGACCATGGAATCCAATATAAGCTTAGGGAAAATAGTGTAAGCAAAATAATAGCTATTATAACTTCGAGGTCCAAATGGACAAGGAACGAAAGGAGTCATTCATACCCTTTGACATCTAGTAGTGATTGGAGTGATTCAAAATTTGGTATCTGAACAATCCAAATTAATAAGAAGGGTCAAATATTCTTCATAATTAATTCCAACCTTATTATTATGTAAGTATTTAATCCATTTTCCTACATGGTTGTTAAATTTTTTTAAAATTAAAAGAAAACAACATACACTTTTGACTATCATAGACTGAATTAGAAAATAAATAATAAATCTGATACTCTAGTAAAATAAAAAGAAACCCTAAACAAATTTATGGCTTGTTGTTCTTCAAGCCAAGGAACATGTTCACCAATATTTTTAATATATTTTTGGATTATGTAAGCCTAATAGGATAAAATTAAGGATAAATCAAATTTATTGAGATTTACAGTTATAAAAAAAATTATGAGTGTAACTAGCCAAATATAGTAATTTTATATATATAGAAAAATCTAGACGAACTGAATACTTAGATTTTTTTAGGTCTATGCAGGTTTGTGACAAGATATAGTCATCAAAAGTGATCAAAAAAGGGCCCGTGAGTGTTTGAATCTAGAAATTGATTATTTGCACAACCCTAGACAAGTATGCACTTCCTAGATGCCTACACGGTGTGGTAATGTTTGCTAAGGTGTGTAATTGTTATGCATGTCTGTGTTAATTTGTGTCAATTTTGACACTTGCACATGCATCTGATGAGGGTTCCTATACATGTGGATGTCTTTTATCTCACACTAATATTTATGTTATCCTTATACATGCTTCAAACCTTAGTTTTTCACTATAATAACACTTTAAAATAGGGACAACATGTGCAAGGGACATGTTGCGCTGACCTTAGCCACACCTTATGACTAAGTGTTGTATACTTATCCAATACATGCAAGAAGGAATTGAAAGAAAGTGTATTTATCCACCTAGTTGAATGTGTGCAATTATGTAATACTAACATGTAATGAAATCCTATGTATGGCTTTCAACACTTGATGGCATATGACTTACCTTCCATATGATATTCAAACTTAGCTGAGGCTTTCTCATTTGAGCGGTTTTAAATTTAGGAGTTTTGAAGAAGATTCTCTCAATGTGTAGTGTATTTTCCAATGATTGACATATAAGTCCTAGTTATTAAAAGGCTTAGGCTTGACATGTCTATATCACTGAGTCTTTGGGTGATTTTCTTCAAACCAACATGTGAAACATATGGTATAACCCATATAAATAATTTAAATTTGGAAAACTAGTTGTTAAAGGGTGCACAAATATGTTTGACCTAATTGGGCAAGGCCAACCTAAGTGGATAGGTCTATGATGAGAGAACTATTTGGGGAAGTACAGAGTTGTCCATAGAATAGGAATAATTCTCTAAAATTAGGAGATAGTATGAGAATGTTTTTAAGTTATTTATACTTTGTGTGCAACCTCTGCATAGTTGAACACACCCCTCATTTTTTCATTTGTGTAGATCTTGTACCTCTCACATAATCCTATGGACTCCATTATGAGAAGCTTACTCATACTCCCATGCTTGCTCAAAAAAATTTGTGTAATGATCACCTCATATCATAACATACACATATCAATGCACACTCCATAGCTCACAATCCTATGTACCTCATTGGCATTTACTTCAAACTAGCCTGCTCTATTGGGCTCCACTTTATCATAATTGTGTGATGAGATACACCAATTGCATGCCTCAAATAGTGGCCCCGTATCAGACTAAACTCCCAGGTTTGATTATTGTTCGTAATTAGCTAATATTCTTAGAATCATAAGTATAGTGAACAATTGATAATCATGTGACTAAATTAGTGGTCACCACCTAGTTGGGAACTTTTTCATTAGCATGCAAGGAGGGTGAGACATGTCAACTCCACCTTCATTTTACTTTATAGTAGTTTTTTATAGCTACCCTTGTAAGCATGCATGTTAAATATGTAACATGTGTATATAAACTTATATAGTTAGCTCAATGCAACACACATGCATAGCATAGATAACATGCTCTACATATCTATCTTGTAACACATGCATTGTAACTCATTATACCTAGTTCTCCCCTATTTTTGGTTATTGAATATAAGTTGCACTTTCACAAGTAAGAATTTGGCTCCATTAAATATGTGTTCAATTGTTATGTCTGAATACTCCTCATGCATTCACTCTACACAACTAAACTCTATTGTCACTTACACACTTGGTTTTGGGCCCAATGGTGCATATATTGGTATCATAGAAGAAATCTATCCTTTCTATGCATGTGACCACATAAGTGCAATAAGAAAGAGAACCTTTAACATTATGTTTTATTTTATAAATTCTAGATTAATGCCATAGTAAAAATAAGATGGTCGACACCTAGAAACAACCTGAGATAGCCCTAGAATTTTGAAAGTGCATCACTAAGGCACTATAGGCATAATGCACCAAAAAATTTGGTCATTTATACGAATTGATGAAATAACTCAACCCTATGCCTTCCCATCCATCTCCATAGTATGCTTCACAATGGTTTCAATAATAAACCCCCTTTAAAGTATAATTCAATCTCAACATCCCTCTGTTTCAAGGCAATATCTATGCTAAAATAGTGGATGCCTAGATTCAACAAGTCAAGGTGTACTCATTAGTCAAATATTTCATTGATGATAATAAGATCAGCTATGTAGTATTAAATATGTCCATTCTAATCGTTCATTGATGGGAGACTTTATGTGGACAACATGTACAAGAGTGTGATCTAATGAAATCATGGAATAATTTTAGCGATGTATTGAAGGAGGAATACTACCCTCTCTGACACTTAAAAGATGAATATATCAAGTTCAAAAAAGGTGTCAGTAAAAGTATTAGTTAATGGAGGACTACACAAACACCTTTAATGACTAATCTGTGCACCTACATGAGAACTTGAGTGAACAACATAAGGTGTTGAAATTCATCAGAAAACTCTCATTGCAATGCCACTAATATCAAAGCCAAGGCAAAGATGAAGCAACATCTCACCTCTTTATCCAATGCAGTATGCAAGGGAGAACCCTTACACAACTCCACATTGTAGTCTTTGTGCATAAACACAACATTTTTTACAAAGGTGGGTAGACATCAAAGATCTCTCAGAGCTTGAAGGACCTTGAACCTTCTACTTCAGACAAAGGCAAGAAGAAGTCAGGTGATAAGTGGTTCAACTATCATCACTCATCCAGTCATGATGATTCTAAATTTCATGCACAATAATCTTTGCTCACACAATCTATATTAAGACCCACATTTATGGACAACATAAAACCAAATGCCTCGTATCTAAGCACCAACATCATTGTGATCAACATCTATGAGGAGCCTAAATGTCTCTTCCACACCAAGTTCTAGGTGAAGGTTCAACCTCTTCATGTCATTATAGATAGTGGTAGTAATAAGAACATCATTATGTAATCCATAGCTCAATTTCTTGGTCTTACCACTACTATGCACCCTAATCCATATTCTTTTGGGTGGTTACAACAAAGAAAAGATATACAAGTCTAAAAATAGTGCATTTTTCAATAAAAATTCAAGCTTATAGAGGATAACATGACTTATGACATTGCACCTTTGGAGGTCTATGATATCTTGTTGGGGAGACCATATTTGTACAGCAACAAAGCTACATATCAATCCAAGCCACAATGTTGGAATATTCATGTGCAAGATCACTTCAACCACTTTTTCAAGTTAGTGCCCATGACCAAAGTCACCTTAGTCTCTGCCAACAATGTCACAAACTTGTCTCACACATGTAAAAGTTTGTGTTGCTCATGGTTTGCCCTGATAGGCTTACACAATTGATAAAGTACACTCTAGTAATACACACAACTCACACAATGTCACAATAGAAAAAAATTAATAAATTACTAGATCAACATAGTAAATCCTTCACAAAGATTGAAGGCTTCCAATGCACTACATAGTAAAATAGTGCATCAATTTGGTTCCTAGATCCCCTCTTTTGAATAGCACCTTATATCATAGATTAGTTTGGGAGAATGACAAAATCTAATTCTAGATACAAGAGCTTGTTGATCAAGGAAAGATTAGGCCTAGATATTCTCTTTATGGGTGTATGATACTCATAGCACCCAAGAAGTGTGGGTAATGGTGACTTTACATATACTATCACACATTCAACAAGATAATAGTGAAGAATTAGTACCCACTACCACACGTTGATGATATTTTGGACCAGCTTTGAGGTGTACATTATTTCACCAAGGTCAACTTGAAGTTAGGTTACCATCAGGTTCCAATCCATCCTAAAGATGTCTATAAGGTAGCATTCAAGACACAAGAAGGATTATATGAATGATTTGTCATGTCTTTTGACCTAACCAATGCACCAACCACTTTCATGCACTTGATGGATGATCTACTCAAGGTTTTCCTCAACTCCATCATCATCTACTTGGATGACATTCTCATCTTCAAAAAGACTTTAGAGGATCATCTAGAGCACATCTCATGTGTCTTAGACATATTATGTCAACACAAGTTTCAAGCTATCTTATCAAAGTGTATATTTGGTGTTATGCAAATCCAATACCTAGGTTACATTATTAATCACATAAGAATCCATGTCGATCCATATAAGTCATAGTGATCTAATATTAGCCTAATCCATGCAATCTCAAATAATTGAATAGTTTTCTTGGACTTATTAACTTATACCATAGGTTCATCCTTGGTTTATCACACATCTCTTGGGTTCTTAGCCATATAACATGTGCAAAAGCTAAGATCGATTGGACTCATTGACAACAGTGCACTTTTGAGGCACTCAATTAATGCATCTATGTCACACCTATTTTCAAAATGTCTAACATCACACATTCCTTTTAAATTCACACTAATGCATCTAACTATGCACTTTATGTAGTGCTCATGTAACACAGACATCCAGTCACATACAACTTAGAAATGTTCATTAACGTGGTGAAAAATTAATTCACCTATGAGAAAGAAATATATGTTATTATTCAAGTAATTATGCAAGGAACATGAAATGGATGACATACCTATATCAATTCCATCTCATGATCAAACACAAGAAAGGGAAGGAAAATAAGGTAGTAGATTACCTTAACCGACTATCAGTTTACATGCTCATCATGATGTTGGAGACGCTTGGCCATAACTTCCTATAATGGGTATCCCTCTACTCAAATTATCAAGACTTCACAATGACTTACACCATCCTAACACAAGGTAAATAAGTTCAATATTTTTACTTGTATAATTATCTTCTCTAAAATTTTAGGCATCTGATGATGTGCCTCACCAATGACTCATCTAGGAGGCACACTATGTTAAGACCTTAGGAAACTTTGGCATGGTAAAAACTTTAAATGCATTTCAGTCACACTTTTATTTGCCATACACGCATACAAACATGTAATTCCACATCAAGTATTATATTCTTTGCATTACAAAGACCCACAAATAGGAATATAGGACTTTACACACCTCTACTGATTCCATCTAGGCCATGGGAATATATCATCATATATTTTATGATTGGGTTTCCTATGACAAGACACTAGCATGATGTTGTGTTTTTTGTAGTGGATATATTTTCCAAGATGGTTATCATGGTCACTTTTAATAAATACATTGACATAATTGGCACTATGCACACCTTCTTCAACCATGTTTGGGTTAATTTTGGGATTCCAACATCCATCATCTTCAATCAAGATCTAAACTTTGTAAGTCACTTTTGGCAAGCATTGTGGAACTTGATTGGTATGTAGTTGGATCAATTTATAGATTTTCATCCATAAATAGATGGGTAAACTAAAGTGTTCAATCTCACACTTGTTCATCTTTTAAAAATGTATAATGGCACACATGTTTACACCTAGGATGATAATCTCTTGTACATTCAACTTGCCTATAATAGAGCCCTTCACAACTCTATGGATCATAATCCATTCTAGACATGTCTTAGGTTTCAACCTTCAACACCTCTAGACATATCCTACTTCATAAAAACTGACACTGAGTCATGCATACAAGAATGAGAAATGGATAAAGATGAAAAGTTTCTATGACACATCCAATTTATTCATAATCAATTTCAACATATTCTCTCTCACTCAATCAAAGTATATGGAGTGCCATAAATCACATCACACACCTCATGTATTTCAATTTGGAGATAAATTTTAAATGCACCTTTATAAGGAATGCTTCAAAGGCCCTCACTAAAATATCAAGCCTTTGTGCTATGGTCCACACACCATTTTGTGCATAGATGTTGAAAATTTCTTTATTCTTGATCTTCCTTTGTACTTGGGCATACACACAATCTTCAACATGGAAATTATCAAGCCTTACACTCTACTACTTCTTGAACCAACAATGACACAACATTCTTCTAATTTAGATCCCAAACTCTTGTGCCTCGTAAAGAAGGACCAGATCATCAAAGTGATAGATACACACACCCACCATGTCACACTTCAACTTTTTTGAGTGTTCAAGGTTAGGAAATATGTTGATCAAGATAAGTTTCACACTTTTCAACAATTTTAAGTGTACTTATTCAGCTACACATCGACACAATGGAGACCATTGATCTTCAAGAAAGTATGAATGATTCATGCACATCCTCTATACAACTAAACACACTCCTGATTACTCACACTTATCACATTATCTTGTGTATGCTATTTTAAAAATCTTGATAATACTCCCAGGCATAATTCTTGCACTCGTTCATCAAATTTTATGTGATGATCACCTTAAATAAAAAATTATGTGATAGAGTGGGCCACAATTGAAGATCTACTAAATAGAGTTGAATGTACAAATAAATTACCTCTGTGTAGTATAGAAATCAAACATGAACCACGAATAAGTAATTACTCAACAATTAAAATATTACAATATTAGCAATAACATCATTATTCATAAAAGCTTTAGAAACGTATGTTATATATGTGAAAGATAAATATGTCATCCTTTCCTTGTGAATGTGAGATTATATTTCACAATGACCTAAAAATACACCTAACCAAGCTAACTAAATATGTGTAGGAAAAAATCATTAAATGAAATAAAAACCTACACTAATACCCCCCTTAAGCATAGCTTAGGTGGGTGGTAGTATTAGGTCCTTGCATAAAGACCTGATGAGGTACCCAAGTATAATAAAATTCCCCCTAAAAGAGGATGTCAGTGTTGCTTGAACCCTAAAAGAGACTGAAAATGAATATACTTACTCTTAGTGAAGGGTTTGGTGAATATATCAATAATTTGAACCATTTTTTGGATGTAACAGAGATTAATGACTTTTTCATGGATGAGCTCTTGAACGAAATGCATGTGAATATCAATATGCTTGGTCCATTGATGGAGGACTAAATTCTATAGATCTAGATTGTGCTTTGTTTGTCATAAAATATGACTATTGGTCATTGAAATTGGAAACCAAACTTAGTGATAATCCCCTAAAGCCAAATAGCCTCAATGGCAGCAGTAACAACTCCTATGTATTCTATCTCGATAAAAGATAAAGTAATAGCATTTTGCTTCTTGTTTGACCAATTAATCATACCTAAACTAAGGGAGAAATGGTAACCTAAAGTATAATTATGATTTTGAATATCGTCAGCCCAATCTAAACATATGAAACCAATCAAGTCAATGTAAATCCTTCTCCATATTTAATCCTAAAACTTTGAGTACTTTGAATGTAGTGCAAAATTTATTTATCTACTTTCCAATGCAGTTCATGTGGTTCCTACATGAATCTAGAGACCATGTCCACTACATATGAAATATCAGGTCTAGTGTGTATAAGATATATGATATTATTAATAAGTTATAGATACGAGTTATCAACCAAAGGAGATGAACAATCAAACTTAAGCTTCAAACCAAATAGAAAAGGAGTCAAATCTAGCTCATAGTTAGCCATGTTAAACCATGCAATCAAATCAAGAGAATATTTGGATTGTGCAATAGTGATCCTGAAGTAAGTCCAAGAAATTTCAATCTTAATAAAGTAATGCAACAAACCTAAGCTAGTCATTAAGAACTTATCAGACAAAATAGTTTTCACTATTATGATGGTAGATGAATAACTCTTTGTGATCAATAATTCATCCATGTTGAGATTTAGAATCAACATTGAATCATCATACCACTATATATATATATATATATATATATATATATATATATATATATATATATATATCATATGGTGAACCCAACCAAAAGAAGAAAGGAGTCCATCTTGGCATATTAAGCTCAAGGATCTTATTTGAGGCCATAGATAGATTTCTAAAGTTTACAAACTAAGGAGGAATCTACAAGAAATCCTTATGGTTGCTCTATATATATCTCCTCTTTAAGGTCACCATGAAGAAAGGTATTCACATCCATCTGATAAATATCCCAATGATGTGTTAAAAAGTACTAAAAGTGAGTCAGATTGAGTTAATTTTGTCAAATGGGTTGAGCATCTTAGTATAGTCAGTGTCAGGTAACTAAAAAATATATTTGCTACCAAATGTGCTTTGAACTTGTTTATAGACCCATCATTTTGTTCAGTAGATCCACCTACATTGAACCAATTTTTTCTCTTAGGAAGAGGGACTAAATCTCAAGTATTGTTCCTCTACAAAGAACCATATTCCTCTTCCAAAGTAGTATCCCACTTAGGATTTCCTGATGCCTTATGAAATTATTGTGTATCAGAAGTAGATGCAATGAAAGCATGTGGGGCATCCTAACATTATGCACATGTTTGCCTAGTGTCTAATGGATCTCCAACCCAGTAGATATCAATTTGTAGTGTCTATCTAGCCCAAATAGGGCCATTGCTTAGGGAGTCAGGGGGAGATTCCTAATCTTTTGAAGATATTCTATAATGAGGAGGGTAATCTTCATCACTACTCTATCAAAAATAAAAAAGGAATCTAGATCATCAAGAAGATAATAAGTTGGATTTAAATTGTTAGAATTATCATCAAATCCTAGTGCATCTAAGGAAGGGGGAGAGGTGTCAAGTGTGGATTATGAAGGACCCTCTTGAAAATGAACACTCATCTCAATGAACAATTCATGATTGGTGGGATGGATAAGTCGTATTAGACCCCAAATTTTATATTGATTTATTTTAAGTACTTTTTGGAAATGGTATAGAAAATAGAGGCACAAAAGTGAACCAAGGCATGGGAGAGATATGATGTAAAAGGCTTGGTACGGTAAAATCAAATCGTAAGGAAAAAGAATGCAAAAAGCATGGAGGAATCAAAGATACAATACTCAGATAATAACATATGACTTAGATAAGGGCACAAAAAGCTTAGATAATTAGGAAGTGGTTCATGTGAGAATCAGAGGAGAATAGTGTTGTCACTTAGATTTTCACCCCTTGAGGATATTCCTATCTCTCTTCATCCAAGTGGCATAATAGAGACACCTCACTTGTTGTGGGTAAACATTTAGTGAGATGAATCTCTAGAAGGGCTAGTTCCCTTAATGCACTCTTTGAAGTACTTTATTATCTATCAACTTTTCATGAAAAGAGTTAAGAGGAAAAACTAAGAAAATTTAAAGGTGATGTACCAAAATTTAATTTCCTCCTACTGACTAAAATTATACTACTTAGAGAAAAACAAAGCTTTCTTCACATAAAACTCACAACACAAGACAGATTGTTACATCAATGTTTCATATGCTAGGTTCAAAAAGTATTTTGATACTTAGGAGGGTAATGAATTATTCCTTTGGAGAATAAAATTATGATCCAATTATAAAACACTTATACACTTAAAAGAGAACACTAAAAAATACTTGTAACAATTACTCTTCTACACACTTGGTGAACAATCAAGGATAGCATGCTAGAAAAGATCATCTTCTACTAGACAAGACCAAAAAGATTGCAACAACACTCAATTGTATAATATGTAAGTAGGTAAATTAAATTTATTTATTTATTCAAGAGACATTAAATTATACAATTGGCTAATAACCATCAACCAATGGAATCTGCTCAAAAGAGTCAAAACAGACATTATCTATAACATTTAGAAGAGGGGCAAGACAAGGGAAGTCCGAAGGTCACTTGGACACCTATCAAGATAAAAAAAGAAGTTAAATTTTCATGATAAAGATATTTTAAATGAACCATGAAATTTTAGGAATTCCAAGTGTCCATACAAGTCATGAAACTCCTTGTCTTGGACTAGAAAATCACCTTCATGATTTGGACCTATTTGAACATCCCAAAACTTACTAGGGATAGGTTTGATGATTTAAATTAGATATAATTATTTCATACATCCCTCTCCATGCATTTTTTTTATTCCTAATCATTTATAATCTCTTGAAAGTAAGATATCACTACCTATAGTCTAAAAAACTCCTCTTTTCTGTCACCCCTCACACTTGGCCTCAAAATTAGCATTATTTTTCCATGAAAATCCATGGGATGGAGTGGATGACACTTTTTAACACCCTCCATGGCCTTATACTACTCAATTTCACCTTAAAAGGACATCCACTTGAGGTTTTCACACTTCTCACCTTTATGCTCACTATGTCAATTTTGATTGGTTGAGATGAGAGCTCTAGTTTGGAAACTTAGGAGTTTTTTCTTGGAATTAAATTACTTTATGAAGTTATTAAAACTCCTAATATTTACCCCAAACTTTATTTCATCTTTTTAAACCTCCTTTACCCTACATAATACACAAAATATTCAAAAGAACCCATTTGTACCCTATTTGTATAGGTAAGGTAGCACAAAAAGTGATGAGGAGGAGCCTTAAATATTCCTCTAAAACCTTGATTCACTTTCATGGTTATTTTATCCCATCTAGATATCTCCCCAATCTTGTTTTCTCCATCAAGTTTCTTCTAAGGGTTTAGTAGGGTTTTAAGAAGATTTGCTTCTTAAGCTTTGTTCATAAAACCCTAATGTTGGAACTAATATATATATATATATATATATATATATATATATATATATATATATATATATATAATGTTAATTTACCCTAATAATCCCTCCAAACTCATTTGGTTTCCATGCAAATTCTCAGAGGAGATATGAGCATTTGAAATCACCCTATCAAGCTTGTCTTCACAATTCCTACATGCTTGTACTATCTATGAGTTAAAATTAACTTTCCCATAGGTCTCTTTTCATACCAAAAGATTATAAATTTATAATTATATCTCCTTAAAATTTATCAATCATCTGAATATCTCATCAAGAGCTAGAAATGAGGTTGGACCCCTAATTGGTTTTAGGTCCCTTCAAAGCCTAATGAGTTTATCATGCATCCAACTAGCTTTGGCTACTTGGAATGATATTTCATGGTTATTCTAATGTATTGTGCATGTTAAAACCTCATTAAATCTTAAAAATTAATCACATAACCTCCCAATAACCCCTTTTCACCTTTTCCTTTCATTCATCAACTAGGCCTAAAGAAAGCTTGTTTAGTTGGATTGTGTTCAAGGGTGTTTTAGTCATTTTAAGAGGTCTAATCCTGACCTAGTGTTTCATAGTATCTATTTACCCTCCATACACCTAAAATTATGTTTATTGAGGTTCCCAAAGCTCCCTATCAATCCCTTTTCCCATTTTGACCTCATTAGCTTGTTTTGCCAAACCCAGATTTTTCTTGACTGGCTGAGCTCTAAGACAAAATAGTGATGTATATTCCTCTTCCCCAATTCAACTTAAATGGTTTGGAAGTTTTAATAGGTCATAATTATTATTTTTACCAAATTTTTTAGTCATAATTATTTATTTAGGAACCTAACCAACTCAAAATGCACAAAAAAGGTCTTTAAAAATATTATTTTCTTGCAATTTTTACCTCCACCTAATAATGACCTATGTATGCTAACTCCAATGCTATTAGGCTTTCCAAAAAAAATTAATCATATCCAATTCATTATAATTAAGCTTTTAATTCACCAAAAAACATTCTCCTTATTTGGATTCTTCATTCTCACCTATTGAGCAAAGAGTTGTAGAGCAACTGTACGAACGGATAACTTTGATTAGGAGGAAAAGTAGATGATCAACTTGGAAGATTCAAAGAGATTGTATAAAAACCTTTATCAATCATAAACCATTTTTAATTTATTTTAACCCTCTCCTTTTCCCTAGATAATTTCATCTCTTACCTCCATCTTATGCTCAAGACTGCATAATGATTGTTATAGGTGCATACAGGGCTATAAGAGGTTTGAGTAGGCTTGTTACACATTTATTGGAGCTTATGAGGTCCATCATGATCTTAATTAATGTTTTAATATGCTATCTCATCATGTTAACTCCACTTACCCCTTTCATATGCACCTTGATAGCTACAAATTGAGTTTTCTCTAAATGACTGTAAACCCTACCTGTATGACTCTTGTAGGTGCACATAAGCTTCAATTAATATTAGTAAAGATGTTTATAAGCATTAATTTAATCCATTTAAGTCAAAAATTATAAATTTATACTTTCATTTGAATTTAAATTATTGAAACACTAACTACCATCCCACTGTCTACATACCCTATTATAGGTGTACATTCCTTATAGAGAGACACCTGTAGGTGTCCATGAACTTAAACACCATACCATAGCATCATAATAATGATTATCATGTCTATTATCACACTATTAAACCAAGGGAACCATTTTATCCATGAGTGAATTCATTATTTTCTCCTAGGATGTCAAATGTCATTCAAGATTTTAATCTTGTAGAGATGAATACAGGAATTTAGTGTTTTTATAGGCATCTTTGAGGCCTACAACTCCCATCCTATACTCACCTTCTAACCTCCATAATTTTAATGTCTCTTTTCCATAATATAGGATACAAGTTTCAGCTCTTTATATGCTTTTAAACCCTTTGAAAACATGTTGTAAGAGGTCCCCCAAAACCCCTTGGACCTCTGTTTTCACTTTTTGGGGAAACTTTCCCAAAATACAATCTCTTATTGTTACAAAATTATTACCCTTTCATTTATCCATTTTATATTTTAAAAAGGTATGTCTTGGGATTCCTCACATGTTAGGTGTTATAATGAGTTTCACCACATGTCTATCATTTCAAAATGGCTCCTTAACCTCGTACTAAGCCACCTGTAGGTGTGGATTTTTAATGTATATAGTTAGTGGGTAGAACATGGGAAATATGCATTGTTTTAGACTTATTATGATTTTTATATCCATATCACAACCTCAAATTCGTTATTCATGCTTCAAAATGCTTTAAACCATCACTAAACTCTTCACCCCAATATGACATCATCAGGATAGGCTAATGTATGTGTGTATAGGAAAAAGTATGGGGGAAGATCCTCATGGAAAACTCAAACTCATTTAAAATCCTTTAAATACATTATTTCCACCAAGGAAATATTTAAACAAGTTCCAAAATATCTCATTCAATGTGAAAACCACTTGCATACATATGGAACAAAGCAAGCAGATTGAGCTTATGACTATTTGGCGTGATGAGTGAAATTGTAACCAATATTAAACCTAAATAACCATACAAATTAAATATCTTCAGATATTAATGACTTACACCAACTGACACACCCTAATTAAAACTCTATGAACAAGCTAAACAAGCTTATATAGGTGACTGTAAATGAAATTGGATAAAAAGTTGATTGTGAGGAATGGTAAGGTTCTAAGATGCCCAAATCATGATATATTGAAACCAAAACATGTAAGGAGGTGAATATATGGCCTTGAGACCTATGGAATACCATCTTCATCTCATATGAAACTCCTATAGAATACCAACATTCTAGAAGAAGGAAAAATTGATTAAAACTTCACAAATGGTGACACCTTCTTTCAACATGAGACAACTTACCCATAAAAACACCATGAAACATGAAAATAAGTATGGATATCATCTAAGAAGGTATCCAACATCCTCTGGAGTCAACATCACTAACTATTTTGTATAAAATTAACCAAAATGGAGTAAAACCTATAGGGTGCAAGAAATAACAAGCAGAAAAACACAGTCATCTTGTAAAAGATGATTCATAAAGCATAATTAATAAATCCTTGCACTATTTTTATGGAAATTAAGGTCTCTAATTTTAATATCAAATCCAAAATCATTTACCCTAAAACCTCTTGAGCTATCTATACTAAGCATAAACCTACTGATCACTTATGTATGTCTAAAAAGGCAAAGAAGAATTAGAATGATTTTATCATAAAAATGGAACTTTTAGAGCATGTCAAACATTGATATGAGTTTTAATAATATTAATATATGTTCCATCACCATCTCCCATGTGTCACCCTCCCCCATGGGTCATACAAGTGCCAAATGTTCCCTTTTTCAATTGGTTTCTTGAGTTTTAGTTAAAAAACCTATAAGATTCTGATGTAACTAACATCCCTGATAGGTAATATGACCTCTTTGATATTTTAAGGTTAAAAATGACACTTGGGCACCTTGGGAACCATGCCACTTGCATTTATGACCCTTAAAATCCCACTAAATGACTCAAAATGACAAATAAACTTATTAGACCATGACTAAGGCTAAAAATGCATTAGATAACATCAAATGAACTATAATATAGCCTATGACAAAGATTTATACCCATAAACATCTATAAAACCAAGTTTTTTTACCTATAGGGGTCTAAATTTGACTTAAAAGTCAAATTTGGTCAACAAAATGGTGACTCATAGGGGTAGTGTCCATGTTATACTAAAGACTAGTAGCCTTATAAATGTATGGGCTAGGGAGTCAATGAACTCTTGAAGACAACTAGAAGTAAATTTCCTAAAACACACACAAAAAAACCACAACACACCAAGCAAACACAAAACAAAAAAAGACACCAACAAGACTCACACATGTGCATAAGCACTTAGGAAAAATAAGGAAAATAACAACTATGTACAAAGAGAGAGGAGAACCTTATTTTCAATGTTTGATACATATCCCATTGACTGGGATATGAAGCTCCTCTCCATCCAACTTTAAAAGTTGGAAAGCATTATGTTTCTTGCATTGAGTGATGACATAAGGGCCACTCTACAAAGCATCAAACTTTGTGTGTTTTTTAGGTTTAGTGTTATCTTCATCCCAATTTAGAACAATGTACCCCTCTTAGAAAGTTCTTGGCATGTATTTATTATCAAATTATCTCTTTGTTTGATCTTGATGAGCCTGCATTGTTTGCATAGATTGATCTCTTTTTTTTCAAGCTCCATCAACTCACATAATCTGACCTCCATGCTTTCATTTTCCATCAACTCTAGTTGGTAAGTGAGATCCAAGGCTGGTAACTCAAGTGAAATAGGTAGTCTATATTCTATTCCATAAACAAGTGTATATTGTGAGTTTCCAATTTCTCTTTTGGGGGTGAATCTATCAGCCCAAAGAACTATCTTCAACTTGGAATGCCAAGTTCTTTAGTTTTCCTCCATTGTCCTCTTTATGATCCTAATTAGATTCTTATTAGTAGACTCAGCTGGTCCATTCCCCTATGGATAATATTTGGAGGAATTACTAAGATAAATTCAATGCTTTAAATCCCACTCACTTGTCTTCATTCCAAGGAAAGTCAATGCATTATCTAAAATTATTATTGAAGGAGCCCCAAACTTGTCATTATGCCTTCATATAATCCTATAACTAAAATTTCATTTAATTATTTAAGACCTATAGCCTCCACCCATCTTTTAAAGTAATCTGCAGTAGTCAACACCCACTTGTGACCAGCACTACAAGGTGGATTTATTAGGCCTATGAAATCTAGACCCCATTGCATAAAAAGTTGGTATACTTGTATTTGATGAAGAGGCAAGGATAAAAGCTTTTGTTTACCATAAAAGAGAGAACTTTTTTGACATTTCCTTGCCCAATCATGGGTGTCTTTGAAAAAACTAGGCCAAAATTATCTAGCTCTCATGATCTTAGCAGTTATGGTTCTTAGAGCAAAGTGACCACCAGCTAGTTCATCATGAAACTCAAGCAATATCTTCACAACCTAATCTAATTTAACACATATCAATAGTACACCTAATAATTCCTTCCTAAACAACACTCCATCAACAAGTAAATAAAGAATATATTTTAATATAAAGTACCTTCTTTTATCTCTATCTAGACCTTAGAGACACTCACCAATTTAAAGAAAATGGATGATTTCTTGTGTCCAACTCCTCATTGATGAAGATGCAGTTGTCATATGGTCTTAATGAAGGGATAAAATAACTTATTTTTTCCTTCAAATCTTATGTAAGGTTTTCACATAATCCCTTCCCTTTTACTATCTTGGTTGTTTTGATTTCTACATCATACTCCATCACTTTTGTGATCCAACCAGCGCTTTTTTCATTCAAATATTTTCTAAAAAAGAAGTCTTTGACAATAGTATGAGGTACCAATATGTGAATCTTGTTTTTATATAACATATGCCTAAACTTATTTAGACTTATAACAACTGAAAGTACTTGCTTCTCTACATAAGTGTATCTTACCTCATAGCCCTCAAATCCTTGTCTAAAGAAGGCAATAGGTTGATCCAAGTTTTATTAATTTGATTGAGTGAGCATTAAAAAAATTACCTCATCATTTTCAAAGGTGTACAAGTTGAATTCATTTGATAAATTAGGACTTGCAAGAGTTGGAGCTTGAGCAATAGCTTTTTTAATCTCTTCAAAACTCTCCTTCCTTCTTTTTGTCCAAGTAAACACTTCATCTTTCCTCAGCATAGAGGTTAGAGGCTTGAATAAATTATAAAATTAGGAATTAACCTCCTTATAAATTTTATTTTTCAAAAGAAACTTTGAAATCCTTTCTTTTTTTTGGGTATAGCCAATGCTAATATTGCACTCACCCTTTTAGGTTCTAAGGATAGGCCCTTCTTTGATACAATATGTCCTAAAAGTTTTCCTTTGTGGAAATAAAACACACACTTATTTGGGTTAAGAGAGATTTAAAACTCTCTACATCTCTCAGAAATATACCTAAGGTGATTCAAATTATCCTTTTCATCCTTAGAAAAAACTATGATATCATCAAGATACATCAACACAATGTCATTTATTAGACCGTGGAAAGCCATATCCATTACATGTTGAAATGTTTCACCAGCATTAGATAAATGAAAATTTATTTTCCTATAAGCATGTGTACCACATTTAGTATTAAATATTGTCTTATATCAGTCACTTTCCTTTACCAAAATTTGATTATACCTAGAATATCCATCAAGGAGAGAGAACCTTTCACTACCTACAAAAACTTGCAAAATTTGCTTCATGGAATGAAGAGGATACTGGTCCTTCAAGGAAACTCTATTAAAGTCTCTAAATTTAAGACATAATCTGATTTCCCCATTTTTATTCCTTATCGGGACTAATTTTACCAACCAAGATGAATGCTTAATAGGAAAAATGATCTTGGACTCAATCAACTTTGTAAGCTCCTTTCTCATAAGAGGCTCAATCTTAGGATTGATTGATCTTTGCCTTTGCTTGATAGGCTTAACATTCTCATCTAGCTCTATGGTATGTTGAGATAATTTTAGATCAAATCCCTTTAAATCACTATATTCCCATACAAAGACATCAAAAATTTCTTTGCATAACTCAATGAAAGCACATCTTTCTTCTCTAGTACATACCTTTCCAAGAGAAAGAAACTTATCCTTAAAGATTTGTACTCTCTCATATTTTTTTTGTTTAGTATACATGCTTACCTTTTCCTTATTCAACTGGTAATCATCATTGAATATACTCTCAAGTGTGACTAAGCCTTTAGGGAGCTTGTTTATTTTCAATTGTACAATCTGCCCTCCATATTATTGTTGTAGTTTGGACTTATTCTTTGAAGAAAACTTAGCCTCCTCTTGTATAAAAAGATATATGTGTTAGTCACTATCAAATACTTTCTAACTTGTGACATTATCAAGTATATAGAGTCTTACATTCACCTTGATATGGGGTTGGTTCTTCTCTTCTCTTATCCCTTTTAAAACATCAAACTGAGATCTAATTTCTACCAACCTATCAACATTTTTGTTATCGTCTCTTAGGATAGACTAGATGTTGAAGTCTTGAAAATATATCACAATATCCCACACTCTATGCTTATAAGACTTAATCAAAGAGTTCTTAGTCAAATTTTGGCCTCTTATTTGATTCACAATTAACTCACTATCACCATACACTTGTAACTCTTTCACAACTCTTTTCCTAGTCAATTCAAGGCCATGAATAAGGGCCTCATATTCTAACACATTATAAGTACAAGTTAAGTGAAATATGAAACTAGATTATTACCTTTCCTTGGATGGAGAAATTAACATTGCTCCACTACCTACTCCAACCTTGCTTCTAGATCCATCAAAGAATAGATGCCATAAACCATCCATATTTTCATTTGGCTTCATCAAAATTGGGATGAAATATCTCTCCTCATGGAGGTAATACACTCCAAGACCAGATTTCTCTATGAATTTTTAAGTATCATTCTCATAATTCTCAGCTCCCCATTCATCATGATACAAATCATAAACTCCTTCAAGAGAAGAAGCTGGAGATCGGTCCATGTGAAGTTCTTCTTCATTTATAATGGCATAATTGACATTTGTAACTTTAGGCATGTAGAACTCTAAATGATTTTGATGGATAGGCTCTAATTAAATCTTCACCTTGGTGCCATACTTTGTCCTAAAAACCATATATGACCAATGAGTTGCCAAGTATCCACCTATCTTAGTTGTAATCTCTCTTGACAAAAAAAGAGCAAAGTATGGAGGTAAATTTACAAAAACCACATCATGAGGAATGGAAAAGGTAGGAAAAACATGTAAAATCAAGTTCAAATCCTTGACTACTCCCAAGGTCTATGTTGGTGACCCATCCAATTATATAACTCCCTTAGCTATTGGTTCATACTTGAGGCCTAGTTTATCCGCTATTGACTTGGGCATAACTAAAGTCCTATCCCCACTATCTATGATATGGACTAAGCAATCACTAATGATTAAGGATAGGTAAAAAGGAGGAGTCTTATCAGTTTTCTTCACTTGTCCATCAATGGGTTGAGTTCCATTCACCAAGGCAACATTTTAAATCCTAGATGATCCAACTTGTTTACCTATTCCAAGCAATTCCTTTTGGAGAATATCCTTTTGTCCTGGTAATGTTAATGAATACCATAATGAAATATTCATGTGTGATTTATTTATATGTTTCACAACATTGATATAATAATTGCTCACCTTGAAAGGCTCTTTTGAATCACTAGTATCTTATGGTGTAGCATGTAAAGATGGTTATGTAAGAACTACCCTTGCATTCTACAAATTCTAAGTTTCTTATACATTAGGAGCTGAGTTAGACCCACCTACTATTGAAGGTGATGTAGGAGTCAAAACATGTCCTTGATTATCTCCTTGTGTCTCTTTAACATCCCTCTTTTTAGATCTAGTTTTAGAGGACATACTAGCATTCACATTGTTTGAATTCCCCAAATGATTGATGACACAAAATTATCCCTCTAAGTGATTCATAAGAGTAGAATCAGATTTTATTTGTCCATTATCTACCTGACTTTGCATTGGCACCTAAAAACTAGGAACTTAAGATACTTGAATACCTTGCATTGTCATGGCTTGAGTAAGCATTTCATTGGCATATGCAACTTTGCCTTGATCGTGGTCATAAGAAGGATGGCATGGTTGTTCTTGAACAAAGTTGTTTTGAGTGAGAGTAAGAGATATAGAATATGATGATGGAGCATTGGGTTTTAAATTTTGGTAAGGTCTATCTTGAGTTATTTGACCTTGTCCTTGAGCATTACCTTGAAAAGGAGGCCTGCTTATTTGTCCAAACTGATTATGGGGTTGATAAGGCCTATAATTTTGAGTTTGTTGTCTTTTGAGAGCAATCAATTCATTGGTAACACTTTAGAGCAAACTCTTGACTTCATGGATCTCATTTGTAGGGGCAAGGGAAAACTTTTCTTGACTATTAGGCAAAGGAGCCAAGGTAGGTAATGCAACTTGATTAGGAGGCTACAAATCAGGGAACACTAGCATTGGTGGTCTAAGATCAATCTTCCTTGCTTGAACAAGATAATTCTCAGCATTAATAACTATCTCATAGGTAGTAGGAAGTGTATTTCCACCCATGGAAGTGTATTTCTAAGTAATTTTTGGAAATGGTACAAAAAATAGAGGTGAAAAGGTGAACCAAGGCATGGGAGAGATACAAAGTAAAAGGCTTGGCATGGGAGAAGAAAATCATAAGGAAAAAGAATGCATAAAACATGGAGGAATCAAAGATACAAGACTCAGATAATAGCATATGACTTGGATAAGGGCACAGATAGCATAGATAGTTAGGAAGTTGTTCATGCAAGCATCAAAGGAGAATAGTCAAGTATAAAATCTAGCATTGGTTTTCAAGAATATAGGAAAATGATAGTGAATATCTAGAATAGATAGGGTATATATGGGGAAATGGTAGTTGGCAATTTATAATTTTTATAGTAATATTACAATAAAATGATTGGGTTAAAACCATGTATAAATAACCTAATGGTAATCTTGTAATTGTAATTTTGAGCTTAATTATGATCATAATATGCAACATGACATGTGTATGGTGATGTTTGATATGTAATGAGATAGAATATTTGTGTTACTAAAATACCTTTTGTAATATTGTTATTGAATCAATGGTACTACTTCTCTTTTTCTCAATTTTCACCTATCTTTTTCCATGATGATTAGTCTAACTATGGAATAAGATTATTAGTATTAGATATACTATGATGTTTATGGTTAAGAACTGTGTGCTTATTCAAGCACCCTCGTATAGAAAAATCAATGCACACACCACCATGTGACAGAACTAATGAGAATTGGTCTTAAGATATGTGCTTTAGGGGAGCTCGTGAGGCCATTTATCATGTGATATGTCAACGTTCTACCTCATTAGACTAATTATTATATTTAGGCATGTGACTAAGATAAGTCATGCCAGACAAAAGGAAAAGAACCCAACATTTTGGTTATGTTTTCAAGACCCATTGCACTTGTTAGCATGATGGTATAAAAATAATCAAGTGACTTTCTTTAGAGAATATCAAGCATTGGATTGATATAGTAGAAGAAAAATTTGTGCTCTCATATATTGAACTAGGAGTTTCTACACATATATGGGTAGAGAAACATTTATATGATTTTTTGTATGAATTATTGTTTATGAAATTACCTATGCACTTACATGCTTGGTTTTTATCATATGCACAAAACCATTCTATATATTATGGGTGGAAGGCTTCTTGGATTTTAGAGTGTTAGACAACCTTGGCCAAGTTGGAAACCACTTGGACATGAGCAGTAGACAATTAGTGGAAGGGAACACTTAATAATTATATCTTGAAATACTTGGTCTCTATATATTCTTTCCTAGAAGAATAAAGATGCAAATCCCTAAGATATTTATATGTAAGTTATATCAAATAGTTATCTTAGAGATTAAAAATCTTGTGGTTGATTATGGGTTTGATAAATTCCCTATGGATGAATAAACTCTCTCATGCATGAGTAATGCAAATGGTGGGGAAATGGAGGGGTATACATTGGTATGAGATTAGGAGTTCAACATGAATGTTAGGTAACAAGAACTATGGAAGAAAAAGTATGATAAGGCCAAGCATATGAATATGAGAGGAAATGATCCAAGGGTAAATTAGAGGATACTCAAAGGGCCTTAAGAATATACAAGAGATTGAAAAGCATTAATGAGTAGCCCCTGACCATGGGACCACACCCTTCAATATCATAGGTATGCCTAGATGAAAAAATACAAATATTGATAGTGTAACCCAATCCATATAGGCCCAATTTCCCCACCACAGTACATGCTCATGCATTTGAGTTTAATATAATTCTTTAAGAAATTAGGATACTGATAGTGTAGAATTTGAAGCCAAGCTAGTAGAAGAATCTTTGTGAGTGCAAGTTCAGCATAACAATTTACCTTTAACATTTATTTTTCCATTATAAGTATGACCTATGGCTCACCTTATAATTACAATTAGATATAATATAAATAGTGGGAAAACTATAGGCCCAACTATATCAAATCAACCTTACTCAGTGCCTAGTATTCCTAGTGCACCTGTTATTGTATAAGGCATAGGAGAAAGTACCAGTGGTGTTTTTGTTGGAGGAGTATCAATAGATAGTGCTAGAGGTGATATCAGACCTCCAACATAAGGTTGAGGTGGGGCTATATGATTACCACAATAGGGTCCACTACAACCACCAAGTGCATGTAAGGTATACTATGATATGACACTTCATGTCCTTAATTATCAAGGCATAAAAAATGTGATTAAATGCATTCATAAGTTTTAAATCATTTGTCGAGTGTTAGGAATCACTTATTCAAAATGAAAGGCTAATAAATTTACCACTACTTTATTAGATCACATGCATAAATGGTACTAAAAATTTAACCCTCTATAAGATATGTGAATTATAAATTTTTGAAAACTACTTTCCTCTAAAAATTTGACATCTTAGAGTTTGAGTAATAGAGTATCACTACCCTAAATGATATCAAATAAGATCTCACTAAGAGTGTGCATGAGTATGATCCACATTTCAAAATTATTATTTCAAAACTATCATTTGAGGTTAACCCAAAACATCATGCTCAATGGTTTGTGGGAGGACTATTACTTCCTTTTCATTGAGATCTATCTCGAAAGACCTTTACCAACCTATGCGAGGAAATAGAAGTTACTCTCCATGTTGAAGTTGTGAGAAGTATAGATATAAGGATCAGCCCATTTATGGAGGTTCATATTTCTTCTATGGCTTCTTAGCTAGAGAAGCTAATGACCAAAAATGTTCATGACAAATGTAGTGGCCTATGGTGTGTTAGCTACAAGTTAGAGGCCATAAAAAGAATAATTTCCCATAGAGGAATGTTCACATTGTAACTAAATAGTCTTTTGAGATCTACCAAAAGGATCATGATGTAATCAATTCTCCTTTGCTCCATTGCACTACCCAAGATAAAGTGTCACTATACTATAAAATATGTGATGCATACACAAATGATACTAATAACTACCAAGTCATAAATGAGATTCATGATGCAAGTATGAAAGGAACTCACCAAACTTATGTTGTTAATAATCAAGAGACTTGTGGAAGATGATCTTTTTGGGTTCAAAGATGTTGTAATGGCCATGGGGGTGTTCATTTCCCACCTAGGACCTATTATAAGTTTGGATCTCTATATCACTGCCAGCATGATTACTTGACTTACCC
This sequence comes from Torreya grandis, assembly GCA_037957365.1. Classification (NCBI taxonomy): domain Eukaryota; kingdom Viridiplantae; phylum Streptophyta; class Pinopsida; order Cupressales; family Taxaceae; genus Torreya; species Torreya grandis. Next base: position 1,794,818 of record JARHVA010003451.1, on the reverse strand, counting down.
AACTTATGCATTTTATAAGAATTAACATCATTTGGAATAATGTCTCAACTTGTATGTAGCTATTCTATGTAATAAAAAATGCATCATGTCTATAAATCACACCTAGCTCAAAGAATATAGTGCATACCTACACTTATGATTATGGATACACTTGTTAAGCAGGAGCATGACCAATATGGGGATTCCCTAGACCCGATTAGGGGATCACTTGTATCACTTGTCACAACACATCATGATAAGAAGGTTTCCAAAGCCTACAGTCTTAACACAATCATACAAAAACCTTAATGGAGTCCTAAGGTTTAAAACATTTCACTTATTCTAATATAAAAAAGTAAATATAATATAGTGCACACCAAAGCTTATGGTACAAAGTGGGGGTTAGAAATAATAAAACAAACAACTAAACTAAACATGTATTAGAAGACATATACTCATGTCAATGTATATAAAATCCTAATACATGGGATAAGAATACAAATGCATTATCTATCTACTCTTACAAAGGAAAAATAAAGTTAGGAATATTTACCTTTGAAGATAAACATGTTGAGCCTCAAAATCTCCTTTGGCCAAGGTGTTTTGCAAGAGATTATTATGGTATGTAAGGATACCCAAGATAAATCAGCTCTAGGCTACACAAACTATCCAAGCATCTAAAATACTTCTCCACAAGATAAGATTCATATCTCCAAAGAAAGTATGGAACCCTAAGCTTTATTTGTCAAGTAGAATGGTCAATAAGCAGATGTTCACTCATACTTCTTCACTAATAATTATTTTCTTATGAAATGGTGGGAAATGAACTTGTATATATAGGTAGATCTTGCCCTAAATCCTCCTAAGAATGTCAGCTATATAGGGTTGACCCAGTTGACCTAGTGTGTTTTTGGGGATAAATCACTATGTGTTAGGTTTATTGAAAGTCTAACAAACCAATAAAGTGAAAAATACCCCTAAACTATATTGGGTTGACCTAGTCAACCTAGTATAGTCAACAGTCTAAAAGGGTGTTAAGGCAAGAAAAGGAGGACAGAAAGAGGAAAAATACTATAAGAGGTAGGACTGATTAGAATAAGCTTAGTGTAAATGGTTTGAGAATACAAGTGTGTAGATGGCAAGTGAAAAAAGGGACAACAATATTATGAAGCACTGATGGTATACCCACCCCTTTCTCGATGCACCCCTTAAGACATGCACTCAAAGAGATTGAGACTCAATAGGTTCTTTCAAGATATAAAGAGTCAACAATCAATAAAAGTTTGAAAATATTATGTGTATACATATACCCCACTCAAATCTCATCACATGTCATGTAAGTACAACACAAGATGGTTCTTACGAATAGAACATGATAACACACAACACCGATGCTAAGTAAAGTGTAGTGAGTAGAAAATAAAATAAATGAAAGGATTGAATTAAAAAACACATACCTTTAACTTACCTTAGTGTTGTAGATAAAGAAGTGGACTATAATCAATGTGAAGGTGTCCAATGTAGAGATCACTAGATGAACCTATAGAAGTTAATGCGAAAAATAGCCAAAAATTAAAAAAAATGAAATATAGACATATGATAGTGTAAAATAATCTCTACGTCATCATGCATCTAATGGATTTTATGATTTACAAAACTAATGAGTAGAAACAAAGATATAAGCAAAACAAGAAATTTGCAAGACAATAATTGAAAGATTTGAGTTTTGAAAACTGTTTTAAAATAGGGGAAAAGACAAGTCATTTGTTATTTTTTAATGTGAAGGAGAGAAAAGAGAGCTCTGTGTAAAAACAAGCTAGGATGGTGAGGAGACAACATTCTAGATAGGGAGAGGCTCCAGAGGTAGAAGAAAGTGCACTACAGGTATGCAACTAAGAATCTCAAACCAATTTTTGAAATGTGTAGTGATTTTTTAGTAATTTTGAATTTTAAGCATTTGTAGATGTCAAAATGAGGCAAAATTAGATTCTAGGGGTAGCAAATAGGAAGACAGGAAATGGGTTTGGAGGGATTTAGGTAAAAAGAAATAAAATTGTACTTTTTTTAGAAAATGCAAAGGGTTGGTAGGTAAAAAGCACTAGGTCGACCCAATCGACCCAATAGGCTAGAAAATAAGCAAAATCCATAATGTCATTGCCCAATAGGTATGGGTTGACCCTGTACAATTTGTAGGATAAAGGCCTGGTTTGGAGCTTCCAGGTGGACTAAAAGGGCCAAAATGGAAACTTAGCACTAGGGAGGGGAAAATAATGGGGTTGACTCAGATTTTGAGTCAACCAAGTGAAAATATAGGAAACTTTTGGTCAAACTAGGTTGACCAAAGGGTTAAAATGATATGAAAAAGTGTGCAAGAAGCTAAAAAAGGGCTAGAATGGCCTAAAATGACCAAGTAAGATCAAGAAGGATTGATAAGGCTAAAATTAAGCTAAAAATAATAAAACAAAGTAATTTTAACCTTATCTTTGCTTTAAATATGTAAAAATAATGTATAAAGAATGTATTATGACTATACATGACATGGAGGAACTGATACACCCTTTGTTATTTCTTAGGTGCATGGAAAATGGATATTTTGGAGACTTGTGGATGTGGCATGGTTACAAAACTTGTTAGATTTTTATATGGAGATAGGGCTAGATTAGGATGCATAGGTCTAGGTGGGATAACAAAGATGTATTGGATCCCCCTTAGTGTTGACTTGCTAGTCATGTTCCTCAATTGTTGGGAATGATTGACTAATACCTTCAGATGGGAGGTAGATTAAGATACAATAGAGGTGGCTATCACACTAGAGGATGTCCATTCCATCCTAGGGCTACCTATAGTAGGAGCACAAGTGATCGTAGGGATACTAGATAGTCTAGAGGAGAGGAGAGCCTTAGCCATGTGGGCTAAAAAATTAGAGATGATATTACTAGGTAGGAGAGAGAGTATGTTTGATGTCTATACATCATAGATTTTATATATCCAAAAGGTTGTGATAGGCCTTATGACACAGTGGGTGCTATGTCATAAGTCAGACGGTAAGGTACCACTATTCATGGTAGCCTTGAGTAGGATGATCTTGGAAGAGTGATTTTTATATGACCTAGGCTCAGTCGTCTAGGTTGAGCTAGTGCATGATATGTATGATATTTTAGTCAGAGGGTAAATGACCATAAGACTGATCATATTGATGATAGCTTAGATATATGAGAGGTTTCTTATGTACATGTTGATTGGGTTACCCCATACAGTTGATGATAGGTTACCTTCGATGCAGATATGGAATAAGGACCATGTAGTGTGGGTCATTCCCCATGTGCCATCACTATAGTCAATTAGATTTACAAAAATCATGTGGTAGCCATACAAGCACATAATAGTTACATGGGCAAGTTGGGACACAGTTACACTAGTGATAGAGAGGACAAAGGTGATTGGACACTATTTTTGGTGGAGAGAGCCATATTTGATGGCATGAATACCAAGGTAGATGGGCCTATATCATCTAGTAACATTGATACTAATGCTTGAGTAGTGGGATCAGCATGTGAGGGAGCCATAGGGGAGGAGAGGATTGGGGCCACTAGTAGTGAGGCCAACACTATGGCCACATCGAGAGTGACCATAGACTAGTTAGGAATGATGAGGAGCTAAGTAGGAAGATAGGGATATGATGATAGAGATACTAGATGTACCACTACTATATATACATCAAGATGAGTAATGGCCATCGAGGACACAGTATCAATAGAGGTAAGAGGTAGAAGAGAGAGTGGAGAATATTACCATTCGAGATGACCCCATAGGTGAGCTAGAGGAGATGATAGAGAGACCACTCAGACGTAGGTTGAGACTGACATGATTCATGATAGCCAGGTTTGAGCTAAGGAAGTGGCCTATAAAGGAGGTGCTAGGAGGCCATACAGATAGGGAGACTATATTAGGTGATTATGTAGACATTGAGACCATAATGGCTAAGACACAGATAGGTAAAAAGAGATGGTTAAATTATTTCTTATATTTTGTTTGGAAGAAAAATAGATATTATGAGACATGACAGTGATCTAATATCCATCTTGTGTGATTTTGTAGGTGTAGGTGAGGATGAAGAGGAGAGATGGGGGTCCCTAATGAGGAGATCACTCTATGACATCCTAGATGAGAATCTACAGGCATATGACCTCATGACACTAGAGGATCTGAGTGTACCATTTACCCTAACTTAGGTGAGCTAGTTCAAATTAGCTAAAGGGCAGTGAAGTAGATATGAGTGTAGAGAGAGAAGTTATATCCACCAGCAATGATAGGTGCAAGGAAGCTATAGGCATGGTGGGCCCTAATATATGAGAGAGCTATGCAATTGGATATAGTGGTGTAGATGATAGAGATTTAGACCCAACTAGGGGAGTCACAGATGTGGGTATCACACCTATAAGGATAGGTGGAGGGATTGAGATCTTAGATAGCCTCTTTACAACATACCATTTGGAAGATTCAGACTGAGGCCTTAGCAGGCAACGTGGCTAGGCCATGAGATAGATAGGATGGGACCAAACCATAGAGCTGGGGCATTGTATATGGTTGAATTTATTGTATAAAATTCATGAGATATATATATAGATAGATCATTTTGTCATATTTGTTTTTGGATGTGTATGTTGTCATCATGGTTGATGTTGGTTATTTATTATGGTTGAGTTTGTAGATGCTTAGGATATATTTCTTTCTAGCACATGTATTTAGCTTTGTTGTATATGTTATAGGAAATATATGAGATGTGGTTTATTTTATAGTATTACGAAAGACACATGCATGGTTAAAAATAAATAGGTGAAAAAGGACTTGGAAAAATATAATCAATCAAGTAAATGTACTACACACTATTTCAAGCTAGGAAATGTGTAATAACAAAAATGATTAAGTATAAATAACCAAGAAAGGACAAAATGAGATGGTAAAAAGGGATTTATTTTTAAACCAATGTGAAATATTTTTGCACCAAGTTAAAACAAGTAAAATCATACTAGTATCATGTTGGGGAGTATGACAAACAAAGTAATAAAATGGAATGTATGTAAAAGGGCACAAATGTTAATAAAAAAATTAATTAATTCAATCAATCATACAAAATCAAGCTGGGAAGTATGAAATAAAAATAAAATTACAAAATATTGGTCTTAAATTTATCATACTAATTCAAGTTGGGAAGTATGAAAAATTCAATAAATGGTTGAAATATTACATGCACTTAAAAAATAAGAAGATAAAAAGGTGAAATAAAAATTAGGCATAGAACATACTAAATCAAGATGGGAAGCATGTAAAATGATTTGTAACTTCACAATCGATCGAATCTTATCTTAAATTTGACACATGTAATTTGGATGGTGACTTGGGTATTGGAAAATTTTATGAGGGTCGGGTCCTATCCATAGTCTTACATTATAACTTGATAAAGAGAATACCATTAGGGTGGAATAAATATAAAAATTAGGAAATCAAGTACATAGGTAATAGGAAGGAAAAGATGATAATTTGTGAGGATAGTCGGGTCCTATCCGTGGTCTTACAATGCAAATCATAATTGAAATCCCAAAGGGAGTGATCAGTAGACAAGATAATATTTCTCAAGAGTAAATATAAGGGAAATAAGGAGTGAACAAGGGAATGTGAAAATCAATACTTAGGCATCTTATGAGAAGACCTTAGGAGGCAAGAGGCATACTAAGGACATGATAAGACACTACGTGACTAGTGGTTGTCTATGTACAAATGAAACCTATTTGTTATAGACACAAATATTTGTAGGCAAATAAATGTGCTACTAAGATCAATTCATGAAGGTATATTGGTACAAGAAAAGAAACATGGACCTACCTTCCCACGATGTGTTCCCTACTCTTTGAGACCCCTTACAAAGTCATCGATCTACCATGAATATTGGGTACTTGCATGAGAAAGTACATAATGCTAAACTATTTTTTTATTCTCCTCTTTTAATCTATTGGCCTACCTCACCCCAAAGGACCTTAGCTTTGCCATGAGGCCAACTATGGAGTTTGAGCTTTGACTAGAAGAAATAAATTTGCTTTGAATCACGTCTTTTAGTGTGATTAAACTTTTAAGAATAATTTTACCTTTTGATATCATTGTCTTTTATTTAAATGATTTGGCTTTGAACTTTATTTTAGAGTATTTTTAATATTCCTCCTCCATACGGACTTGGAATGACCAATCATGAAAGAGATAGTGATACACATGAATGAGTTGTAGGGTAAGGATAAAGGAAGCTAAGTAACCAAAGACAAAGACTAACTATGACACTTAGCCTTGATAATTAACTAGCATGTGATCTCAAGTCTCAACCATGTATATGCTTAGTTTGTGGGGAAAAAATAAGGGAAAAAGGATATCTAAAGTGGACCGGTAAAAGGAGATAGTAATGAGATATATTGTTTGCTAACTGATCACATGGTAAAGGGAGATAATAACCAAGGGGAATAGGGTAAGTATAACCAAATCACCATGACAAATTATCTATGAAAAATAAAGATAAGAAAGCAAAATAATCATAAAGATACTAGAAAAGATAGTTTCAATTAAAAAATCTAGGGAAAAGATAAGGAAAATCAATGATAAAGAAAAGACAATCATTTGCAAAATATATAAGATATTCAAGATATAGTACAAAAAGTAAGAAATTATGATATAAGATAAGCAAAGATTTGACACATTGTCAAATGATATAACATATATAAATAAGATTTGAGCACATGTCCAATCTAATATAAATGTGAAATCACCATGCATATGCTCATAAATAATAGTAAATGTATCCACACACATTATCCAATACATCACATAGGTCTCTATGAAGCTGTAGTCAAACTATTGCTAAGGTTTCATCAATCTCCAATGAATACTAGGCAAATACTTATTTATTGATCTCCTCAATTGAAAAATTAGGAATGCTCAAAGAATCATGCTAAGGAGGAAAATTAGGCAAAGGCTGGTCAGGAGAATGTGTGGCAGCAGGATCTATGGGAGGAGAAGGAATCACTAGTGGAGAAGGATGCATAGTGAAGGACTCATGGGTGGAGAAGGATCCACAAGTGAGGGAAGGTCCACAAGTGAAGGAATCATAGGTGGAGGCACAAAAGGTGGTGAAGGTACTATAAGAGGCAATGGAACCATTAGAGGTGGAGCCATAGGAGAATAAGGATGAGTCTTCTTTTGGGAATGACCTATGGGAGGAGTCGAAGAAGGTTTGAGAATGTATATAAAGTGATGTTTGAGATGTTTTATAAGATGTGATAATGATCAGTGTGATGGGTGCCACAGAGATGACATATAGAATATACCTCACCATACTTGGGCAAATATTTAGGAAGTACCTTTAGAGTAGTTATGGCTTTATCTAATGATGGGGAAGAAGGATTCAAGGTATCAAGATATTGTCGTAACTTGTGAAAATGGGTATAAGAATGGTTATATGTCCCATGGAAGTAAAATATATGCTTGTAAGTGGTTTTAGGATAAACACTCATAGAAGGAGGTAAAACAGGATTAAAAGAAGCCAAAGAACACTCATCAGCCCATTTGGTGGGTAGAGGAGACATCTTAGGCAAAGGAATCAAACCATCACCAAGAGAAGTTTATGATGAGGAAGGAATGAAACTAGGCTCAACAAAAAGAGCAATAGCATTAGAAGTAGGGGTAGGCTCAGCAATAGTAGGAGTGGAAACAATATCAACCATAGTAGAAGTGAGAAGAGGCTCAACTATAGATGGCTCTACTAAGGGAGGAGTGGGATCTACAAAAGGTCTTAAGAGAGTTGCACTAACCTCAGGGGTCAAATAATTACAAGAGTTAGTGTACCTAGCAAAATGGTAAGGCCTAGTCATAGTATGATCCATGAGCATAGTCCTACATGGCTACTCAAAAACTAGAGGTGTTAGTGCCATCTCTACCCTATGATAAAGGGGGAAAATGCAAAAATCAAGAACTATAAGTGAAATAAAATGATGATATGCATGAAAAGACTCAAGTAAATAAGAATGATAATGGACAATCTCAACATCACAAGGCTATACAAGATCTCCTAACAATGTATCATATAAGGAATAACCATCATCATAATCTAGGGTATGAAGATCAATGACACAGGTAGGGATAACCTTTTCATTTGATGAATCATTGTGAATAGAATTCCTAGTCTTGTTCAAGACTATAGTAGTGTCATCACAATGAGGTTTATGATAACAAGGTTTTAAGGAAGAAGGAAGATGCAAGATGAGATGAGGTGAGAGATCAGAAGTTTTGATCTTTAAGTTAATCTCATCAAGCTCATCATCATCAAAATATAAAAGGTTAGGAGGAACGTTACCAATGAGCTCAAAATGCCCATTATAACTATGGGTTGAATTAATAAGAAAGTTGAGATGTTGAGACTCATGGAATGGAACACTTGATAAAATTTCAAGAATAGGAATCTTGAAGACACCACAATCTTGAAATTGTTTGAAATTCCAAGGGTTAATATCACCTTAAATCCTATATATGGATCCATTATGAGGGAATTTAACATATTGGTAGGTGGAAGAAGTGATAGCTCTCATGTAGTGATTTTATGGCCTACCAAGCAAGATGTTATAAGAAAGGGGGAAGTTAAAGATCATCACCTTTACATGGATGATGATAGGTGGGATGGTAATGGGAAGCCACACACAACCTAGAAGAGGCATTTTCCTTCTATCATATCCTTGGCATGTGTTGCGTGTATACTTGATATTGCATTTTTAAAATCCAAGAGTCTTAATGAAATCAAGAAAAATGACATAGGTATCATAAACCCCATTAATCAACGCACGTTTGACTTGGATATCATTGATTTGGACACTAATAAATAAGGGAGGATCATCTGCACGATGCAAAATCTCATCAAGAATCATAGATGTGATAGGAAATCATAGAGAAAGAGAATTATCTATAGTTTCATCAATGTTAACAGACATATATTCACATTGTTGTCAAATACTATCTTTTGAACCAGATAAATCTACCTCCCATCCTACTAGGGGAGGATAAGGATAAGGGATATTAATATCAAATAGGAGCTACATGAGATGGTTTCTATGATGTGGGTAAGTCCTCATAATCTCAATAAATGGAATTTATGATGGGATATTAGTGAGTTTTGTAATGGGATCCCACTCATCATAGCCCATAAGAAGGTTATTAGATATAGGTACATAATGGTTAAGGAGGTCCTCGAAAGGAGGAGCCAATTTACATTAGAATTTTTGTTGATAAGAAGAATAAGAAGGTTTAAAACAAGGTGGTAAATCATGTTGAGAGGATGAACTAATTGGTTTAAGTTGATTTTGAGAAATAAAATAAGAAGTGTTATTAGAAGCTTGATTATTATTAGTATTAGAAGATGATGGAAGAGTGGTAGAAGTTGAATGGGATGTGTTATCCAAGGAGGAATCAAAAATTGGATCGTCAAAAGTGATAATATCATCTTGCCCAAAACTCATTTAAATAAGTTGGAGAATAATCCTAGATAACATGATGTCTTATGGGAAGGAGGAGTGTAGATAGGTTGGGAATCAATGTAAGCTACCACCCTTCACATATTATTCATGCTAACCACATTCTCTTAGGAAGTTGGTTCAACAAGACTTTCTACGTTATTGGTGGAAGGGGTGGGCTTGTCTTGATTGTCTTGGATACATTGATTATTAGGTAAAGTATCCTTATAGATAGCCAAATGAGTGTTTTCTTAATTCAAGGCTTGATTTTTATCATTTGATTTATAATCCTTGAAAGCAATCTCCTAGGCTTGTTGATGTTTACAGATAATGAAATCATGATAAAAATTAGGTTTAAGAAGAAAATCCATAGATAAATTATGAATTTGTCTATATGTCTCATGAGAATGACCCCAATTAGCATAAAACCAATAAAACTTATTAGGATCATACTAGAATTTCATAAGATAGGTAGGGTCAATTTTTCATGGAAGAGGCCTGGGTAGACGCTTAAGCAATTTAATCGAGGATAGAGGTTTGTGAATATTGATGTTATTGGTGAAGATAAATGAGGATTAGTATATTATTGATAAGAAGGAGTTGGTTCCGAAGAAGGGTTAAGAAAGATAGCTTGAACATTGTGAATGGTGTCAAAAGAATTAGTAACACCATCATTGGTGATATTATAGTTTTTGTTCTTAAGTAATAGACGAGGACCTGTAGAAAGTTGGGGTGGCTTGAATTGATGCATTAGGAAATATTGTCTTTTAGCTTGGTCAATAGCATCCTCCAAGGTACGTGGAGAAAGAGTGAATACTTGATATTGAATTTTAGGAAAGAGAGCATTTATAAAGAGATGAAAAACATTGGCATCTACCATGTTAAGTTCACATTTGTTTGACAAAGTTTTCCATCTCTTAACAAAAGCTTGGGCAGTTTCATTTTCATGTTGTTTTTAATTAAGGAAATGGGCAAAGTTTTTTCAATAAGATCATTAATTTGGAATTCTTGAACTAAATAATTTACTAAGTCCTCCAAACTAGAAATTAAATGAGCTCTAAGTTGATTGTACCAATCCAAGGCATCACGCGTGAGAGTTTTGGCTAGGAGATTGGTAGTAGCAAAGGTACTTAATTTGACCCAATATTTTTAAAGACTTCCAAATGTTTTGAGGTGAAGGGTAGGATCAGTTGACCCATTATAAGAAATTGTAGGTGTTATACCTCCTATATCAATGTTGGTAATTTGAATAGTGAGAGGTTCATTTTGTAGATGCTTAATGGTTTTATTGACTAAATTAGGTTGAGGAATGAAATCTCCTTGAGAATATTGAAGAGGAGGATGGGAAACATTATATTTATGTGTACCCCAAGCCATTGGTTACATATGAGATTGAGGATTAAGAAGGTGGTTTTGCATTCTCATCATTTGATTTATGTTATGAGCTCGAAAGGTATTAATTTGATTGAGAGTTTGTAACAAAATTGGTGTGTTTTATTAACATTAGAAGCATTATAATTGGTATTAGTGGCTTGGGTACCACTATTAGCATTGGTATGAGCTTGAGAATAATTGTGAGAATTTGAGGCAATAGTGGCAAAATTTGCTTGTGAATCAAATGATGGACTAGTCAAAGGTTAAGAAGAAGAAGCACTAGAAGCATGATTGCCTTGGGTAATAATCAATGAACTAGTGGAAGGATTAAGGATGGTGGACCTTATGAGAGGTCCACTAGATGTAGAACCCACCATGTTAGTTGAGATACTACGCACGGAGGTAGAATAGGTTAGAGAAGAAGATGGCATGGCATAAGAAGGAGTTGAAATTGAAGGAAGAGGTTGAGAACCAAAGAAATTGGTACCTCCAAATCCCATATTGAATGTAGGAGTAGGTGAATGAGGCTCTTTGGTTTGACCACTAATCATGAATTTGTACATGGTAGAAGGATCATTTCCTCTATGTTGAGGAAATTTAGAGGTAAAAAAGCATTTTGGGAGTATACTCTAACTCGGGTTGGTCTTCTAATGATAAAAGAGGATTATGTTGTGAAGAGGTATGAGGATTGGTCTTATATTTCATTGTGTAAGTGGAAATATGAACATTACTAGCATCCAAAATAGGATCTTTACTCTGTCTATGGAAGACCCTATTAGGATTGGTAAAGTTCATCATGTTTGTTGATTGTAACTCAGTGTCATTATCCAATATAAATTCCATGATGAAGGTAAAAGAAGAGAGATGAGAAAGAAAAGGTCAAAGAGGTGACTAAAACTATACAGGGTCAACTGGGTCGATCTAATACAGAAACAAGGATTGTAAAACTATATAGGGTTGACTAGGTTGATCTAGTATAGTGTACAAAAGGCAGAAAAGTTACTAGGTTGATCTAGTAAAGTAAATAATGAATTTAAGAAGATTAAAGACAAATTACAAGATGAAACAAGATAACATTAAAAGAAATGAAAAGTAGTAATTATTGAAATAAAATAGACAATCAATTGGATTAATGTTGATCAATCCAATTAAAACACATAAACCAAAATCTTGCACTAACACTAGATAATGCAAGATTTTGTACACACAATTGAAAAAATATTAATCAAATAACTTGAAAATTAAATCTAACTAATTGGTCAATTATTAAGATATGATTTTAAATGTGATGGGAAATTGGCTATAAACAAGGTGTTAGATAGTAATCTAAAGATGATTTCAGGTAGTTTGGGCTAAAAGGGAATGTAGTGGCAATGATACAGGCTTGGTATTGGGTCCTAGTATTGGGTCCCACCCCCTCACTTCACAGACTAAAATGAAAAGGGTGTCAGGTGCTTAACCAAAATATAACATTAACCACACTTTATACTTGACCAAAGCATCAAGTTAGCTTCCCCCTTGGTGATGAAATCCAAGTAGGTTGGCCTAGGATAGAAAAAATGTTAAAGTTTTTGTTTATATTATGTGATTTGGCTATGTGTGCATAAAATAAAAATAGTGAAACTAAGTGATTAATTAAAAACACCCTAATTAGACTATGTGTACTATTCTAAGAATGAAAGCTATAGGAAAAGAAAGTGTGAATTAATTACTAACAGATATGAGGTTAATTCCAATTTTAAACAAGGTATAGTGTTGACACTATATGCACAAAATATAGATTAGGGTCGATAAGGTCAAACATGTACTATGGAATTAAAGTCTGAAAATGAACTGGGTTAGCAATGTCAATCCAATTGACTATGCAAGGGTAGTTTTAAAGACTACAAACTATGAAAGAAAAGAGAGAAAAGAGAGAAACAAAGAGGTATAAAGGAACCTTGGTGGATCAGAGATGTAAAGAATAAATAAATTTGATGAATAACTTTGAAGTATGTTTGAGAAACCTACAAACTAGGTCGATAAAATTTATCAAGTTGTACATGATCCTACTAAAAAAGTGTTAAAACTATAAGGGGTCTACTGGGTCAACCTAGTAGGTTGAACTAGGTATAAAAAAGGTTGGAAACCTATACTAGGTTGATTGGGTTGATCTAGTTGCCTATTCTTAGAAACTTTCGCATAGAGGAAAATAGTTGGGTCAATAGAATCAATCCAGTATGTCAAAATATATGATCAAAATGATGATCAAAAGAATGAAAAAGTGAAAGAAATCCTACAAGGGTTAGTTTCACATCAGTTTCACTAGAATGTAATATTAAGGTGAAGCTAAATTGAAAGCTAATACTAATAAGAAAAGAAGCAAAAATGGAAACATGAAGACAATCCTATAGACATCCAATTCCTAACACTATTTGTGTTGAAATTGTCAATCTTACTCAAATTGCACTCAAATGCACATTTTAGGTCAAAATAATTAAAACACCCTAAATAGTTCAAAATTTTCATTTACAAGTGCCAATTTAGGTTAAAGTATCCTTAAATGGGGTAATGTAATTTATAAATCAGCTAACTTTGATCAGATCATTTCGAGTCAAAATGATAATTTTGCACTTGGGTGCTCTGGATTGCTCTTTTCTATAAAATATTTTATATGAGACATGTTCCCTTGTTATTTGGTGTTGAAAACATCCTAAAATGGATAACGGATCCAATACATCTAACATCATCTTCCAATTCCAATCCAATCAAATTTTGAGCCAATAACAGGACATTCTGACCATTTTGATTAATTGAGGGCCAATTTCTAAATAATTACACAAATGTTGATTAACCTTGTTTAAGGCTAATTGATCCAAATCAAGATATTAAGTGGATTTTCCATGAGAGTTGTTGAATATTTCTTTTTGGAAATTGATTTTTATTAATTGCATCACCTAATGACATCATTTCTTGGGAAGTCATCCATAGGCCATAAATGCATAAAATATCAAGATTATGGGTCTCCCATACCTCATTACGACCCTCCATGCCTCTTAAATTCCCCTCTATCCCAAATATTTATGAAAGATATTTATGGATTTAACTATATAATTAGATTAATTCATGGACACACATCTCAATCTTGAGATGGATGGTCATGGTTGACCCAGATCAATCTCAAAAATATATAAATAGAGAGGCCATGAACATCATTTTTAAGCTTTATTTGTGCAAAGTTATTATGTTGAATTATCTCCATAATACTTTACATTTTATCATTAACTTTGTATGCAAACTTCATTGATAGGCTGGTTTAGTGATTCCAAATCATAAGCCTAGGTTTTATAAGGAGTTCTTCAAACATTGGAGGAGTTGACCACCATTGTTGTTGAATACAAGAGCTCTTGATCAAGGGATAACATGCTTTTGAGCCACATTGGTATGGTGAATCCATTTGAGAGGTAATATAGTGTTTATTTCTTTTGTATGTTTATTGTTATCCTTTGTAATTCTCACATGAATAGATAGGCTTAATTCGGTTTACTCATGCATTTTTCCCTTGATTTATTGGAGTAAGTTTGACTAATCATGTTATGTAATCCTCTCTACAAATCCAACCAGTGGTGGGATAGGATTCATGTCAGATTCACTAGAATGTATGCAATTAGAAATACATTATGTCTATAAATCAATCCTAGCGCAGAGAAGATAGAGCATACCTACACTTTTGATTGGGGATATACTTATTAAGCAAGAGCATGACCAATATTAGGATCTATTAAAACTGATTAGGGATCACTTGTATCACTTATCCAAAAACATCATCCTATGAAGGGTTCTAAAGCATGCAGTCTAACACGATTTCAAAACAAACCTAATGGAGTCCTAAGGTTTAAAACATTTCACTTATTCTAATAGCAATAAAGTAAATATAATCTAGTACACACCAAAGCTTATGTCATAAAGTGGGCATTAGAAATTTATTAAAAAAAACTAAACTAAACATGTCTTAGAAGACATATACTCATGTAAATGTATATGGAATCCTAATACATTGGAGAATAATACAAATGCATTATCTATCTACTCTTACGAAGGAGAAATAAAGTTAAGAATACTTACCTTTGAAGATGAACCCATCGAGCCTCAAACTCTCCCTTGGCCAAGGTGTTTCACAAGATATTGTTGATATGTAAAGATAATCAAGATAAATCATCTCTAGGCTACATAACCTATCTAAGCATCCAAAAGACTTTTCCACAAGATAGGATCTGTATCTCCAAAAAAAGTATGGAACCCTAAGTTTTATTCCTCACTTAAAATGGTCAATAAGCAGATATTTTGTCACACTTATTTGCTAATTATTCTTCTCTTATAAAATTGTGGTAAATGAACTTGTATATATATGAGGATATTGCCCTAAATCCTCCTAGGAATTTTAGTTGTATAGGGTTAACCCAGTCGACCCATTGTGTTTTGATGACAAATCACTAGGTCTATGTTACATCATTTGAAAGGCTAACAAACCAAGAAAGTGAAAAACAACCCTAAACTATATTGGCTCAACCTAGTTAACCCAGTACAACTGACAGTCCAAAAAGGTGTTAAGGCAAGAAAAGAAGGATCGAGAAAGGAAAAAGACTAGAGGAAGTTGGACTAAGAAGAATAAGCTTAGGGTAAATGGTTTTATGAGACACGTGTAGATGACAAGTGGAGAAAGGGATAATAATATTACAAAACACTGATGGTCTACCCACCCCTTTCCTAGTGCACCCCTTAAGGCATGCACTCAAAGAGATTGAGACTCTATAGGGTCCTACTAGATACAAAGTGTTAGTAATCAATAAAATTTTGAAAATATTTTGTATATAGCTATCACCAAAGAATGCATTGAGAAGGGCACTAGAATGATTTGTGTCATAAAAACTCTAGGTGTTTAGTGGAGATTGCACCCTACCACCCCACTAGATGGACTTAAGGTCAATATTATGACATGGAGTGGTGCTCATTCCCAACAATCTTTAAATCCACCTATAGAGAAGGTTCAACATGAAGAACCTCATGATCAACACTATCTTGATGCTCAAAAACAAAAAGAAGTGTTGCATGACATGATGGCCAAGGTACATGGCCTACAAGGCAAAATTGTTTTTTTAAAGGAGAAGGATGCTACCATGCACATTTAGATGCAAAGATAAACTATCTCAATAGACTTAGGGTAGGATGAATTTTGAGAGATCTACAAGCTTCTTCTTAGTGATAAATTTGTCCCACTTCTTAAGGATTGGATATGAGAATAAATGATCAAGGCATAGATAGATCCTCATTTTAACCATGAACAATGACAAGAGAATCATGTCCAAACTAGTATTTAATGTGACAAAGAGGTCATTGTGAATGTATCCATTGACAATTGGATGATATGAGATATATTGGTGGAAACTGGTGCAAAATTTAATGTTCTCATGAAGGATGCCTAGAGGAATATGGGAATTCCCACTCTAAAACCTTCCCTAAAAATTCTATTCATGGCCAACAAGACTTGAGAAGTCCCTATAGACGTTCTTAAGGATTTCACTATCAACATTTTGGGTATCCCATTCAAATGTGAATTTTAAGTAATCGAACTAGCTGAAGCTAATGATTATATAACTCTATTGGGTTAGCCATGGTGTTATGTCAATGATGTTGACTTATGTTTCATTAAATGCTAATAAAATTTGAAAATAACACCCAACATGTGGTCATTCATCTAAATACTAACCAATGCCCCCCTTTGTAGAAATAATTGATGTTGACAAGGATATCAACCACATTTATAATATCATAGCACAAGGAAATAAATATGTAGATCCTACTTATAATGGTCTACTTTAATGGGGAGATGTGAAATCCATTTCTAACACCACTATTATTGCTTGTGAACATTGGGCTCATGAATAATATGATCTAACAGGATGAGGAGTGTTGTAGTTGGTCGATAGATAAATGGTCCATATAAGTTGTTTAAGTGCTATTAATCTATTTAACTCATTGGTGGATGCCTAATTAATAAACCACCCTCCCATTTGGACTAGGAACCTAGGTTCCATGGTTAGATCGAGGTTAAAGAGTAATTATAATAATTGGAAGATTATTATATTTTTGAAAACAAATGTATGCATACACTCCTTACCATAATTCAAGGAACAACTATTCATTTGTGGGCTACTCATCAATACAAGTTGTTGAAATGGGAATAGGTGTGTGTTTTGATACATCATCACTTTCACCATGATAATTGTGTTTGTGTGATAATTATAATGGTTTTGAGTCCTTGGATGACCATATAGTCATTTGTGAGTGTCTTTAGACTATCGACAAGATATTTTTACCCCAATCCTTATGGGTTCATGCATTTTATAGCACTAAGTGTACTTGGGATAGAGAATGGTATATTCTTCAAGAAATACATAGAGATATTGATATTTGGGAGCACATAAAACATGGTCTACTTACCACATTTTCATTTTATTCACCATGATTAGATCCAAATTTATACCTAAAAACAATATGTCAAGTAGTAGTAGGTGATTAGGCACCAGTTGAAGATAGATTACAGACAATACATGGTGCAATTTAGGATGATTTGGCCATCTTCCAAGAACTTGATACTCTTGTAAGGGCCCAATTGGAACTTGACTCCCACTTATAATATGACCATAGGGTTAAATCTGAGAGGGTAAGCAAAATGTTGTACGTCAAGTTGATGAGTGTACTAGCATTGATCCACTAGAGATGACACTTGACCACTAAAACTTTCCTATAGAATATAGGGTATGTGATGTTATAAATAATATGCAATATGATTAGAAACCATATTTCATGCCACTCCAAATGGTTCAATATAATATTGGAATAGAAAATGTACCCAAGATGGCCACTATGGGAAAATAATAGACTGAAGCAGAATTAGCCAAAATCTTTGAACTTCTATAGGAGTATGAAGACATTTTCCCATGTAACTACATAAATATGAAAGGATTTCATCCAACATTGTTAAAAATATGTGTCAAATTAGCTGAGGGTGTTTGATTAGTCATGAATTGATCATATCAAATGAATCCTAATCGATGTGCATGTGTTAATGAGGAAATTGATGGCATGTTGCATGCCAAGGTTATCACTCCCATTTATGAATCTGTATGTCTTATTACCATGGTAATTATCATCAAGAAGGATGTCCAAATATAAATTTTGGAGTATTATAGATAGTTTAATGATGTGTGTGTCACAAACCCATTCCCAACACCATTCACAAAGGAGATTTTGGAAGGCATCATTGGATGTGAAATATATACCTTCATTGATGGCTTTTCATGCTATCAAGTACAAATTATTGAGGAAGATAAGGCAAAATCCACTTTTACTACTAGATGGGAATCCTTTACATATAATTATATGCCTTTAAATATTTCATCAAAAAGTTTCTTAAAGTGTATCTGGATGATTAGGTCGTGTAAAACTTGGTGTGCAACCATTATTCCAATTTGTGCTTCATGCTTGAACACTATCGATAATTTTATATTTATTTGAACCTAAAGAAATGCATATTTGCCACACCTTCTGGGATATTATTAAGGCACATTATTTTTCTAGATGGACTACTCATGTATCTAGCAAATATTATGATTATTATTCAACTCTCAACTCCAACCACTTAATGTGAGGTCCATGCCTTCCTTGGTCACATAGGAAATTATCATAAGTTTATTCATAATTATGCTAACATCATAGCTCCATTAGAATAATTACTCAAATAGAATGACCTCATTATCTAGACCAAAAGACATCAATAGGAATTCAAATCCTTGAAGGAGAAATTGGTAATTATACTCATCCTCCACTTCCTAGACTAGATGACACCATTTCATGTACACATTGATGTTTATGGTATGGAAGTGGGTGCCATCCTTACATAACCTAGTGAAGATAATATTGACCATCCTATATATTTTTTTAGTTTTAAGCTAACACTAGCTGAGAGAAATTACTCTACTATAAAATGAGAAGCCTCATCCATGGTGTATACACTCCGGAAGTTCTACCAATACTTTTTAGCCAATCCATTCAACTTTTTTACTAATCATGAGGTGCTTAAGTACCTTAAGAATAAACCCATGTTACATGGATGAATTTTGTAATGGATTGTTCTCTTCCAAGAATTCTAGTTCTCTGTAGTAGTGTAACCTAGTAAGTATAATTTTTTACTAATCATGAGGTGCTTAAGTACCTTAAGAATAAACCCATGTTACATGGATGAATTTTCTAATGGATTGTTCTCTTCCAAGAATTCTAGTTCTCTGTAGTAGTGTAACTTAGTAAGTATACTTTTTAGCCACTCCATTCAACTTTTTTACTAATCATGAGGTGCTTAAGTACCTTAAGAATAAACCCATGTTACATGGATGAATTTTATAATGGATTGTTCTCTTCCAAGAATTCTAGTTCTCTGTAGTAGTGTAACCTAGTAAGTATAATTTTGGTCCTGACCATCTATCACATATTAAAACTAGCAAACTAGTACAAACAATTAAAGATGACATACCTGATGGAAAATGTTTTCAAGTTATGTGTGTGATAAATAATTAGAGGAAATAGATACTTTCCTTACAATAATTTCAATTCCAAACCATATTTATTCCCAGAGAAGAAGCAACTCATTGTGCATGTTACCATTTATAGCTTATTGGCATAGACCTATATAATCTTGGATGAAATGAAGTATTACAAAGGTGCATAATGCAGCATGATCACATAGAAGTCCTTCAAGAGGTTCACGAGGGTGTCTCTAAATGACATTATGCTGGTGATGCAATGGCACAAAAATTTCTCCTATTTAGCTTGTGGTGGCCCACCTTAGTCAAAGACTCCAAAGCTTATGCGCACCAATGTGATATTTTTTAGTGTGTAGGAAAACCATACCGAAGGGATGTTATGAATCTTCATCCAATCCTTTCTCATTAACTCTTTGATAAATGGGATATTTATTTTTTTGGGCCTATTAACCATGTTGTAACATGAACTAATGCATGCTACATCATTACCACCATAGACTATCTCACACACTAAGTTGAAGCAATGCCCACATGTGATTGCACTATTATGACTTTTGCCATGTTCCTTTGAGAAAATATCATCACAAGGTATGGATTCCATTTAAATTTAATAATTGGTTGTGAAACTCACTTCCTAAAAGAGATAATGTGTATTCTCTTAATTTAGTTCATGATTCCACACCATAATACTAGTCTTTACCACCCTCAAGCTAATAACACTACTAAAGTTTTTAACAAAATCTTGGGCCATACATTGATAATGATTTTCAATATCAATCACATGAATTGAGATGATCAAGTTTTTGAAGTCTTATGGGCATATATAACCACATATAAAATATTAAACAAGAGCACACCTTTTAATCTTATCCTTGACATTGAATTAATTCTATTGGTGCATTTCATTATTCCCTCTTTACGTATTACATTTGTTGTCTAACTAGATGATGAAGAATATCTAAAATCATACCTTAATTATTTATTAATGATAGATGAAACATGATTTATTTCACACTAGAGTCAAGGATTTGAAAAATAGAAGCAAAAATCTTGGCATGATAGACATCTCAAAAACAAAACTTTATCTCCTGGTATACATATGTTGGTATATGATTCTAATTTTGTGCACCACTTTGGTAAACTTTGAATGTATTGGTATGTATATTTATCATTCACCACATCTATCCCATAGGTGTATGCAATTTAAGATGGTTATATGTCCAATTTATTTTAGGCCATTTTAATGGTAGTCAGCTTTGACCCTACCATTTCGTGTAACACTTAAAATTTTGTCAATAAGGTGTATACCACTAGAATAGTTTATGATTTTGGTTTGTTTTCAAAATAAAATGTATCATTGTTTTCATGTCTTTTTTTAGATTTATTTTGGTACATGGTTCTCTTTTGTTTCAACACTACCATTTTTTATCATTATGTCATTTGGTCATACCCATGGAGGACCACAAACATCTTTTGGTGTGGGAGTAAGTTTCAAGATGAATAAAGTAAAGCTAGAGGTAGGATGAATCACACACATAAGGGGTGTGAAATTTAAAACATGTAAGGATAATAATTCATGTAGGAGGTAGAATGTGATTAGAAGTGTGGAAAAATAATGGTAAATGAAAAGCCACTACAATGGATTAGGATAAAAAATCAATTCCTACCTTTGAAAATAGAAGTTTAAATATTTTTATAGATGGAATGCACTAAGATAAAAGTGTAAGGATAGGATACATGAATTATATTGACAAATTCTTAAACATAATGGTAAGTGTGCCAAGTGGATGTCATGGCATGCCATTTGAGAGCATTAATGAGCAAAGTGATGGATGAAGGCATGGGAGAATAAATGTAATCAAGTCTTCAAGGCTATATAAGATTGAAGGGTCCTCATTTTGGAACTTTATCATTGAAAATTTTCAATTCTATATAATTTACAAAGCTTGAACAAAGAACTTTCAAGCTATAAGAGTGAATTTATCAAATTATAATGACAAACTCAAATCTAGGAAGTGCGGCAAAAATCATGAAAAAATAAAAAGAGTAGAATTTTGACTGTGGGAACACTTTACAGAGAGTTGTAGGTTGAAATTATCAACATATTCCATTAAAATAAGTTGAATTGGGAAGGTTGAATAAGTTTAAGCCATGACACATTATTCATTTTAGAAATTCAGACAGCTGTGTGTCAACCTTTAGGCATCTTGAGGGTTGAAGCACCAAAATAAAAGGCCATAAGAAGTAAGCCTTTGCCAATAATTCATGAAGAGAAAGAGTATGAGCGAGTAGGAGGGCATCCTATTTTTATCTAAGAGAAAGTTCCTAGTGATTTTGATGTGTAAGAATAAAACCTAGCATAGCGAGCAGAAGAGACATATGTCAAGAAGGAACCAATTATGGTGCAAAATGGAAAAATAATTATGCAACACCACCTCCACCCTCTATTTTGATTGAATAAATGTAATACCTTGAGTTAGTTTTATGCAGTGAAAATTAGGATTCTAATGTTTCCTCTTATCAAGTGATCAAATACAATCACCATCAACACAAAAATGAGGGAGACTCATAGTGCGACTATAGGGTTGAGCACCAAAACCATAAAAATAAGGTCACTTAATAACCTCACGATCTTCAATCTATTGAATGATTTTGGAGTGTTCTAACTTTACCACCTACCTTATTTTAGGAAGCATATAGAGGTGGTGATATTTATGGTCTTCTGAATCCATGAGGACTATTTTTACTTTACAGTGTGAAGGATGTAGATTACTACCCAATTAATCAATAAGGTAATAAGGTTACAATGTTTGGATTTTGACCTTAATTTGGATCTAGAGGAGCAAGAGGTAATTGAGAAGATAGTAGTGGAATTAAAATATAAAAAGGAGGGCCACACCATGTACATTTCTATCCTTTAATATCCTACCATTTAGGTAGTTGTGCACTTGGTTGTAACCAAGATTGAGGGTGGGGATAGATGAAAAGAGGTTGGCATGGCACACCTCTATGTGGCAATCCAAATGGCCTAGGGGTAAAAGTATAATTACACCCAGTAATTTCCTAAAAGGATTGAGGTAGATGCTGAAAAGGCCCATTACCTACCAAATCATAAGTTTTCTTAGGATGTAATTCTACTTTTAATAATGTTTGATGAGATTGGTATTCTAGAATATGTTGTTAAGGAATTAAAGTAGGTTTACGCACCTAATAATAAATTCCCCATGGAATGGTTCCAAAAGTTCACCTACCTAGGCATCAACACCCCTTCTTATAAGATAAAAATGAAAGGATGGTTTGAAGGGATGAAGGAAGCCTTTGGAAATTAATGGCGCATCCATAAGGATTTTTTTATGCAGATGGGGACTCAATATCAAGTTACTGTTATGCAACATTATTCACTCACATTCATTTGGATGGAACACATGAATAAATTTTTAGGGTGGCTAAATTTACTTTATACTTTCACTACCAAGTATTTCAAGAATTTTCTAAATCATATTACTAACGTGCACAAGGTGTGCATCAACACTAAAAAATTTGATGATAAAACTCATACTATTTGATAATTATATGTCTAACTAGGGAAGAAGGCTTGTAGGGAAAATAAAGAATTAGATAGCATTGATATTAATACACACCAGATTCCCATGGGGGATCATATTAATGTGTTGCATTATATTTTAAAGCCTAAGAAGAATGATTTAGTAAGCCATGAGGCCATTAGAGAAACCCTTCCCCTTCCACAAAAAATAAAAGCTGAAAGAAGGCAACAAAGAAAAGAGAAGAGGCCAAGGCTTGATGACACTAGAAGCATGTAAGAGGAGAAAATTAAGTGGTAAAATATGACCCCATTACCACAAAGAGACCAAGGGATGCCTATAATGTTGGAAATATTGTCATTGATGTCAAAGGTCTAGCATTATTGGTGATAAAGGCCTCATTTCATTTAATATTGTTTGTAATAGATATATCTTGGCTAATGTAAGTTAATATTTATTTAACATTAACAAATATATTTTTGGTTGCATATGAGACAAAATAAGGGCCCATGGAGAAGTCGAAGAGCCACGGGGTAAAGACAAAAGAAGGATGGGACGCATTTTCCCATGAAGAGTCATCTTGGGGAATACCAAGAGTCACCAAGTGAAGACAAAAGAGTAAGGGTAAAATTTCTCATGAAGGGACACTTTGAGGAATATGAAAAGTCACCAAGATGAGGACAAAATATAGAAGGACGTTTTTGGTCATGAAGGGTCACCACATGACTTTTCAAAGGCTTGAATATGAAGGGTCATACAAGTTTGGTGCCATTTTCTATGAGGATAGAAGGGTCACAAAGGGGGAAGGCCAAAGGTCATTTGGAAAGCTATAAATAAAGGCTTGAGATGCCATTTGTAATATGACAAATAGAGGTTGATTTGATATTGTAATATCTAGCTTAGAAGAGCAATTGTGAGAGATGAATATGATTTGTATTTGTTATATCTAGCTTAGAAGAGCAAAGGTGAGAGAGAGGAAAGAGATATTGTATTGATCTATCATTTGTTGAGATAGCAACATTGAGAGATAGGTGTGTGGTATACACAAAGGGGTTGGTGCTCATGAATTGTTGATGGGTTGGTGCTCGAAAAAGGGGTTGGTGCTCTTGTGGGTTGGTGCTCATGAATAGTAGCTGGATTGGTGCTCGACAAAGGGGTGTGGTGCTCTTGTGGGTTAGTGCTCATGAATAGTACTTGGGTTGGTGCTCGACAAAGGGGTATGGTGCTCTTACAAGCTTGGCTTGAAAATATTGTTTAGGTTTGTGCTCATTCATATACTTGAGATTGTTCTTAGTGGTTTTTCCCACATTGGGTTTCCACGTTATATCTAGTGTCTCTCTCTATCTTGTGTGGTGTTTATTTTTTAAGTTTTATTGCATATCTTGAATGTTTGATTAAGTGAAATTTGGCTAAAGGAAAGTTTTATCAGATATATGATATACTAATTCACCCCCCCCTCTCAGTATATCTCATGCTTAACAATTGGTATCAGAGCAGGTTCCTTTTTGAAAAGTTTTACAACTTGAAGGTAGATCGAGAAAGCACGATGGCTGGGTCACAGGAAGGATTTTCTACAGATAAGGCACCTTTGTTTGATGGAACAAATTATGCTTTTTGGAGCATGAGAATGAAGGCTTATTTGATGGCCCTTGGATTCGACATATGGAAAGCAGTGGTGGAGGAATATGAAGAGCCACAGACATTTGCAATTACTCCAACAAAAAAGAAGGCTAGTGAATGTAATGCTAAAGCTTTAAATGTCATTTTATGTGGTTTATGTGAATCTAAATTTTTTAAAGTTATGCAATGTAAATCTACATTAAAACTTGGGTAAAACTTGAGAATATTTACAAAGGTGATGGAAAGGTTCAACAAGCTAAGTTACAGACTTTTAGAAGGCAATTTGAAAGTTTGAAGATGGAAGAAGAAGAAGATATAGCAAGTTATCTTTTACAAGTTGATCAAATCATAAATTAGATTCAAGGTCTTGGAGAAAAATTGGATGAGTCAATGGTGGTGCAAAAGGTTTTGAGATCTCTACCAATGAGATATGATGCAAAGGTTTTGGCAATCGAGGAGATGAAGAATTTAGCCAAGCTAAAGATGGATGAGCTTCATAGTATTCTCACAACATATGAGATGCGGACAGAACAAGATAAACCCTCAAAGAGAGAAGCAGCTTTCAAGACATCAAAGAAGGAGAAAGCTAACATTCAAGAATCAAGTGATAGTTCCAGTGATGATGAAGATGACAATGGAGCATTTTTCATTCGCAAGCCAAAAAGAGGAACAGGTAAATATCAAGGAAAATTACCTTTTAAATGTTTTAATTGTGGAAAGATTGGACATTTTTCAACTAGATGCCCAGATAAGGTTAATGATGATGAAGAAGAAGAAAATCCTACATACAAGAAGAATTTCAAAGGCAAATCTAAGAAGGGATTTGAGAAGAAGAGCTTGTATTATAAGGATCCTAGCTCAGTCGAAGATAGTGGAGTCAACGATTCAGAATAAGAAGAGATTCTATTCATGGCCATACATGAAGGTGATCAAGAAGAAGAAGAGGAGGAGGAAGCTAAAGTGAATATGGAAGGAGAGCTCATTTGTGCCTTAGAAGAGTTAGAAGCTGTTCAGAAGAAGAATCGAAGATTGAATCGCCAGATCGAGAAAAATGAACAAGAGTCAAAGGAAATGATTGAAGATCTACAAGCACACTTTGAAGAAGCCAAAAAGAATGAAGATCTCATAGCACAGCTGGAAATATCAAGAAAATAATGTCAAAAGTATGTTATTGAAATTGCCTCTTTAAAAGAAGATATTAAGAAAGTAGTCAATGATTCAAAATTTGAAGATAGCACTAACATGCTGAATAAGATATTGGAAAGTCAAAAAGCATATTCAGATAAGACAGGGATTAGTTTTGAAAATAAAAAGAACTATGTTGAAGCTCTTACACAAGAGGAAACAAAAAGGGGAGAAGTGAAGAATATAGAGGACATTCCAAACAGAGAAGGCTGGAAGGAACAAAGCTATAAAAGGCAATCAGGTTAGAGATATATAGACAGGTCTTATTTTTATGGCTATTATTTTTATTATAATGGATATGGTCACAAGAAATTAGAATGTAGAAAAAGAGCTAACAATTTTATAAATAAGGAGAAGGAAAGTCAAGTAGAGTCAAGCAGAAGCCACGACTCTTTTGCTCCTCTATCAAGCTTTGATGAAGAGACAATAGTATGCTACAAGTGAAAAAACTTTAAACACATAGCTCGGTATTGTAGAAGCATGTTCAAATCAGTCAAAAAGGATCAGAGTTTCAAAGCACCATTCATCAAGAAGAAGGTTCAGACATGTTCATGGTAGAAGAAACAACATGAAAATTCTATGATGGTTCAGACAACCCTACATGTAAGAGGTAAAGATCAGCCATGGTTAATTAATAGCGGATGTTCGAGGCATATGACAGGAGATAAAAGTAATTTCATTACTCTAAAGAAGATAAATGGTGGTACAGTGAGATTCATAGATAAAACCACTGCTAGGATAGCCGAAAAAGGTACTTTGAGTTTGGATTATGGTAGAACTAAGACTAAGAATGTTTTCTATGTAAAAGGTCTTAAGCATAATCTGTTGAGTGTTAGTCAAATAGGTGATCAAGGATACACATTAAAGTTTCATAAAGAAGGTTGTGATATTATAAGAAAAGATTCAAATGAGTTGATTGTAGATGCTCAAAGGACAGGGAACAATGTGTATGTATTGTCAAATATCTTCTTAAAGGCACAATCAAAGGATACATTCAAAGATCAGCGAGAGGAGTTGGGAGTAATTTCTATTACTTCCTACCATTGATGTTCAACATCAGTTAAGGGGGAGCTAAGTGTTAGCTCTAGGTAGGCCCTTTTCCATTGATGTCAAAGGGGGAGAATAATAGATATAGGTACAGGTGCAAAAAATAGGTACAGGGAACAAGTACAAGTTGCTACAATAAGGGGGAGTTACTATATGTTTTCAGATGATAGTATGTGTAGGTGACAGGATGTGGCAATTTCAAGATTGAGGTTGACATCAATGACAAAGGGGGAAATTGTTGGAAATATTGGCATTGATGTCAAAGGTCTAGCATTATTGGTGATAAAGGCCCCATTGCATTTAATATTGTTTGTAATAGATATATCTTGGCTAATGTAAGTTAATATTTATTTAATATTAACGAATATATTTTTGGTTGCATATGAGACAAAATAAGGGTCCATGGAGAAGTTGAAGAGCCATTAGGTAAAGATAAAAGAAGGATGGGACACATTTTCCCATGAAGAGTCATCTTGGGGAATACCAAGAGTCACCAAGTGAAGACAAAAGAGTAAGGGCACAATTTCTCATGAAGGGACACTTTAAGGAATACGAAAAGTCACCAAGATGAGGACAAAAGATGGAAGGACGTTTTTGGTCAAGAAGGATCACCACATGAATTTTTAAAGGCTTGAATATGAAGGGTCATACAAGTTTGGCACCATTTTCTATGAGGATTGAAGGGTCACAAAGGGGGAAGGCCAAAGGTCATTTTGAAAGATATAAATAAAGGCTTGAGAAGCCATTTGTAATATGACAGATAGAGGTTGATTTGATATTGTAATATCTAGCTTAGAAGATCAATTGTGAGAGATGAATATGATTTGTATTTGTTATATCTAGCTTAGAAGAGTAAAGGTGAGAGAGAGGAAAGAGATGTTGTATTGATCTATCATTTGTTGAGATAGCAACATTGAGAGATAGGTGTGTGGTATACACAAAGGGGTTGGTGCTCCTATGTGTTGGTGCTCATGAATTATTGTTGGGTTGGTGCTCGGAAAAGGGGTTGGTGCTCCTGTGGGTTGGTGCTCATGAATAGTAGCTGGGTTGGTGCTCGACAAAGGGGTGTGGTGCTCCTGTGGGTTGGTGCTCACGAATAGTAGCTGGGTTGGTGCTTGACAAAGGGGTATGGTTCTCTTACAAGCTTGGCTTGTGAATATTGTTTGTTTTGGTGCTCATTCATATACTTGAGATTATTCTCCATGGTTTTTCCCACATTGGGTTTCCACGTTATATCTGGTGTCTCTCTCTATCTTGTGTGGTGTTTATTGTTTGAGTTTTATTGCATATCTTGAATGTTTGATTAAGTGAAATTTGGTTAAAGGAAAGTTTTATAAGATATATAATATACTGATTCACCCTCCCTCTCAGTATATCATGTGCTTAACATATAATGTAGGAATACAAGTGCCCCAATACCACCCAATAGATAGTTGTCCCTTCAAGAAAAGAGCATTATGCACCAAATATTAGGGTATCTAAATAAAGGGCAATGACTCATGAGGCACTACTAGAAAATCAATCCACCCTTGAGATAGATAAGGATCACTCAAAAATAATAAAAAAACCTATCACTAATGACGTACAAGTAGACATTGAGAGTCCCACTAGTGAAGAGAGGGAAGATAGAGGTACAACCTTAGATATTAAGACCAAGATGCTAGGCCACATGGACAACAATAAACTGATCTAGAATTTGAAATACTTGAGCAAGATCCTAATAAGGGAAAGGGTTATGTTCAGGAATCAGAGTAGCAATAAGAAAATAAGAGCGATGACATCCCCATTTGTGGCTATATCTAACAAAATCTCCCTGAAGAGGAACTATATATGTGGAATTACTTCCCTGAGGAAGAATATTCCAATCAAACTTGACATGAACTCTCCTTCTACATTGTTTTTTATAATGAGGAACATCATTTTGAGCTTCCATCATATAACATGGATTTGACATCGATGAGGGGGTCTTCCTGAAGTATTTTGGGTGGATCCTTGGCAATGTTCACTAGCTCAAGTAGGCACAAACCTCATTAAGCTTGTTTTCAAGGCCACAAATCAAAATTTTCTACATGGATATGATGTTTGATAGCTACAACAAAAAATACAAAGTCATTACCAAGTACTAGAAAGAATGTAACATAAGGTTAAGGCCTAACCAAGAATTAGAAGAGATCAAGTGCCAGCAAGAAGTAGTAATAGAGTATCAAATGAGGACTCTAAAACTTAGGGATCCCTCTTACAAGTGAATCTATTGATAATTTGGATACCCTAATAGATATTTTATTTAAAAAATTTAAAGACTGGGTGAATCCCTAAAAGGAGCACACTTGGGCCACAAATCAATTTATTGAGTCTATCTAAGTATGCAAGATATTTTTTCCAAGGTTGGTGCCATCATTCCTATCACTAATGGGATTTTTGTAAAATTCATGTGACCCACTAAGGTTTAGAAGATAGGCTTCAAATGGAAGAACATCGGTGTCAACAAATGGTTGAGAATGCTCTAACAATAAAGGATATATCAAAATTCACAAAAAACATTCTAAGACATGGAATAATTATAAAATAAGATCAATGTTCACTGTTAAGAGCTTAATACCAATTTTATATCACTCTAAGGATAGGTTTTGATAGAATTTAGGTTACTTGAGGACATCAACAAGGACACCACTACTAAACCTAAATTTTTGAGAATTCAGGGGTGTGACTTTTTATAACAACCCTAGGAAATAAAATGATTGAATGGCAAGGTTGAGGAAATTACATCTACCCTAAAAACTAATCTCAACCATTGGGAGGAATTCAAACACTAAGTTGAGAAAATGGAACCTGAA
This sequence comes from Torreya grandis, assembly GCA_037957365.1. Classification (NCBI taxonomy): domain Eukaryota; kingdom Viridiplantae; phylum Streptophyta; class Pinopsida; order Cupressales; family Taxaceae; genus Torreya; species Torreya grandis. The sequence goes on along the minus strand of JARHVA010003451.1, from coordinate 1,765,119 downwards.
ATTTTGGATTCAAAGGGACTTGAGGATGGTGCATAGTTTGGGATGGATTATTGTCTTAGTGTTGGACCCTAAGTTTTGTCTTGATTTATTCTACGTACTTTTTGAAAATGATGCAAAAGATATATGCATGGAAGTGAGACAAGGCATAAGAGATATACAGTGCAAAAGGCTTTGGCATTGGAGAAGTAAGTCACAAGAAACAAAGATGCAAAAAACATGGAGGAACCAAGGATACAATACTTGGACAATAGCGTATGACTTCGACAAGGGTGTAAAAAAAATATACAATTAGGAACAGGTTCACATGAGCATCAAAGGAGAATATACAAGCATGAATCAAGCATTAATTCATGATAATATAGGAGCACAATAATGAATATTTAGCATAGAGAGGATATATAGGAGGAACTGATTATTAGCAAGTCATCATTTTGATATTAATATTTTAACAAAATGGTTGGGGTAAAACCATGTATAAATACCCCCTAGTTTTACTTAGAGGTGATTTTTGTAATGGTAATCTTGTAATTTTAATATTAAACTTAGTCATAATCTTGATATGCAACATGAACTTTGTATGGTGATCTTTGATATGTAATGAGATAGAATACTTGTGCTATTGAAATACCTTTTTTAATTTTGTTATGGAATCAATGGTACTACTAATATTTTTCTCAATTTACACCTATGTTTTTCTTTGATGATTAGTTTAAGTATGGAATAGTATTTTTAGGATTAGATATACTATGATTTTTACGGTTAATAACTATGTGGTTGTTTAAGCACCCTAGTATAGATAACTCAATGCATACATCATTGCATGATAAAACCAATGGCAATTGGTCTTAATTTACATGTTTTGAGTGTGCATGTGAGGATATTTCTCACATGATATGCTAGTGCACTATCTTGTTACACTACTTATTCTTTTTAGATGTGTGAGTAGAATAAGTCATGCTAGACTAAAGAAAAGGAACCCAACAAGCCTGTATCCCTTAACACCCTTAGGATATATAATGAATGTGTAAGGCTGACTTTGAGGTACCATTTCCTTATGTTTTTTTTTGGAATATGGGCTATAGTAGGAGATCTAAACACTCAAAATTGATTCACTATGGGTTTTGGACCATTCCAAGATTTAAAAGGAGTGACTCCATTCAATGTTTTATGATGAACATGGTTCTAGATATAACATGCATAGTTGATGGCCTCAGTGCAATATTAAGGTGCAAAAGACTTGGAGTGTATCATAGAATTGGCTATTTATTTTAAGGACCTATTCTTGTGCTATGCAAAACCATTCTACTAAGGACAACATGGAACTCTACATTGTAATTCAATATCTTTTGATGTATAGAATTACTCAAAATGGTTACTGACATACTCACCACCATTATCAATGTATATAATTTTTATGTCTAATAACTCATGTCATAATTTACTCACCCCATCTAAATAAGTGAGCAATGCAGTAGAGGGTTGATCAGTTATAAAATATGATAAAGTATACAATCATGACTAGTGATCTACTTTCCTAAATTCAACAATAGAGTCATTTTTTACTTCCCTAATAACCACATAATTGGGTGTAGACTCAACTCTCTTATTTTAATCAATGTGAGTCTTCTAATAAACAAATAGGATATTGGTGGATAAAGAGGAAACACATAACATCATGAAATATCCTATCATTCACTTCAACAGATCCACTCCCACTAACTTTTATGGAAGTATCATCACCCAATAAAATGGAAGGCATAAAATAAGTCTCCAAGGATGATAACATAACCTATGATGAATCCATGTGGTGAAATGCACTAGAATCAATGATCCATGTTAAGGTTGGGATGCAACTACAACAAGTGTTTTGCCCTTATCTTTGACTTTCTTATTGTTTTTCACCTTATAAGACTCTTGTGTTGATGAAATCTAATTATAAGAATCAAGGACACTGATATTATGATTCTTGAGCATTTTTGTCAGATGGTAAATCTATTTTTTCATGTATTTGGATTCATCATGTCCATATTTATTACAATAGCCACATGTGAGTCACTCTTCCTTGGATTTCCTATATGAAGAGGAATCTTTTGATGTTTTTGACTTAGCATCAAATTTATGACTCTTTCTTTCCTCTAGGTCCTTGTTCTATTTCTTCTCCTTATGACTATCAACCTTATATTTTCATGACTCATAATTAAGGTATGTGATTTAGATGACTTTAATGTACCCATTTGAATAAGTTTATCTTTCTCCTAAATCAAGTCAGTAGCATAGTCACCTAACGATGAGATGGTCCATATAGCTCTAATGTCATGCTTAGTGGCGTGAAAGATAAAATTGAAGATAGAATAATCATATTATAATTTATAAAGGATGTAAATAATCAATTGATCATCATTTTTGTCAATGCCACATAGTTTCAACTGTAACCATAGTGATTTGAACTTTGTGAAGAAGTCTTGTATCGTATCAAAATCGCCTAGGCTCAAACTAATGAGATCATTCCCCAACTCATGAACCCTCATGATGTCCTACTTTCCAAATAATATTTTTAATAAGGTCCACACTTGATTTGGATTTTTTTCAAATTCAATATGAAAGAACAAGTCAGAAGACATAGACAGGCATAAAAGATCATAGGTTTCATCACTTATGTTGTATTAATTCACCTTCTCTACTTCAAGTGTTATTTTTATTTTTGTACCCATAGTGATTTGGTGTAATCCTTTACTCTTCAAGATAATTCACACTTTCACTTTCCGTTTATGATAATTGAATGGTGCAAGAATCAGAACTGAACTTAGATCCATGGTGTAGAAATAAAGTATGTGTTGAACTAAATGTTTTTAAAAATGATGGTATGAAACTCACTTGAATCTACATAGGTTCAATTTTATAAGGCATTAGAATATCACCAATATGTATATCTTGAAAAAACTTACACTTTTAAAAATATGGCACCCTAAATAGAGATATCAACTGAAATTTATGTAAGTTTGAATGTTTCTTACTCATAGAAAATAATGATCTCCACTTTGCATATATTTGAATTTTTTTATTTGAAAAATTTTAGTGTGAAAAATATTTGGAATCAACTTCCCCATAAAAAATGTATGCCCCTTTAGAAAAAAAGTTAATAAATTTTAGGTTGGATGTGATGAGGGGCTTAACTCTCATATGACCAAGGGTTAAGATATATTTTGGGTTCTCCCCCACCTCACTTTGATTGAGGACTATACATGCACCAAAAAGTCTCGATGTCGAGATTGTAGACACTTCTTGTAGTAAGAAAAATGTGTCAGAGTTTTAGTGGTTCATTGTAATTCTCAAAGTTTATGACTACTCCCATATTCATTAATCTCAATGCCAAGGATGGAGACTACTCCAACAGATAAAAGTTTCAATGTGGGAGATGATGATTGTTCCTACAATCAAAATTATCGATGTTGGGGATGTTGACTACTCTTGTAGTTAAAAGTATTGATGTTGAGGATGGTGACTTCTCTCATAATTAGAAGCCTCAATGTTAGGATTTTTTGTCAAAAATATATCCTACCTATATAGTCATTAGGATTTGGACTGTCGGAGTTAGGTGTCCTTATAGGTACAAGATATGGAGGTGGATCCTTCAATGCCAAGAATGCTAGAGTTTCCCATAGTATTCACATAGGTATGAAAACTTTGCCTTTCTCAAAATCACCAAATCTAATATGCCTCTTGAAAATTGATCAAATACCAACTAGAGAGTTCTAAAAATATAGAAAGAATTTTTCTTAAAGACTACATATTGTATGGATTTATATAAAATCTTTGAAACCCTCAAAAAATTATAAAAATTGACTATCATGAAACTAGGCCATATTTATATTTTATCTAGGGTTTTGACACCTTATGAATATGATGGCACAAATCATTTTTCATGAAAACCTATCAAATAAAAAATGAATAGAAAAATATGTCTTCTCCCTTATTCTTTTTCTTTTTCAAAATCACAAAGTATCCTAGAAAAAGAGCAAACTCTGAGAGATGATGAATCTATAATATGTTAGGTTAATGAAAGGCAAATTTATAACATGTAATTTGAAACTTAATATTTCATAATAGGAAAAATGGCATTCATCTATCATAAAAATTTTGATACCATATTGGAGTGGGTCATAATTGAAGATCTACTAAATAGATTCAAATGCGTGAATAAATTACCTATTTAGTAATGAAATCAAATATGAGCTAGGAATAAGTAAGTGATCAACAATCAAAAGATTGAAATATTGATATTAACATCATTAACCATAAAATCTTTAGGAAGTTATATTATACAGTTAAAAGATAAACATGTTATCACTTCCTCATGAATGTGGGATTATCTTTTACAATGACTTAAAAATACACCTAAGCAATCTTACTAAATATGTGTAGGAAAAAACTATTAAATGAAATAAAAACCTACACTAGCACTATGCACTCCATAACTCATAGGCCTACACACCTCACTAGCATTTACCCATAGACTATCCTACTTTGTCAGACTCCACTTCAACACAATCATGTGACAAGCTACCCTGACTACATGCCTCAACTAGTGTCCCTAGATCAGTCCAGAATCCTAGGTTTGATTTTTGTTAATTGTCAGTCAGCATTTTTGGGATCACGATCATTAATGAACAATTGGGAATCACGTGATCAAATTAGTGATCACCACCCAATTGAGAAATCCACCATCATCATGCAAGAAGGGTGAGATTTTTCAACTCTGCCTTCATTTTACTCTAGAATAGTTATTTGTAACATACACGTCTAACTTTAGATAGTTAGTTCAATGCAACACACATGCATAACACATATAACATGTTATGTGTTTCTATCTTGTAACACATGAAGTGTAACACATTGTACCTAGTTCTTCCTTATTCTTGGTTATTGAATAGAATATATATTTCTACAAGTAATACTTTCACTCCATTGAATGTGTGTTTGATTATTATGTTTGAATTCTCCCCATACATTCACTCTACACAAATAAAACTCTAGATTATTTTTTGTATCTATCATGTAACACATTGTACCTAATTCTTCCCCATTCTTGGTTATTGAATATAAGTTGCATTTATACAAGTAAAAATTCCACTCCATTGAATGTGTGTTCAATTATTCTATTTTACTAGCAAAAAATGTCTTCACCCTTATTCTTTTCTTAAATCTGAATCCATAGAGGATCCCATAAAAAGATCAAACTCTAAGATATGGTGAATCTATAATATTCTAGGTCAATGAATGGTAGATTTATAATATGCAAGTTGAAACTCAAGATTTCACGATAGGAAAAATGGCATTCATCTATCATAAAATATTTAATACCATCTCAGAGTGGACCATAATTAAATATCTAGAATATAAAGTTGAATGCACAAAGAAATTACCTATTTAGTACTAAAATCAAACATGAGCTAGGAAGAATTAAGTGATTAACAATAAAAAGATTGTAATATTGACATTAACATAATTAGCTATAAAAACTTTATGAAGGTATATTACATAGGTGAAAGATAAACATGTCTTCACTTCTTCATGAATGTAGGATTATCTTTCACAATGAATTAAAAAGACACCTAAGAAAAATAACTAAATACGTGTAGGAAAAAACTATTAAATAGAATAAAAACATACAATAACACTACGCACTCCATATCTCATATGCCTACGCACCTTATTGGCATTTACTTACATACTAGCCTGCTCTATCAAACTCCACTTTGATAAAATTTCATGGTAAGTTTCCCTAATAGCATGCCTCAACTAGTGGCCCAGATTAGCCCAAACTCATACATTTGATTTTTATTATCTATTAGTAGGGATTTTTGAGATCATGACTGTTAGTGAATAACAAGAAATCACACGATCAAATCAATGGTCACTTCTTAGTTAGGAACTCTACCATCAAAATGTAAGGAGGGTGAGATATGTCAACTCCACCTTTATTGTACCCTAAATTATTTATTTGTAACTTCCCTTATAATCATGCATGTTAAATATGTAACATACACATCTGACCTTAGATAGTTGTTCCTATACAACACACAAGCAATAACACACATAGCATACTATGTGTATTTATCATGTAACACATGCATTGTAACACATTGTACCTAGTTCTTCTCTATTCTTGGTTATTAAAGAGAAGTTGAATTTCTACAAGAAAGACTTCCACTCCATTGAATGTGTGTTTGATTATTCTAATTGAATACTCCCCATGCATTCACTCTACACAACTAAACTCATTTTTTCCCTGCACACTTGATCATGAGCCTTATGGTGTAGATCATTGGTATAAGGGAAGAGCTTTATATTTTATATGCCTATGACCACACAAGTGAAACTAGAGAGAAGGTTTAACACTCAATTCTATTTTATAAATTATTGACAAATTCCATATCAAAATTAAGATGTTTGACACCCAAAAACAACCTAAGGTAGCCCCAAAAGTTTAAAATCTCATTATCAATGCACTAGAGACACATTGCACTAAAATTCTTGGCCAATTCCATGAATTAATGATGTAGTTAAACCCAAAACATTTCCATCCATCTCCAAATCATGCTCTATAATGGTTTCAACAATAAACCCCCTTCAAATTATAAGTCAATCTTGACATCCCTTTGTTCGAAGGTAATATTGATGCCAAAGTAGTGGATACCTAGATTTGATGACTTAAGGTGTACTTATTAGATAAATGTTTCAATGATGATGAGAATATCACCTTCATAGTATTGAATATGTCCATTCTATTCATTTATTTATGGGACACCTTTAGTACATAGCATGCACAAGAGTACATTCCAATCGAATCATGGAATACTTTTATTGATGTTTTGAAAGAGAAATACTATCCTATTTGACACTTTAAATATGAATACATTAAATTCCAAAAATTATGTCAGTCAAAGGATCTATCAATGGAGGATTAAAAAGATGTCTTCCATGATTACTCAATGCACCTACACAAAAACTTGAGTGAACAACATGAAGTGTTAAAATACATCAGTGGACTCTCACCTTTTATCCAATCAAATATGGATTTATTGACTTCTAACACTTTGGGAAAGCATATCATAGCATTGCTAAGATTGAATCCAAGGAAAATATTAAGCAACATCCCACATTTTCATCTAAAATAGTGCATAAAGGTCAACCCTTGCACAACTCTATATCATATCCTTTTATGCAGAAGCATAGAACTTCTCTCAAAGGTGATCAACCCCCAAAGACCACTTAATAATCAAAGCTTCCTATGTCTTATGCTTCAAACAAAGGAAAGAATAAATTAGGTGATAAGTGGTGCCACCATCATCGCTCATCCACTCATGATAATTATGAATGTCTTGTATAACAATCCTTTCTCTTACAATCTACATTAGGACCCACATAAATATACAACATAGATTTAGATGCCTCTTATCTAAGCATTAACACCACTATGATCGATAACTTTGAGGAGTGTGAACATCTCTTCCAAACTAAGTTTTAGGTGAAGGGTTGGCCTCTTCATGTCATCATAAATAATGGTAGTTAGAAAAATATCATTGCATAATCCATAACTCACTGTCTTGGTCTTAACACTACCATGAAACCTAAATCATATTATTTGGGGTAGTTTCATCAAGGGGTTTATATACAAGTTTGGAGACAATGTAATTTTTAGTAAAAATTCAGACCTATGAAGGATAATGTCACTTGTGACATTACACATCTAGAGGTGTATGACATCTTGTTGTGGATATTGTACTTGTATGACCACAAATTTACATATAAATATAAGCCACAACATTGGATTATTCATGTGTAAGATCACTTCTACAACCTACTCAAGTCAGGGTCTATGACCAAAGTCACCTTGGTCTCTACCAAACAATGTCATAAAATTTTATCACACATGTAAAATTTCTTGTTACTCATGGTTCACCTTGACACACCAACACAGTCAACAAAGTGTACTCTGGTATTACACACAACTCACACATCATCATAGTAACATCAACTTGACAAGTTACTGGAGTAGTGTAAAAAAGTCTTCATAGAACCTGAAGGCCTTCCAACACACTATGAAATAAATCACCACATTGATTTAGTGCTAGATATAATAACTCTTTGATTAGGTTAATTTAGGTCTATCTCTTCTCCTTAAGGGAGCATAATAATCCTTACACCTAAAAAGGATGGATCTTGGTGACTTTGCATAGACTAGTGCACACTTACCAAGATAATTATGAGTAATCAGTACCCACTGCCACACATTGACAACCTTCTAGACCATCTCATCATCTACTTGGATATAATTCTCATCTTTAACAAGACTTGGGAGGATCATTTGGATCACATCTCATGCATCTTAGACACCTTGCATCAACACAAGTTTTAATCCAACTTAGTAAAGTATACATTCAATGCCACGTAGATATAGTACCTAGGCTACATCATTGATCACAAAATAATCCATGTAGATCTAGGGAATATCATAGTGATCCAAGATTGGCCTACTACATGCAATCTCACAAAATTGAGGAGTTTTCTTAGACTTATTAACTTCTATTGCAGGTTCATCCTTAGTTTCTCACACATATCTTGGGCTCTCAACTAGATAACACTTGAAAAATTAAAGTTTGATTGGATTCATGCACAATAGCATGATTTTTAGGGACTCGAGTAACACCTTTATATAGCATATATTCTTACAATGCCCTACATTATGCATTTCTTCAAAATTTACATAGATGCATCTAACTACACACTTGGTGTAATGCTTATGGAGCATGGGCATATAGTTGTATACCACTTAGAGATGTTCAATGACATGGTATAAATTTAATCCACCTATGTGAAATAATTATATGTTATTTTTCAATAAATTAAGCAATGGCACCACTACATTCTATGGAAAGAGACAGTTATTCATTTGGATCACAAGCCACTTCAATTCCTATAGATGAAAGGAAAGTTATATAATGTGTGGCACATGAAATGGATGAGTTACCTGTAATAATTCCATATCATGATCAATCACAAGAAAGGTAAGGACAACAAGGCAGTAGACTACCTTAGTTAACCACTAGTTCAAGCACTCATCACATTTTTGGACATGCATGGCCATAACTTCATAGACTGGGTATCCCTTTACTCGGTTGATTAAAACTTCATAGTGAATTACACCATCCTAGTTCAAGATTTAAAAAATTAGGATTTTTAATTGTATGACTAACTTCTCTATAAGCTCGGGCATCTTTGTGTTTTGATGATGCACCTAGCCAATGACTCATCTGGGAGGAATACTATGCCAAGACCTCAAGACGCTTTGGTGTGATAAAGAATCTAGCCACATTATAGTCTCACTTATATTAGCTACACATATGCATAGACATAGAATACCACATCAAGTTGTTCATTCCTTATTACATCATAAATCTCATGAATAGGAAGCCAGGACTTTAGACCATGAAAATATATCAACATGGATTTTATGATCGTTTTGCCTACAATGAGACATTGGCATGAATCTATGTTCATTGTAGTGGATATATTTTCCAAGATAGCTATCATCATCACTTATAATAAAGACATTAACATAGTTAGTACTATATATGCCTTATTCAACCATGCTTAAGTTCATTTAGGGCTTCCAACATTCATTATCTCTGATTGAGATTTACACTTTATAAGTCACTTTTGGAAAGCATTGTGGTATTTGATAGGTATGCAATTGGATCTGTCAATAAATTTTCATCCACATATAGATGGGAAAATTGAAGTGGTCAATCACACACTTATTCATATTCTATGAATGTACAACTGTGCACATGCTTACACCTAGGATGACAATCTATTGTACATTCAACATGCCTATAGCAGATCCCTTCATAGTGCTATAGGTTATAGTCCAATCTAGACATGTCTTGGGTTTCAACATTCGACACCTATAGACATCTTCTACTACACACTAGTCAACACTGAGTTTTTCACACAAGAATGATAAGTGAAAAAATTGAGAAGTTCTTACAACACATCATATTTTTCCATCATTAGGTTAGACATATTCTCTCTGGCACTCAAGTAAATTACAATGAGCACCATGATTCATATTGCACACCTCATGCATTTTGAGTTGGAAATAAATTATGACCACACCTTTAAAATTATTGCTTAAAAGGTCTACACTAGAATATCAAACTTATGCACTATGGTCCCTACATCATTCTATACATAGCTAGTGAAATGATTTTTTTCTTGATATGATTCTATACTTGGACATGCACCCAGTCTTCAATGTTTAATTTCTCAAACCTTACACTATGCCACTTCTTGAACCAACAATTATATAACATCCTTCTAATTTAGATCCTAAACACTTATTCCCCATAGAGAAGGAATAGATCATCAAAGTGATAAATACACACACCTACCATGACACACATCAACTTTTTTGAGTGGTCAAGGTTGGAAAATATGTTGATCAAGCTAAGTGGTACATTTCTTAGTAAAATTGAGTGTATTTTTTTTAGTTTCACAACAACATAATGGATACCATTGCTATTCAATAAGGGGTGAATGATCTGTGTAGACTTTGTGTAGCTAAACACACTCCTCATTTGTTCATCTATGCAGAGCTCATATATCTCATGCAATCCTATGCACTCTATGGTGATAAGCTTGATCCTACTCCATGCACAAGTCTCACAATTACTCATAGACTTCTATGTGATGATTGCCTCAGACTGTAACCTATGTATATCATCATGCACTCCAAAACTCAAATTCCTATGTACCTCACTAGTATTTACTCATAGAATAGCTTGCTCTATCAGTCCCTACTTCAGTACAACCATGTGATGGGCTAACCTACCCATGTACCTCAACTAGTGGCCCCAAATCATCCCAAACTCCCAAGTTTGATTATTATTACTATAAATTAGTATTATGTGTATCACTACCATTAATCAAAAATTGGCAATCATTTGACCAAATCAGTGGTCACCACCTAGCTAGGAACTCCATCATCGACATGCAAGGAAAGTGAGACATGTCAACTCTACTTTCATTTTACTCTACAATATTTGTTTTTAACTACCCTTATAATCATGCATGTTAAATATGTAACATATACATATTACATGAGACATTTAGGTCAATGCAACACATAAACATAACATAGATAGCATGCTCTGCATATCTCTCCTATAATATATGCATTGAAACACATTGTACCTAATTCTCCGCTATTCTTGGTTATTGAATAAAAGTTACACTTGTGCAAGTAAGATTTGCACTCCATTGAATGTGTTTTTGATTGTTATGTCTGAATACTCCTCACACATTCACTCTACATAACTGATCTTAGTTATCCCCCACATAATTGGTCTTAGGCCCTATGGTGTGGATCAGTTTAGGTCAAGACTAGGAAGGTCATGTGTAGTGTTAACAATAATTTTAAAGGGCAAAGCCTATATATGAGTAAATGGATAAGGAATATTGTGAACAAGAGTCATGTAAGTGAGCATAAGTCAATTATGTTGGAGATTAGTCAAATTACATATTTCAATTTCTAATTTCAAACATGATTGTCTACATTAGAATTTCATACAACCCTTTTCTTTCACACTTTTGTTGTTGATTTTAGATCTAATTTCTTTTCATGCTTGCTTCATCCCAAATCCTAAGTTTTTTTTTTCTAATGGTAAAGTGAGATTTTTTAAAGGGACCCTTACCTTTTATAGATAAGACACATAAGAAGGGGAAGTTACCAAAAATAATAAAAACCTTTCAAACCAGACAAAGAATCAATCAGAGAATGCAATCTTAGAGAGAACACTTTATCACATAAGAAGAAAAAAACTAAAGGAAAGATCAACAAGATAAGAAGAAAAAAATATTGAATAATGAATTCACAACAAAAATACAATAGATGGACAACTCACAACATAACTAAGAGAAAGTCCTAACGCTAAATCTTTTAAACTAAAAACCATAGAGGCCCAATCAAAGAAGATTAACTGTAAGTAAAATAAGTTCTTCTCCCTTGATGAGAAATAATACATTCCATTGTCCATTGAGTGAAATATTTCATGAGTTCTTCTACTTCTACCCTCAACATTTATGCCTTTTCCATTTAATTATTATTTGGGTACTTATTTCATACAAATTATCAGCTATGGTTTGATCTTTTACTTACATTTAACCTAGGGTTATATAGACCCTTATCCTCCTAAGGTTTGATCAATCGTTTTCAAATATAATTTTCATATTTTCACTCTATTTTTTTCATCCCTTTCATCTATTAGGGCCCTCATAACTTTTGATTTTCTTAGCTAGCATTAATCATGGTGAAAATTTTGAAAATAGATGAAGATGTTATGTCTTTCACTGATGTTAAAATTTAAAAATGTCACATTTTTTAGGTCAAAATAGTTCATGAGTGTTTTTTCCATCTTTTAGAGAGATTATTATTACAAACCCTATTTATTTTCATTAATTGTTAAACAAAACTAAAGATATCTTGAATACAAACATCTTATATAAAACCATATGTAGGGTGTGTGCTGGTAATCCTTACAAATTTGGGTTTTGTGCCAAATGTTTGGCTCCTATACCTATGAAAATTAGTATGCCTACACCCATTATCAATGTTAAAACCCAAATTTTGAATAAAACTATTGAAAATACAACCATTTATACACATGAGGCACTCAACATGATGCATACTATAGGATATTTACATAGGCAAGTGAATAATCTATCACATTATCAAAAATCATATGAATCCAACCTTAGGGATAATATTGTGTATTTCAATCATATTCAAAAGTACATTTTAAACATGCCTATTACTCATGATGTCACTACTCTATGTGAGGATCCTTTTACACATATTTACAAACTATAAAAAATAAATGAACAATGAAATGAACTTTGGAAAATAACCCAAAATAACCTTTAGATCATAGGACACTTTAAGGGGGAAACCTATTTTGATAAAGCTCACTACAATAATATTCATGGATGTCTTCATTAGACCTTAATATTGACTTAAATACTAAAAATTTTCTAGCAACTACTACTTTCCATGTATGTGGGATAATTTAAATATACTCAAGGGATGACTTACAAAGCATAAACATCCATAGCAACTAATACACTAATAATTCAAACAGAAGGTAGGACATGGGTTCCTAACGTCCCCTCCCCCTTAGAAAAAATTTTGACCTCAATGCTTTAGATGTGGGAATCATTGTTGAATTTGGAATAGTGGTTCCCATGTTGCATCTTATGGATGCATGTTATACTACTGAATTAAGACTTTCGTGATTGAGTGGGAGAGAAGTTGGTGGGTGTGTCTATCTAGGAAAACTTTTGGTTTGAGAAGGATAGAGCCTTCATTATCAATTTTTGGTAAAACTATTTTCACTCTAATGGTGGTTCAAGATCTTTCTTTAAATAAGAGACATGAAAGACTGGGTGAACTCGGGAGGAAGGTGTAAACTCTTACTTGTAAGCAAGAGACACAATCTACTATAAAACCTTATATGGCACATAAAAATTCAAATCAAGCTTATGATTCCCTTTTACTTTCAAGTATGATTGTTAATATGGTTGTAGATAAATAAAAACCATATCACTAGGTTAAAAGGTGAGCTTAGAGTGGTGTTGATCAGCCTACTACTTCATTCAGTTATGTGCCATATGGAGATTGACACACAAGGTACTAAGAATTTGATCCTAATATTAGAGAGTAATGTTGACTCTTTCAACCAATGACCTATCGGGGGTATATGAAGGAAGTCTTGGGGGTGTTTGACCACAAACCACTTTATATGGAGTCATTTTAGTAGAAGTGTGGTAGGAGGTATTGTACTACCATTATACGAGGTGAAGCCATTTTTCCCACTATTGTTGTTGTTCCAAATCAAAGAAATGAAGGATTTTTCCAAGCATTTATTGATAATTTATATATGGCCATCTATTTTGGGTTGATACGTGAAGCTCATCTTCATTTGTATACCTATGCATCAGAATAACTCTATCCAAAAATGGCTAGTGAAAATTGCATTATGATCAAAGACAATTGAACAAGGGATGCCATGAAGATAGAATATATTATCCAAGAAAACTTGTGTGACTATGGAGGTCATACAAGGATGGCTAAGGGCATAAAAATGACTATATTTAGAGAGGTGGTCTACCACAACTAGGATCACTATTTTTCCTCTAGATTTAGGGATCCCCTCAATGAAATTCATAGTAATATATGTTTAGATCCTAGTATGAATGGCCAAGGACTCAAGAAAACTAAGAATTATTTTTGTTTCACCTTTGTTGTGTTGGCAAGTATTACATTCACCCACCATCTATTTTATTTCCTCTTTTGTCACCTTCTAAAAGAAGTTTTGATGTCCCCACTCATATGTTTTGAGAAATCATAATTACCCTATTGATGGAGAAGCATGAATTTCATTGAAAATATATTAATGAAGGTTTATGCTATGGAGAAGCATTAGATGACCCTTGTATTTCAGAGAAGCACCATACCATGAATAATGTGTTATTATAGAGGGGTTAGTGGCCAATTTTTTAATGAGGTGGTGTAAGGAGGGATCATTTGCATAGCCTTAGTGTACAAATTCCAACCAGTTCAAAATGGGCATGGAGATAGTAGAAAGGTAAGTTTGGTCCTCAAATGTGCATGAGAGAGCATCTACCATGACATTATCTTTACCCTTCTTGTAAGTGATCTCATAATCATAGCCCACAAGTTTTTTGATCTAATTTAATTATTTTAGTGATGAGACCCATTATTCCATGAAATATTTCAAACTCTGGTGATCAATTTTGATGTAAAAATGATTCCTAAGTATGTATGACAACCATTTTTGTACTAGAAGTAGAATTACCATCATTTCTTTTTTGTATGTAGACAAAGACAGATTTGATCTAGAAAAGTCTTTGCTAGTGAAAGAAATGGGATGACCTTGTTGGAGAAGAATATAACCTAGGCCTTTGACATAGGCATCACTCTTGATGGTGAAATTTTTAATTAAGTCTAACATGGCTAAAACTAGTGTGTGACATAGTCTGTTTGAGTGACATGAATGTTTGGTCAGTTATGGCATCCCATGTGAATGCATCCTTCTTTAGTAAGGAATTCAAGGGATCCATGATATTTCCATAATCCTTGATGAACTTACATTAGTATCATTTAAGGCCTAAGAAACCACAAAGGCTCTTGAGGGTTATTAGTCAAGGCTAATCCTGCATGGCACTATTTTTTTCTAGTTCCATATAGACCCCATTAACTAAAATAATGTGCCCTAGATATTTAACTTGATCTTGATCAAAGGAATACTTGGACTACTTATCACATAATTGATTATCTTCTATAAGTTATATTACCTTGTCAATATATTAGAGATGTTTGTCCCATGTGTGGCTATAGATTAAAATATCATCAAAGAAAACCAAAACAAATTGATAGAGGAAAGGATAAAATATTTTATTCATTAGCACCTAAAATGTTGAAGGGGCATTTGTAAGTCCAAATGGTATGACCAAGAATTCATATTGACCATCATGAGTGTGGAAGGCTATCTTTGAAATATCATTAGCATGCACATGGATTTGATGATATCCTATAGAAAGATCTAATTTGGAAAAATATTTTTCCCCATGGAGCTCATCAAGAAGCTCATCAATAATCAGAATTAGGAATTTATCTTTGATAATGAGATGGTTAAGGGAATAAAAGTCAATTTAGAGGTCCCATGACCCATCCTTTTTATGGACAAAAAACACTAGGGAGGAGTATGGGTTAGTGTTGGGATGAATAAATCTAGGCTTGAGGAGTTCCCATACTAGGTTTTCAATCTCAATCTTTTATAGATGGGGATAATAGTATGGTCAAATGTTGGGTGTGATGCTTCCTAGAAGGAGTAGAATGAGATGATCTTCAAGTCATGAAGGGGGCAAACACACTAGATTTATAAAAATGATTTCATTCTTATTTAGGATGGCTTATAAATCAGTAGGGTAGTTAGTAGCAATGAGGAGCTAAAGTTTGATGGAGTGCAGTTGGACATTGACCCCATGCAAGTCTTTCTTTAAAATATTTTCCATGTGATGGGCAGTGATGATGTGATCAGATCTGGGTAATAACCATTTTAGGGTGTGCTTATAACAACTATCTATGAACTGCATCCAAATCTCATATAAGTCATATAGAAGAGGTCCTAATGTGTAGAGCCACTACACCCCTAAGGCCACATCACATCCTCCTAAGGGTAGGGAGAACATATCTGAGCAAAAAGTGTAATCACCTATTTTATAATGCACATTTCAACACTTCCCTTTACATGGTAATTTTACCCCATTATCAATCATGAATCCAAAGATAGAACAAGGGTGTATAAATTAGTGAGCATGTTTAGTGTATACACCCTAAATTGGTCAAGCAACCACATATATCATGTCTTTTCACAATCCTTTCACAAAAGACTCTGACTAGAGAAATTAGCTTTTTACACATTTAGCCATGTCTTTCATTTTATCCATTTGGGTCTTATTCTAAGCTTGACTCATCTTTTTACCTAGTCCTGGTCACCCTAAGCCTTTCAAATGGTCATTACACCTCAGTCAAGTCAATTTTTTCATGTTTTTTCTATCCCCCTAGTCCCCAACCTATAGGACAAGAGCACTAGGATTGGAATAGAATGTTGGAACCCAGGGTGTCTAGTTTCCATCACTCTTGTCTAAAGTCAAATTGAGCTCTAACGGTCAATTTCTTCTACAAGATGAGTCTTACCCATTTTATTTGCTTCATTCCTAAGTTTTCTAATATCAGTTAAATGTAAATAAAGATCCCAAATTTGAAATAATGAGTCTTTTATATAAAGGACTACACAAGGCATTTTATATCTAGCACTTACTACTTTGGCACATTAGACTTAATAAAAATCAGTCAATAGTATATTTTAGCTTCTCTACATCACACATAGACTTGCATTCTTGATCAAGGAAGGGCCTAAGTAAAAGTCATTCTTGCATCTATCATGCGAATTGATTATGCACATTCTTAAGGGAAAACTACATTTTATCTAAGACCCTAGATTGAGGATTAATGTAGGTAGTAGTTAGGATAGTAGGGGTTCTAGATCATGTGATCATTCTTCCCCTAACCCAATTTTTCCCTCTTTTAATTTTGATGGATGTATTCATTTTTTGTATGTGTGTAGATGGATATATGTATTGAAGACTAAAACAAACTTGTAGCAAGCTCTATTAACTTTTATCCCCTAAGATTTGGTACATGGGCTCACACTAACCTAGTGAATAAAACCTAGAAAGCTTAGATCCTGAGGACAAAAACGTCAGAAGGGAATAGAACACAAGACACTAGGGTGTCCTATTTCAATGCTCCTGTCCAATTAAAAAATGAAAGCCAAGATCAGATTCTTGATAGTGTCTCAGTCCTACTTTTCAATTACTAGCTTTGAAATCATTTTTTTAAACCTAGTTTAAGATAAGTTTATTATTCATCCTCTTGTAAAATTACTTATTTAAAATCTATATTTTTCCCCATTTAACTAGATTTTTCCTATTATTCCAAACCCTTATTATTTAGGATCTAAACACTATATTCCCAAAAATAATAAAAAAATTTGGTGAACCTGACTTAATTTGAACAAACCTAAAACCCTAGCTACACTTAAGGTTTTTCCTTCATATTTTAGTGCAAAAAATTAATCTCAAAATTCTGATTTTTGTATCAATTTTTGTGCATTATTCCTATCCAAAATGTATTTTTAAAATTTAAAATTATTGTATAATTTTCAAAAATTCTAAAACCCTAGCTAAAAATGCTAGATTTCAAAACTAGGTCCTTAAACCTCAAGCCTTCCTTCCTTGCAAATTTTAGAAAACTATTTTGGATTTTTTGCAAATTGATTACTTTGTCAAAAATAATTTCAAAATTAGTAGTTTTATTATGCAAAAATTTAATTTCCAAATTCTGATTTTTGTATAAATTTTTATGCATTATTCCTATTCAAAATTATTTTTAGAATTTAAAAATGTTGCATAATTTTCCAAAATTCTAAAACCCTAGCTAAAAACCTAGATTTCCAAAGTAGGTCCTCGAATATCAAGTTTTTTACCCTTACAATTTTTAGAAAAATAATTTGAATTTTTTGCAAATTGTTTGGATTATCAAAAGCAATTTCAAAATTTTAATGATAGTAGTTCTTTGTGCATGTATTTGCTTCATAGTTATTTTCAAAATTATCTTTTGTGAAATAAATAAAATGGCCACAACGGTAATTCCTCCTCATAAAATAGATAAATTTCTAAAATTTTCTTATAATTATGACAATGATTGGACAAATTTACAAAATTGCACATTAGCTAAGAATGTAGAAAATGATTACATTTATAGTGAAGATAATGACTATTTTTTTAATGAAGGATATAATGATATAGGTAATGATGAGGGTGAAGCACAAATAGATTAATCTTTTTCTCTAAAGCCCATTTCTTTTATTCTGTCTTCTAAATAAAATAATTTTGATAAATGGGAAAGATACTTCTCACCTCATTCTCCCATGCAAAATGCACCAAACAAACAAATTAGTCATGGACTTTCAAGTGAACCTTTTATTGGTGATAATTTTCTTCCATGTGAACCTAATCTCTCTCTCTCTTGCTACTTCAATGTTCAAATTACAACAATATAAATGTAATAGAATCAAACTACCATGCATAGTTCAAATGATACATGTCATGTTCTTAACTCTAATTTATCAAAAGAATATTCAAATGAAAAATCTCCTTCTCTTACTTCTCATATTGCACGTGAAAATAATCCATGTCTTTCATCCATGGATAACATAGATGCACATGATATTCCAATTTCAAATGATAATTTATTGCATATTAGAAAAGAATTAAATTCTTCTCTTACACATCTCCCTAGCAATGATGGAAGTGATAATGAATATAATAGTGAGCATGCCAATGAATATGAAAATGAGAGTGACTATGAACAATATTACATATATGATAATGATGATGATAATTATGCACATAGTTAAGAATAATATGCATCTCATGTTTCTAACTCTTCTGTCACTCCTCCTCTCAAACATAAAGCACTTCTAAATGTTATCTCTACTTTTATGATTGATTCTATTTCAAATAATGCACATGTTAATGCTAATAACACATCTACTCAATTAGAATGTTATTCACTAAAACATAAAGATACCAATGAATCTCCCAAGCCACCCTTCAATACAGTAGAACTCAGTTCTCACTCTTCACCTAAAGAGAATGGTAGTCCACATCCCTCCAATAAGGTCCAAGTTACCATTACTCCTAAGGTTCAAGTGAGCACACCCTTTCTTTATGATCTAATTTAGAAATTTAGTATTCCCTTGGTTAAAATTAACAATCAAATTCAATGATTAAATAAACCACTTCAAGATACTAATGTACCATCCCAAGAGATCATCTCTTTGATGCATGCAATTGGTGAATTACAACACCAAGTACATCTCCTAACCTTGGAAAACAAGATTACAAGTCTTGTATGGATGCCAATGATTTACATGGTAACCTTGTTCTGAAGATATTCATAAAATATTCATTGCCTAAACATTTATAGATACCATTATTACTCATTTTGATGGAACTAGAGATCCATTTATACACCTTCAGGCCTTTTGGAAGGCTTTGCCATCTCATGCAAGCCTAGTTATTTTACTCAAGTTATTCCAGTAGACATTAATAGGGGAAGCACAAAATTGGTTCTTTCATCTACTCCCTATTGGTTCATTGCACACATATGATGACTTAGAGTATTAATTTATTAGATATTACATCATAAACATAGGCCCTTGTGTTATATATGAGAAACTTGCCACACTAAATTAGAATTATTCAGATCCAGTTAGTGAGTCTATCTTAAGATTCAAGGCTCACATGTTAAGATTGATATATAAACTAATAGATCTAGAGATTTAACATATCTTTATTAAGGGGCTCCACCAACTTCTCCTTGAGCATATACTATATCGAACAGAGTCTTATTTTAGAGACTTTTGTTATATAAATATTATTTTTGGAAAATAAATTGGGATTTATTAAGGGAGATTTAGTTGATTGGATCACTCTAGATTTCATAACAGCATCTTCAGCTATAGCTCCTAATACTCAGCGTCTACCATGTCCTAAAAAAGATAGGAGACCACAACCAAAAAAGCAACCAGTCAAGAATAAAGAGTTAGTTTCCATAGCACAACCTATAGTATGCACTATAGATAAAAACATCAAGGCACCACTATAGTTTGATTCAGAGTGGGATAGCCCATCTACCATATTATTAGCACTACTAAATAGGAGGTTAATCACACTACCTTTTACTCATTGATGAGATCCACATCTCTTACATAGACAACCACATCAACCCTTTTATAACTATCATCATATTCTTGGACATAGAGATAATTATTATTATGGACTTAGAGATTGAATTACTAGATGTGTTGATAATGGCATCATAACATTCACATAGGGGGCATCAATATCTCCTCCATCATGGAACCCTAGACCTCATTCATCCATGACTGAGTCATCCCAAGACATTCTTTTATAGGAATCATTAGTAACTCATCATGAGTGCAATGCAGGTTATAGGATAGAATCTCATAAGAGATATCCTATTCCACTACCTTAGAAGGTTTTAAAACAAATACAGTGAGAACAACCTACATATAAAACCATACTCTAAGGAATACATAGTGTATTTTTATATACATATCTAGTAGAGTCACAGGCACTGCAAAAAAGTCCTACTCATGAGAAATATTCACTACAAGGAGATTTTTTTGGTCCTATCTCACATAATAACCCATTATGATTAAGATTAAATGAGCCCTCATCATAGGTTTTAGATTCATCTTGATATATTACTCAATCATATACATCACAGTAGAGGCCACAGGGTATTCAGTTACAAACAGATGAGCCTTCTTCATAGCACATAATTTTAGTTGCATGAATAATAAAGCTAAATTCTATAGAATCTTCACACATAGCTACAGTTAAAACATAGTAGATAGTATCAAATACAAAGAACATTCCTACACATCATGAGTAGTATGGACACTTATTCAGTTGGTCAATAGGGTTTAGATAGTGATACAACATAGAAAAATAAAATGTACAGTCATACCAATTTTAGTTTGTAAGTTTCACTTAGCAAGGTAATGATAGAACCAAAGTTCTAGATATTTTTTGTATTCTTGAGCCACTCTCAGGGAGTTAATATGCACACAGTACTATCTTACATCCCCCCTAATAACAACTAACATTCTTGATTCTAAATAGCCATCCCTAACTAAACCAACTTATCCAAATCCAGACCATACCATTATCCTAATTTTTCTAATTCCAAACCAATTCACTCTACTAAATAAATTTTACATATTACAAAAGCACCAAATTTTTGCTTACATATAATCACAAATCATTTCTAAACAACACATCCAAACAGATTATGAACAATTAAATCACATCCCAAATTCTATCTTACCAAACATATCAAAATAATCAAACCATATATCCCAAGAACTATTTTACCAAGCATATGAAAATTCAAAATCAATACTAAATCAACTACTTCTAATCATTAAATTACACCAAATTTAACAATATATTTCAAATCCCTTAAACATAGTATGCATGAGTCAAAACCAAAAACTATAATTCATGTATATATATAACAAAGTTTTCAAATATATATACACTATATCAAATACAATAAATCATGAATGGGTGTCATTCCCTCACTCTCAATCCCACTCTCTCCTCCAATACTAGTCCCATAATCTAGTCTCACACTCAACATCCCCAAACCTCCTCAAGCTCCTAAATGCCTCTTATGCTAACTATCTCACTCTAGTAATTGACCATGCTCCTCATGCAAGTATGCATACCACCTTTTCAAATTTGTGTACTCTTCTATAATCCATGTACTCAACAATCCATAATCAGGAGGAGGTATCCTATGCCTATCTCACTCAACCCTTAGCTCATCTCTCTCTCACTACCTTAACATATGCATCTATAGCTATAGTAGCCCTGTCAAACAAATGAGAATAAATGCCATCTATAACTATCACTTGCTCTATCAAAACCTCCTCCACAACATCATCAAGAACATGCCATGTGAGCTCACAGAGTGTAGACTCAATGATGGTCTCTTAAAATGCATCATCTCCACCTCTTGCCCTAGCATTTATGCCATCTTGAGCACCTTCCACTCCACTTGCATGCAAAAAATACACCACTACGTTAGACATATATTTTCAAAACATGCATAAACTTTAACTTGTACACAACTATAATATAAATGATATTTACCTCCCATCATCTGGATTGGATTTAGGTCCTCATACTCAGGGTCATCCCCTCCACCAATAGGATATAACGAAACCCATTGTTGCCTCATCCACTTTGTGGTAAATGCCTCTATGCATCCTATTGGGTGAATATTTTGTTAACAATAGAATGATAACAAAATGTTGATTTCAGCCACAGTATGATGAGATAAATCTCTCTTCCAAGCAAGGGGAGGATCCCCTTTATTGTTAACTAACACTTCCGTATACATTTCTCATAATGTGATCTTGATATTTAAATAAATATAAGAAATTTATATATGTTTAAATGTAAGAAATAAATAAATTTAAAGTATAAGTTTATATTTATAATAATTTTATCATAGTGGGTGTTGTCATATCATCTAATTCTCTTTTTTCAAAATTGATATTTAATCACAAACTTTCTTCCATTCTTTGTGATATACTTTAAAAATATAAGATCACTTGATGAACCAAATATAACCGATATTCAAATTTATTAGCCAAAGCAGTAACATGAATAATACCCATAGAGTAAACTTAAAAGATAGAATAAAGTGCAGCCCAAATTCTTCACCTTATTTCTAACAAATATTAAAATTATCAATGAATAATAATTGGCAGCTCAAACTCTCCTCAATAATTCACTTTTAATGATAAACACAAACCCAGTAATGATATTGCAGCTCAAAGACTTCAAAATCAGCTTCCTAGCACCTTTAGATTTATAGAAATTCAAACCACAGTTCAATTAATTACATAATAAAATGTAATGGAAAAGACATAATAACATCTCTAATACAACACAAATTTATTTCAACTCAAAGTTTGAAATTTCACTTACTTTCTCATATATTGATTGACAAAAGATTTACAATTTGAATCCAAAGTTTCAATATTGCTTATCAATTTTGGTAGCACTTCACTTCTATAGCAATTGGTGATCCTTTTTACAAAGAGCATCCTCCTATTTATAGAGAGGATCTATGAACAAAACTAGGAAAAACATAAATACATTGACTTATTCATTGACATAGTCTTATTTCACTTAGGACTGTGTACTTTTCCTATGTGCAAAATGCATCAAACAAAACTACACATGAAAATTTACAAAAATAGACTAAGTGTCCTTAGACATAGGAATTTATTCCTTTTTATTATTTTCTATAAATTCTTCATATTTATTCAAAATAGCTTGGACTTCATTGTTATCTAGGTTAAATGTACTCTTGGATACGACAAGTACCCTTGTAATTGAATCTTCTAAGTTAACTGGGAGATACTTGCTCTTGTCCATGATTCTTTTCAGTTTATTGAAGATGACCTGAAATTCAATCAATTCATCGATGGAGTCTAGTGTGAAAGTACTTGTCTCAGCCTTTTCTTGGAGTAATGATGTAAATTCTTAAGTAACAACCTCCACAGGAAGAATTTTTTGAGAATCATTCATGACTTGACAGGGGAGTTTTCCAACTCTTTATATAAGATCAAATATCTTATTATCACACATATCTTTAGCCTCTTCTAGATCTTTAATCAAATTTTCAAGAACCTTTCTTCTATTCTTTATGGCCTCCCTGTATTCAATAAACATTTTCCTATTTGAAATGATCTTTTGTTCAATAATAGCTCTAATTTGAAGTGGTGAAGTTGATTCCATGTATCAATACTTTTTAAGTCAACTCCAAATCTTGAGTGAGTACCTTAATTATTTTTTGAATTTCCATTTTTAGTTCACTCAAGTTCTTTAAAAATTCAATATTAGAATGTAACATTTGAGTACCTTATGTTTTTAACCTTTCAACCCAAGCATTAATTGCGTGACCCTGAGACCCAATTTTTTATACAAGTTGAATATCTCTTTCAGTATTTTCATGCACAATAGGATCAATGGACTCAAAAAATTGAGTGATTTTTAGTAAAATAGAAGTCAATCGATCCACTTGTATCTTGAGTTGATCTTTAATTTTCTTATCTTTATCATATCTTTCATTTAAAGAAGCCATCACTACTTACAAATCTTCCTTTGCACTTTCATGAGTTTTTTTCCTAAGAATTATGTGTCTTATTGCATATCAGATGCTTGAATATCTTCAATTTTATTGTCTTCAGGAGGGAATACAACTTCAACATACTTATGACCAGATTTAAAAATTATCATTGACATATTTTTGGCCTTCTTTGTCATCTTGGGATTTACTAGAATGAGTTGACTAAGATCAAAATCATTAAGTGAAATAGCTTGTTTCTTCCTTTTAGGTGTTTGGGAAATTAACCATGGGGAAGAGCAGATGAATCTCCTTGAGTATAAGAAACAAAATATTGTGATGTTTGGGGAGGGACAATGGTTTGTAAAGTGGGTAGAATGGAAATTGGAATGGTAGATGTATTTAATAGTGGAGTTGACACAAATGGAATAATGGGGTTTGGGTTGGCAAGAAAGTTACTTTCAGGTCTGACAATTTTTTGGATACTAAGGTGACAAGAGCTTAAGTCATCACTTTAACAAAATATGTGGACATTAATTTGTCCATATCTTATTAAGTGAAGTATAGATCTGTCAGGGATTGCAATGACTTTGTAGGACTAGGTAGATTGGACAAAGAATCAAAAACTTGCTCTAGAGTGCCTTGGAAAGGGACTTGAAAGAGTGTGACACTAGGAGGAGAAGGTGGAGCCAAAAGAGTAGCTTGAGAGGGAATAGAAATAATTCATACAAATGTATTAATGAAAGGTACTGTAGAGAATGTCACCTGAGAAACTATTGATTGAGGGGCTTTGACCATAAGAACTTTTGATTTTGTGGATTCAACTTGTAGAGATTGTTAAACCAGAGGTTGCAAAATTATTGATTGAGATGGTGCCTCACATCTAGTTTCTCTTGTGTCTCTATTTTAACACTCTTCTCAACACTAGCTTATTTATCTTTCTTCTTTCCTTTACTTAAAAATACAAATCTTGGTTTTTGAGTGGATGTAGAGGCCTCTTATTTATTCTTCATCCTTAATTCCTCACATTTCTTTATAGTATCTTCATCATATTCTTCTTCTGACCCTATCTTGAAATATTTTAATTTAATACTTTTAGACTCCAACCAGGCATTAGTTCTTATGAGGATGGGTTGAAATCTCTCTTTGATAAATGTGCATTCTTTTATAAACCATTGGATTAAAGGAATAGGAGTAAAAGCAACTTGATTTCCTTCATATGAAGGATCTAATATATTTTCATCATCAGAGAGGTCAACTGAAATGTTGGCTAATTATAGCTCTTAAATTTGATCAGCAATAAGATGACTGCAATCAAGTCTCTTTACATCTTCAATTTTGTATTTTGCCCAAATATCCTCAATCTTGTGCACATGAGCATAATTGCCTTTCAGTTTTTCCTTCATCATTCTATAATCAAAATCTTTTCTACTTTTATACCTTTTAAGGGTGTTCCATTGAATTTTAGTTTCCATTGTCAGCCTTGGGAGTAGTTGAAATGGTGTACTGACCAATACTTATAAGAAACTTAAATACTCCTTTATGTGCATCTAATTACTTCTTATGTACGATCATCATTTTTTTTCACATTATTGAGTTGTGGAGCTAAAAGCTTCACTAATGAGCTAATGTGGAGGTTGTTGGGCTTACACAGTAACCGACATCAGTCAGAACCAACCGAGATTAGTTAGGGGTCGACCGGCATCGGTCATCATCGGTCAAAACAAACTGGCATTGGTTAGGGGTCGACTGGCATTGGTCATCTTCAGACTAACACCGACTTCTGTGTGTTTCCAGGCATTTTCAGAATTGCTATTTTTAGGAGAACAGTTAGTTTGCATGTAAAGACTAAAATTAGTCTTGAGTCTATTTTTCTAATTATTGTTTGCTTTCAATTCTATTTAAGAGATCCATGGGGTAGTATTGTAATTAAGGGGAAACAATTCAGTAATTGAGTTGATTGTAATTGATTGAGAGAGAGAGAGAGAGAGAGAGAGAGAGAACTCTTGAAGGAGAATTACTGTACATCTGAGAGGTGTGAGGAAAAAGAGATTTATTCATCATATTTCCTTATGGAAGAGTTTAATACACATTGGTTGTTTCTCATATCTCCTATTATTTGTTGTTTTTAATTTCTAGTTACTTATTACTTCTGGTTTCAATTCCATGTTTAGTTTTTTATACGAAAGTAATCAATTGTACTCTAAGATCCTGACAATTGGTATCAAAGCTCTAAACACTAACAAGTGGTATCAGAGTGTGTTAGTGTTTGTTGATTACAAAATTCACTCATAGGGGTTTCTGATTGAGTGGGAACAAAGCAATGGCAGAAGAAAGTAAACTAAGAATAGAGAAATTCAATGGAAAGAATTATCAATTATGGAGGATGCAAATTGAAGATTATAGGTATCAGAAAGATTTGTATTTACCATTGGGTGGGGTTTTAAGGAAGCCCACAGATATGGAAGATGAAGAATGGAATGTTCTTGATAGAAAGGCTCTTAGATCTATAAGATTGAACCTGGCAGCTTCTGTGTTTTTCAACTTATCACAGGGAAAGACAATGGTAGAGTTAATGGATACTTTGGCAAATTTATATGAAAAACCCTCAGCTTCGAATAAGGTATATCTTATGAAGTAATTATTTAATTTGTAAATGCAGGAAGGTGGATCTGTATCTAGTCATCTTAATGATTTCCATACAATAGTAAATCAGTTAAATTCAGTCAAAATAGTTTTTGATTATGAAATTAAGGCTCTCTTAATCTTATGCTCTTTACCTAAAAGTTGGCATAGTTTGGTAATGGCAGTTAGTAATACTGCATCTGCTTTAAATATCTTGAAAGTTGATGATATTGTTAGTGTGATCTTGAATGAAAAATTTTGCAAGAAAAGCACAGGGGAAACATCAAGTAATGATTTAAGGGTTGAAAGCAGGGGAAGGCAAAGAGAGAAGGGCAAGCAAGGGAAATCAAGGTCAAAGATGGGAAGTAGATCCAAATCCAAAAATGGAAGAATAACCTTCTAGAATTGTGGAAAGAAATGGCATGCAAAGAAAGATTGTTGGTTGAAGGATAATAAAGAAAATCAGCATGAAGGTAATAAAGAAGCAAAAGTTGCAGGTATTGTTGCACAGGATGCTCTTATAATATATTTAGATAATAAAGTAGAATCATGGGTTTTAGATTTTGGTGCCTCTTTCCATGCAACCCCAAATAGAAAATTTTTCAATGATTATGTCCATGGAGATTTTGGAAAATTTTATTTAGGGGATGATGAGCCTTGTAAAATTGTTGGCAAAGGAAAAGTGCAGCTGAAATTGCAGAATGGCAACACGTGGGTGTTGAAGGATGTCATGCATGTACCCATCCTAAAGAGGAATCTTATTTCTGTAGGAAAGTTGGGTGATGAGGGTTGCACAGAAACTCTCACAACTAAATCTTGGAAAGTTTTCAAGGGTACACTTGTATTAGCAAAAAGTAAGAGAGTAGGTACACTTTATCTATCTACTTGTATTACTGATTATTCTTCTTATGTTTTATCTACTTCAGATGTAGATGCAAAGTTATGGCACTATAGGCTTGGTCACATAAGTGAGAAGGGAATGAATGTTCTTAAGTCAAATGGTAAGATTTCAGATTTGAAAAGCATAGATCTAGATTTCTATGAGCATTGTATTTTTGGAAAACAAAAGAAAGTGAAGTTTCTCAAAATTGGGTCAACAAAGAAGAAGCACAAGTTGGAGCTTGTTCACACAGATGTGTGGGGACCACCTCAGGTAGCTTTTATTAGAAGATCATAGTATTATGTTTCTTTCATTGATGATGCTACATGAAAGGTATGGGTTTATTGCATAAAGATGAAATCTAATGTTTTTGACACATTTAAGAAATGGAAAGCTTTAGTTGAGAATGAAATAGGTTTGAGATTGAAGTGCCTTAGATTTGAAAATGGTGGTGAGTACTATAGCAATAAATTCAACAATTACTATTCTATGAGTGGAATACATAGAGAAAGGATGGTTCTAAGGACACCTCAACAAAATGGAGTTGCTGAAAGGATGAATAGAATAATAATGGAGTGTGCACGAAGTATGAGGTTGCATGCTGGTTTGCCCTTACAGTTTTGGGCAGAAGCTATAGATACTACAGTTTACCTGATTAATAGAGGACCTTCTACTGCACTGGATGGTGGATTTCTAGAAGAGGCTTGGATAGGTAAAAAGGTAGATCTTTCATTTCTCAGAGTTTTTGGTTTTGAAGCTTTTGTGCACATTGATAAATAAAATAGAAAGAAGCTAGATGCTAAATCTATGCGATGCACTTTCATTGGTTATGGTTTTGGAGATTTTGGATTCTGATTGTGGAATTTAGAAACTAAAAAAATTATTAGAAGTTGTGATGTAGTTTTCAATGAGAAAGTGATGTACAGTGATCAGCTCAAGAGACTGAATAATTTTGAGTAGGGCAATCTTGATTTAGAAGAGGATCCAAAATGAGCTCGTGGGTAAAAATCATCACTCACAGAAAAACACAGAGACCGACATCGGTCAGGTGGAAATTGACGTTGGTCAAGTGGAAACCAATGTTGGTCAGGTGGAAATTGGCATCGATCAAGTGGAATCAACATCGGTCGGGTGTAGACCGACATCAATCAGAGATGACCAAGATCGGTCACTGTCAGAAGAAAATTTGGGCAGATAGCAAGCTGTAAATGAGTCTCAACTACCCATAAGGAGGTCTAAAAGGGTAAGTAAACCTCCAATTCATTATTCCCTTTCTTTATACTACTTGTTTCTCATTGATGGTGGAGAACCATAAAGTTTTGATGAGGCAATGCAAGTAGAATCCAAGAAATAGTGGGAGCATGGCATGAATGAGGAAATTGATTCCTTGGAAGAGAACCATACGTGGGATTTGGTTGAGGTGCTAGCTGGAAAGAAAGCATTGAAAAACAAATGGGTATACAGGTTAAAAGAAGGAGAGAATGGACAAATGAGACATAAGGCTAGGTTGGTAGTAAAGGGATTTGCATAGAAACCAGGTATTGATTTTGGTGAAATTTTTTCTCCTATAGTAAAGATGACTTTTATTTAGACTGTATTGTCTTTAGTTGCTATTGAGGATTTGCATCTTGAGTAGCTTGATGTTAAGACAGCATTTCTTCATGGAGATTTGGATGAAGAGATATATATTCATTAACTGGAAGGTTTTGAGGTCAAAGGTAAGGAAAAACTTGTGTGCAGGTTGAAGAAAAGCTTATATGGTCTTAAGCAAGCTCCAAGACAATGGTATTTGAGATTTGATAGGTTCATGATAGAGCATGGCTTTAGTAAATGTCAATTTGACCATTTTGTTTATTTTAATAGATTGGATAATGGTAGTTATATTGTCATGTTACTGTATGTAGATGATATGCTTGTTGCAGGTTCACACATGCAGGAAATTACTGAGCTTAAGGTAAAATTAGCTCACACATTTGCCATGAAGGATTTAGGAGCAGAAAATAAAATCCTTGGCATGAGTATTAAGAGAGATAGGAAAAATCATAGTTTGATTTTATCTCAAGAGGATTATGTGAATAAGGTGTTGGAGAGGTTCAATATGCAGGATGTGAAACTGGTAAGCACACCTATGGCTAGACACTTCAAGTTGAGCAAAGAATAGTGTCTTAAATCACATGATGAGGTTGAGTACATGAGTAGAGTTCCATATGCTTTAGTATTTGGGAGCTTGATGTATGCAATGGTATGTACTAGACCTGATATTGCCCAAGTAGTGGGAGTTGTTAGCAAGTTTATGGCTAATCTAGGAAAGGAACACTGGAAAGCAATTCAGTGGATTCTCAGATATCTGAGAGGGACCAGCAGTAGGCATTTATGTTATGGAGGGTCAAACACTTCTCTACATGGGTATGTAGATTTGGATATGGTAGGTGACTTGGATGGTAGGAGAAGCACCACAAGATATGTGTTCATTGTTGGTGGAACGGCAGTTAGCTAGATTTCAAAGTTGCAGAAGGTTGTTGCCTTGTCTACTACAGAGGTAAACTACATTATAGTCACAGAGGCTAGCAAGGAAATGATTTGGATGACTTGGTTCATGGAAGAGTTGGGAAAGGAGTAAGAGAGTTTCAGATTGTACAGTGATAGTCAAAGTGCAATTCATTTGGCAAAGAATTCAGCCTTTCATTCAAGAACCAAACATATACAACTTAGGTACCACTTCATTAGACAGGTATTAGAAGATGGACAGTTGAAGCTGGAAAAGATCCATACGGATAAGAACCCTGCTGATATGTTAACAAAGCTGGTAACAAAGGAGAAGTTGAATCTTCATTCAACTTTTTTTGGTCTTCAAGATTGAACTTGAAGAGGAGAAACAAGCTAGAGATGTTTAGAGGATGTTGTTGTATAGGTACAGGTGCAGCTATTTATCTCTAAGTGGGAGATTGTTGGGTTGTGGAGCTAAAAGCTTCACTAATGAGCTAATGTGGAGGTTGTTGGGCTTACACAGTAACTAACATCAGTTAGGGGTTGATCGGCATTAGTCGTCATCAATCAGACAAACTGGCATCTATTAGGGATCGACCAACATCGGTCATTTTCAGACTGACATCGACTTATGTGCGTTTCCAGGTATTTCTAGAATTGCTATTTTTAGGAGAACAGTTAGTTTGCATGTAAAGACTAAAATTATTCTTGAGTCTATTTTTCTAATTATTGTTTGCTTTCAATTCTATTTAAGATACCCATGGGGAAGTATTGTAATTAAGGGGGAACAATTCAGTAATTGAGTTGATTGTAATTGATTGAGAGAGAGAGAGAGAGAACTCTTGAAGGAGAATTACTGTACATCTAAGAGGTGTGAGGAGAAAGATATTTATTCATTGTATTTCCTTCTGGAAGAGTTTAATACACATTGGTTATTTCTCATATCTCATATTATTTGTTGTTTTTGATTTCTAGTTACTTATTACTTTTGGTTTCAATTCCGTGTTTAGTTGCTTATACGAAAGTAATTAATTGTACTCTAAGATCCTAACACACATTTCCATTAAAATCAATTTATCACCTAAGTATTTAGGTAGCATG
The DNA here is from genome assembly GCA_037957365.1 of Torreya grandis. Lineage (NCBI taxonomy): Eukaryota > Viridiplantae > Streptophyta > Pinopsida > Cupressales > Taxaceae > Torreya > Torreya grandis. The sequence goes on along the minus strand of JARHVA010003451.1, from coordinate 1,733,584 downwards.
TAAGGTTGTTCATTAAATCCACCTACCCTAATGTAGGTGAAAGTTGGTAACTGAAATAAAATGCAACTTATTCTATTCACTATTGCCCATGCCTGATCTGAAACCCTTTTCTTCTCCAATTCTTTTTCAAAAATACAAATGAATTGGTAGAATAATGTATCATTAACTCTTCTAAAATGTTTGATACCTTATTTGAGGGTCAACTTTGGATAATACTCATAAATAGAAACTTTATTCCTTTTGCCAACACTGGTCAGTCCTAGAAATACCCTAATGCAAGCTAAAATGTATACTAGATAGGAAGTCATATAGAATTTAAGAGAAGATCCTACTTTAAAAAGTTTGTGGCATATGGCATCACTTATCTAACTTCCCCGATAAATCCTTTGCTTATTCTTCTTCATGATAAAAATGTAGTGATACATTCATTCTTGATAGATATTAGATGTAGGAAGACCTTTGACCCTACTTAGAAGAGTGATTAAATTTCCTATTTCCTCCATAAATTCACTTCGATAAAAGCTCTTTGGTCATCTTGTAATTGTATGCCTTGGTGTCCTCATCCAATTGGCATTAATGTGCCTCTTATATTTCTCAGGATTCATGTCATAGTATTCTTGGGTTGTTGTCACACTTATATCTGAATATTCCTCAATGTTTGAAAGATGAAAAACTTTATCAAAATATTATGCATCTAGTCTAATTATTACTTTTCCACTAGCATCCTTGATTGATCTAGTTTCCTTGTCAAAGTGAGTAACAGTTGTTAAGATGAACTCTAGATTTTGAGCTGACACAAGAAATACAACTACTAGATGTATCTCACTATTAAAAATAAGTTGCATATGTGGGGCAATAGGGTCTATGCCCAACCTTTGTAAGAATTCAGCCATGTCAACATGACCAATTTTAGTATCTCCAATCTGATCTACATTAGAATCCATTGTAGATGCTGAAAATACCCCTTGAAATTTATACTTCATGATTCTCTTAACTAGGGAATCTTCTGACATTGATCAAGTATCAACAAAAAATAATAATTTTGATTTCTCCAAAGTTAGCATTTTTTCTCATTTTTGGTAAAAAGTGAAGTTCAGAGAAAATTCTCCAAACTGTACCAGGTGTTGGTTTTGGTGTAGTTCAGAGAAAATTCTCTGGACTACACCAAAAATGAGGATAAAGTTCACTTCAAAGAATTTTCTTTGAACTGCACCAAATGAAGTGCACTTCAGAGAATTTTCTCTGAAGTGCACCAGAAGGCGTGTAATGTGTAGTTCAAAGAAAATTCTTTAAAGTGCACCAGAATACATACACTTTGGAGAATTTTCTCTAAAGTGCACCAAAAAGGTGAACAATCATGTATTTCAAATAAAATTCTCTGGAGTACACTCAAGAGAGGTAGGGTTTTGAGGGAAAAAATGAAAAACTTGAAAGAAGAAAGAAAAAGGAAAAAAATTAATAAAAATAATAAGAAAAACAAAAATTTACCTGAGATACCATGAGAATGGATGATAAAGAAGAACCCTAGGGCATGAAGAATTGATGAAAACAACAAATTAAGGAAAATGAGAGGAAGTGCAATCAAACTCAAAAATGGTGGCAAAGGACATAATCATGCTTAAAAATGGTGAAGACAAATGGTAAAAATGGATTTACATAGGTTAAAATATATATAAGAGAGGTAATTAATATGAAATTAATTATTGATGAGTGGTGGGCCCAGGTGTAGGAGCAGAGAAAAACTCTAAACTTACACATGCAAAGTCAGAGAAAAATAGTGCTACTACACCAAAAATTTTGATTAAGTGCAACATCAAAGAATTTCTCTATTAGTGCACATAATGGTGCAGTTTGCAAAAAATTCTCTAAACTGCACCAGACTAAAAAAGTGTATTTCAGATAAAATTATATGAACTACAATGAACAAAACCTCCCTTAAAAACTAACTTTTTGTAAGAAAAAATAAACACAAAGAGGTAATTATTAGCCTCTTTTTTATGTGCTTAGAGATCATGGGATATAAAATAGACAAGTATTGTAGGGGTTATCCCATGAATTGATCCTACTAAATTCAAGGATAACAACTGACTCTAACAGGTGAATTCCCTTCAAGTATTCTTTGAAACACTTGAAGGAAAGAGAATCTTATAACTCTAAGTGCCTTTCTCCATTGGGCCATGGAGTCAAGCAAAAAACTAGACCAAAACAAAAATAAATAAGGATATATAGATATTTACAAAATATACAAACTTATCTGGAACCTCACTGAGTGAAAAGCTTTAGATGTTGCCCACTATAGGGTAGCGGTAATGGTGTCCCATCCAAGTATGCCAAGAAGAAACTATGTTCTCCACTAAATTTTTGAATGAGAAAAGAACCCTTCCGTAAAGAATCAAATTTTCCATGCATTCCTTTTGACTCTCTTCTTTTGTCCCACAAAAGGACTAGATCCCCAATTCAAAATTCTCATGATTTGGCTTTTTTTTCAAAAAGTTTCTTGGTGTGACCTTGATGTTTTGTAATACAGTCCACTACCTTTGTATATTGTTCATCTATCTCAGCAAGGTACATAATATTATTGTCTAAGGAGTTTTCAAATGTTTCATCTTCAATTGGTTTAGCCAATTTGAGAACTGGTAATTTTAATGTCATTGGTAATTCTACATTCAATCCATACAAAATTTGAAAAGGAAACATACCAATCGCTCATTTGGGAGTAATATGATCAGCCCACAATGCATCATATAATGTTTTATGTCAAGTCCTCTGATTATCTTCTACCAGCTTCTTGATGATAGTTACCAAATTCTTGTTACTCAACTTAGCTTGACCATTCCCTTAAGGAAAATAATCAAAAGAATGAAACAAAATAATCCCATATTCAAAGAAAAATTGAGTCATATCATGGGATATGAAATGAGTAGTATTATCAGTTATAACTTTATTTGGCACACCAAACATTATAATGATATTCTCTTTGATGAAATTGCAAACAACCTGTGAAGTGGCATGTTTGGTTGGAATTTCTTCCACCCACTTGGTGAAGTAATCCATAGCTATGAGAATATAACTATGACCAGCACTTGATAATGGGGTCACTGCACCAATGAAATCAATACCCCATTACTGAAAATGTTCTTCAATGACTACTAGCTTGAGAGGCAAGGCTGCTAACTTAGGTTTCCCCACAAACTATTAGCACTTCTCACATTCACACACCTATACATATGCATCCTAAAAAAGGGTTGGCCAATAATATCTAGCCCACAAGATCTTATGAGCTGTGATAGGGGCTGAAAAATGTCCTCCACATGCTAAATCATGGAAAGATTCCAATAACTTTCTTTGTTTTGCCTTGTCTACACATCTTAAAAATATTCCATCAATGTTTCACTTGTACAAACCGTTAGCCCAAGGGATAAAATTTGTAGCCTTGAGCTTGGCTGTCCTTTTCTCTTTTTAGGACAAATGCTCTAGACATTCTCCATATATGAGTAAACAAGCAATATCATAATACCATTCATCCATAGTACTTACAAGCAAAACCATGGGTAGTTCTTCTGTATCTCTTTCATTACTAAGTGTTTCTTCTAAATTGGTCTCTGTCATGAGTTGGCATAAACCTTTTCCACACACAAGTTTGGTAGGCTTGATCTCCAAATCATATTCTTGGATTTTTGCAATCTAATTACCTCTTTTGCCTCCAAACTCTTGTTGAGTCAAAATAGACTTAACAGTAGAATTTGGTACTAATGTAATGGTATGATAATTGAGGATGTAGTACCTAAAATGCTTGACTTATTTCACCACTACATATTCATGTTTTTCCATGGATAAGACTTAAGCTCATGAGCCTTCAAAGGAAAGCTCACGAATGCTATAAGATATTCAATCCCCTCTTCATTTGGTTGTACCAAGATTATGGATAAGGTATACTCAGAAGCATAACTATACATAATGAAGTTCTTGGTATAATTAGGGCAAACTAGGATAGGAGCAAGTGCAATGGCTTCCTTTATCTCATGAAAATCATTTCTTCCTTCTGCATTCCAATGAAAAGTTGATTTTCCTTTCATCATATCAATAATGTGGTGAGTCTTTTCAGCAAAATCAAGAACAATATTTTGCAAAAACTTAACCTTCCCAAAGAAAGAATGCACTCCTTTCTTACTTGATGGTAAATTAAGATTTTGAATTGACTTGACCTACTCTGGATCAATTTTTATTCCTTCCTTGGATACAATATGTCTAAGGAGTTTTCCTTCTATAACCCCAAAGATGGACTTCTTAAGATTAAGAGATATCCCATGTTCATGGCATATTTCAAGTACTTGCTACAAATTTTGTAATGATATTGACACTTTTTTGAGAAAATAGTTAGATCATCAAGGTAGACTACAATGAACTTACTGATTATATCTTGAAAATCTAAATCTATAGCCCTCTGTAAAGTAGCACCAACATTAATTAATCTAAAAAGCATTCTATGATACGTAAAAGTACCCCATGGAGTAGTGAAAGCTATCTTATGTTGATCTTCATCATGAACCTCCACTTGATTATATCTTGAGAAACTATCAAGCATAGACAACATCTTAAAACCAGTCATAGTTTGTAATACTTGATCCATTACTAGTAATGGGTAATTATCCTTAAGTGATAATTGATTCAAATTTTGAAAGTCAACACAAATGCAGATCTCTCTATTCTTTTTCCTTACAGGAAAAATATTTGTTATCTATGTGGACTGATGTATGGGAAAGATAATGTGAGAATTCAACATATTTTAAATTTTAGTGAGGATAGTACTTGATATTTTGGGATTATACTACTATTATTTTTGCTTGTGAGGCTGAGATCCTAGCTTGAGAGGAATATCATGTTGCACTTCCTTAGGTCAAAAATATTTTTAGATCAGCATATGACTATGATAATACATCAAGGTACTGACGTAGAAGAGTCACCAACTTTTTTCTTTCCTCTGATGATCAACATTTCCCATATTTATCATTTTGGGGTCACTTTTTGTTCTTATATTAACTTGCTCAATTTCTATAGATGAATCAGATTCTGATTTTTGACATTTGATGAATCGATTATGCTTATCAAAAAGTCTTTTTAAAGATACCAACCCTTTGAGAATCTTATTCCCTTTTAGCTGCAAGATTTCTTTCACCAGTTTCCTCATTAACTTTAGAAATTGATTCTTGAGGAGTGGAATCACTTCCTTTGAAATACAACTCACTAAAATTTTCCACCTTCTCCAAGAATGAGATGACTTGCTCATCATTATTAAAAACCTGCCAATGATTAACATTTTTAGGAACACTAGATTGAAAAAACAACTCAATAGTATACTTATTTCCTTGAAAATCTTTGTGAGGAATTAGGAGAGTGGCTAAAACAGTGAATGAATCAGCTCTATCATTGTATTCTCTTGGAACTATTGATATATTGAATGCATCAAAACTTTCCATGCAATCCCAAACTCGATTGTGTTAATGCCTTAGTCTTTCATTCTTTGTTTAATATAAGTTCATAAATTGACAAATTATTAGCTCAGCATCACCTTGGGAATGAATATTTTTTATTCCTTTCTTTCATGTAACTTTCTTTCCTAACAGCAAGGTCTCATACTCAGCAGTATTATTAGTATTATCAAATTGCAATTTGAAATAGAAAGGAAAAAAAATTCCCTTTGGGGATATGAGAACTATTCTAGCTCTAGATCTAATTGATGAATAACTGTTATCGAATTCCAAAGTCCAAACATCATTTGAAATCTCAACCTTAATAGTGCCAAAATTCAAAATCTCCTCATCTAAAGAGGAAAACTCTTCTATTTTCTAATCTTTTTCTGAAATATCATTTAAAGATATTGGATCTTCATCTATAGTCAAGAAATATGTGCCCATTCTAGAGGTTTCAAAGAGGATCTAAGATTTTGGGTCTTTTGTCTTTGTTATAGTGTACTTCACTTACTTTTTTGGGTGAAGTTTCTACATAACACCCTTAACAGGGATCCTAGCCTCAGACCAATCCATATTGATTTCTCCTCCAACATCTTTGCAAAATTTACATCCCAAAAGAACTCTATATGAGGTTGAAATATCAGCCACTATAACTATCATTTTGATCTTTTTCTCTAAAAATGTAGCAAATGCAAATTATGCATCCTTGATTTGGCCTATAAGAGGTACTTGTTTGGTTTCCATTGAGAAGCAATGACCAAAACTCTTTATCAAGGTTAACCCCAAGGTAGTGGCCACCTTGGTGGGCATCACATTATCAAAAGCACTTAAATCAATAACATAATTACCAAGCTTATAACCATTAACAAACAAGAAAATATAGAAAGGTTTTATTTTTATATAATTAGGTGCAGGAGTTATAACCAAGTTATTTTGCTTTTTTTTTGGCTTGGAGTCAATTGGTACACTCTTAGCTGAAGTTTGATTAGAATTGATCCCTTTGATTTTTACAAATTTTTATAATCTTTTAAATTAATCAAGGTTTTATTAGAGGTACTCTGCCTCTGACATTTGGATTATAGTGTTCTTGGCATGATCAATGATATCAAAAGCTAGATATGGGGCAGCCAAGGAAGACAAAACATTTTCATTTTCAGGTTTCATGTTTTGGGCACTAATCCTAGATGTTGAAGAAGAAGAAGAAGGGGTAGAATTATGAGGAGAAAATACTTATTTATCCACCACCCCGTCCTTTAGTTGAACTGGCAAAGGAGTTCTTCTTTTATCAATTATAACCTCCTTTCGTGGTTCATCCTTGGATTTTATTTTATCAACATTTTGTTCTTGAATCGGCTAACTTCAAGAATGGGTGAAAAAGGCATAAGACTCACCATGTGTATCTTCCTCTTTTTCAACTTCTGCTTCTTTAAAATTTAGAAACTTGATATCAGAGTCACCAGCTTCTCCTTCTTCATTTTTGGTGAAAGGAGTAGCATCTTCTTCTAGAACATATTCCAATTCTAGAACATCATCATTTTTAGGTTATAGCTAATTGACTACTGCATCATCTGGAGGTGCCTCTAATACAATCCTTGCTTGTGTTGGAGGAAGATTATTCAGATTTTGATTCCTAGCAACATTGTTAGAATAGTTCAAATATGTTCTCCTAAGAACATCTTTGTATGAAGGAAAAGACATGCTTTGAGACATTTATTTTTTAAGTGCAAGCAATTCATTTGCTAACTTTTGAATCATGGGATCCATGGTGCTAGTAGAAGATAAATTGGGGGAAGGCTTCCCTCTAGGCTTGATTGAATGATTTCTCACCTTTCTTACTAGGATTAAATCATCTTCTACTTCGGTGGATAAACTTTGAGCAGCATCAATATTAGTTGGATTTTCTCTTTGTAAAAGAAAACTCACTCTAGTAGTTGAGAATTGATGAAGAAGCACTTAAAATTCTCAGGTGTAGGTTGAGAAACCACCATAATCTTATTCCTAAACTTATTAAACTATGCCATGAATTCATGCATAGGCTCATGTGCTTCCTTCTTCATTTGTGCAAGTTGAGCCAACAAGGCATGAGCATCTTCTGTAGGCTTAAACCTTGCCTCAAACTTAGTCTTGAGCATAGCCTAATTAGTGATAGTAGCAGTTGTAAGATGATAGAACCAATCATTAGTAATGCCTTAGAGTGTTTCTACAAACAACCTTACAAAAACATATTCATGTTCCACTCCAAGAACTCCACATGTAATGTAAAATGTAGCAATATGTTCATCTGGATGTTGCTTTCCATCACCATAAAACTTAAGAAAAAAATTTGTGAGCCACGAGGTAGTTCATGTGATGGTGGTGCCAAATTCAATAGACCAAAAGCATTACCCCATGGACCTTAAGTTGTGATCTTTTATGGATTATATACAGGTATTATAAACCTTTTCAAAGTTAAAATAAGCAAAACTCTATGAACATTGGAAGCTTCTCCTAGTATAGGAGATCTTGTGTTTGTAGGTGTAAAACTTCTTATACGCTGAAGAGGTGACCTTACACATGCCAATAAAAGATCAAAGTTATTTTCTTACAATAACTCAAATATTGGATCAATGATTCCCACTACCCTTCTGCCATGAGTATAGCTTTATTCTACCATAATGTGAAAGTACTCAGAAAGAAAAGAGATTAACTACAACAAAATAGTAGCAAACAATAAGGTGCTGGTTTTATTTGAACCAAGTGAGTGTAGAACTTGATCAAATATTTGTTTCCCCAGCAGAGTCACCAAAAACTATTGGGTGAATATTTTGTTAACAATAGAATGATAAAAAAATGGTGATTTCAGCCATAGTATGATGAGATAAATCTCTCCTCTAAGTAAGGGGAGGCTCCCTTTTATTGTTAACTAACACAACACTTAATTATTTACAATTATTTACAATAACTTTATCATAGTGGGTGTTGTCATATCATCTAATTCTCTTTTTTCAAAATCGATGTTTAATCACAAACTTTCTTCCATTCTTTGTGATATACTTTGAAAATCTAAGATCACTTGATGAACCAAATATAACCAATATTCAGATTTATTAGCCAAAGGCATAGCAAGAATAATACTAGTAGAGTAAATTTAAAAGATAGAATAAAGTGCAGCCCAAAGTATTCACCTTATTTATAACAAAGATTAAAATTATCAATGAAGAATAACTAGCAGCTCAAAGTCTCCTCAATAATTCACTTTCAATGATGAACACAAACCCAATAACGATATTGTAGCTCAAACACTTCAAAATCAAATTCTTGGCACCTTTCAATTTATAGAAATTCACATTGTGTTTCAATTAATTACACAAGAAAGTGTAATAAAAAATATATAAGAACATCTCCAATACAAAACAAATTTATTTCAACTCAAAGATTGAAAGCTTACTTGCTTTCTCATATATTGATTGACAAAAGATTTACAATTTGAATCCAAAGTTTCAATATTGCTTATCAATTTTGGTGGCACTTCACTTCTATAGAAATTGGTGATCCTTTTTACAAAGGTCATCCTCCTATTTATAGAGAGGAGCTTGAACAAAAATAAGAAAAACATAAATACATTGACAGAGTCCTATTTGACTTAGGACTGTGTACTTTTCCTATGTGCAAAATGCATCAAACAAAACTACACATGAAAATTTACAAAACTAGACTAAGTATCCTTAGACATAGGAATTTCTTCTTTTTTATTCTTTTCTAGAAACTCCTCATATTTCTTTAAAATAGCTTGGACTTCAATTTTATCTAGGCCAGATGTACTCTTGGATATGACAAGTACCCTTGTAACTGAATCTTACAAGTTAACTAGGAGATTCTTGCTCTTGTCCATGATTCTTTGTAATTTATTGAAGATGGCATGAAATTCAATCAATTCATCAATGGAGTCCAGCATGAAAGTACCCATCTCAACCTTTTCTTGGAGCAATGATGTAAATTCTTGACTAACAACATCCATAGGAAGAATTTCTTGAGAATCACTCCTGGATTGACTGGGGAGTTTTCCAACTCTTTATATAAGATCAAATATCTTATTATCACACATATCTTCAGCCTCTTCTAGATCTTTAATCAGATTTTCAAGAACCTTTATTCTATTCTCCATAGCCTCCCTATATTCAATAAACATTTCCCTATTTGGAATGGTCTTTTGTTCAACCAATATCTGCAATTTGAATTGGTGAAGTTGAGTCCATGTATCAATATCTTTTTCAGTCAACTCCAAATCTTGAGTGAGTGCCTTAATTGTTTGCTGAATTTCTATTTTTACTTCACTCAAGTTATTTAAAAATTCAATAATATAATGCAACATTTGAGTACATTGTGTTTTTAACCTTTCAACCCAAGCATTAACTGCATGACCCTGAGACCCAATTTTTTTTTCAAGTTGAATAACTCTTTTAGTATTTTCATGCACAACAAGATTAATGGACTGAGAAGAATGAGTGATTTTTATTAAAATAGAAGTTAGTTGTCACTTTTATCTTGAGTTGATATTTTCTTTTCTTATCTTTATCATATATTTCAATCAAAGAACCCATCACTGCTTGCAAATCTTCCTTTGCACCTTCATGAGTTTGTTTCTCCAGATCTATGCATCCTACTTCAGATTCAGATGCTTGAATATCTTCAATATTCTTATTTTTAGGAGGGATTGTAACTTCAGCATACTTATGCCTAGATTCAAAAATTATCCTTGATGTAGTCTTGGTCTTCTTTGTCATCTTGGGATTTACTAGGATGAGTTGACTTAGATAAAAATCATCAAGTGAAACAACCTATTTCTTCCTTTTAGGTGTTTGGGAAATTAACCATGGGGCACAAGGTGATGAACCTCCTTGAGTAAAAGAAACCAAAGATTGTGATGTTTGGGGAGGGACAATGGTTTGTGAAGTGGGTGGAATGTAAAGTGGAATGGCAGAGGTATTTGTAGTGGAGTTGACAATGATGGAATAGTGGTTATTATTAGTAGGGTTTGGGTTGGCATGAAAGTTACTTTTGAGTCTAACAATATTTTAGATATTGGGGTGATAGGAGATTGAGTCATCACTTTAATAGAATATGTTGACATGAATTTGTCCATATCTTGTTGAGTGAAGTATATATTATTCGAGGATCCTAATGACTTTGAAAGACTAGGTAGATTGGATAAAGAATTCAAAACTTGATCTAAAGTGCCTTGGGAAGGGACTTTAAAGAGTGTGGCACTGGGAGGAGAAGGTGGAGTCAAAAGAGAAGCTTGAGAAGGAATAGAAATAATCGGTATAGATGTATTAATGAAAGGAACTATAGAGAATATCACCTGAGAAACTATTGATTGAGGGGCTTCAACCACAAGAACTACTGATTGTGTAAATTCAACTTGTAGAAACTGTTGAACTAGAGGTTACAAAATTGTTGATTGAGATGGTGCCTCACTCACATCTAGTTTCTCTTGTGTCTCTATTTGAACACTCTTCTCAACACTAGATTATTTATCTTTCTTCTTTCATTTACTTAAAAATACAAATCTTGGTTTTTAAGTGGATGTAGAGGCCTCTTCTTTATTTTTCATCCTCAATTCCTCACGTTTCCTTTTAGTGTCTTCATCATATTTTTTTTCTAACCCTGTCTTAAAATATTTTATTTTAATATCTTTAGACTCCAACTAGGCATTAGTTCTTGCAATGATGGGTTGAAATCTCTCTCTGATAGATGTGCATTATTTTATAGACCATTGGATTAAAGGAATAGGAGTAGAAGGAACTTGATTTCCTTCATATGAAGGATCCAATGTATTCTCATCATCAGAGAGGTTAACTAGAATGTTGGCTAATTATAACTCTTAAATTTGATTAGCAATAAGATGATTTTAATCAAGTCTCCTTACATCTTCTTCAATTCTACATTCTACCCAAATATCCTCAATCTTGTGCACATGAACATAACTACCTTTCATCTTTTCCTTCATCATTTTATAATCAAAATGTTTTCTACTTTTATACCTTTTAAGGGTGATCCATTGCATTTTAGTTTCTATTATCTTAGCCTTGGGAGTAGTTGAATGGTGTATCGACCAATGCTTATAGGAAACTTGAATACTCTTTTATGTACATTTGATTGCTTCTTGTGTATAGTCATCATTTATCTGCATATTTCCATTAAAATAAATTTATCACTTGGGTATTTAGGTAGCATGTAAGGTTGTTCATTAAATCCACCTACCCTGATGTAGGAAAAAGTTGGGAACTGAAGGAAAATGCAACTAATTATGTTCACTATTGCCCATGCCTGATCTGAAACCCTTTTATTCTCTAATTCTTGTTCAAAAATACAAATGAATTGGTAGAATAATGCATCATTAACTCTTATAAAATGTTTGATACCTTCTTTGAGGGTCAACTATGGATAATACTCATAAACAGGTACTTTTTTCCTTTCACCAAAACTAGTCAGTCCTGGAAATACCCTCATGCAAGATGTGGCATATACCAGATAAGAAGTCATATAGAATTTATGAGAAGATCTTACTTCAGAAAGTTGGTGACATATGGCATCACTTATTTGACTTCCCCAATAAATCTTTTGCTTAGTCTTCTTGATGATAAAAATGTAGTGATACATCTATTCTTGAAAGATATTGGATGTAGGAAGACATTTGAACCTACTTATGAGAGTGATTAAATCTCTTATTTTCTCCATAAATTCACTTCAATAAAATCTCTTTGGCCATCTTGCAATTGTATGCCTTGGTGTCCTCAGCTAATTGGAATTAATGTGTCTCTTGCATTTCTTGGGATTCCTATGATAGTATTATTAGGTTGTTGTCACACTTATATCTAAATATTCCTCAATGTCTAAAAGATGAAAAACTTTATCAAAATATTTTGCATCCAGTCTAATTGCTACTTTTCCACTATCATCCTTAACTGATCTAGTTTCCTTTTCAAAGTGTGTAACAATTATTAAAACAAACTCTAGATCTTGAGCTGACACAATAAATATAGCTGCTAGATGTATCTCATTGTTAAGAATAGGCTATAGATGTGGGTAAATAGGGTCTCTACCTAACCTTTGTAAGAATTTAGCCATGTCAACATGACCAATTTCAGTATCTCTAATCTGATCTACATTAGAATCCACTACAAATGCTAGAAATACCCCTTGAAATTTATAATTCATGATTCTCTTAGCTAGGGAATCTTCTAGCATTGATCATGTATTTATAAAAAAAAAGAATTTTGATTTCTCTAGAGTTAGCATTTTTTTTCTCATTTTTGGTAAAAAGTGTAGTTCAAAGAAAATTATCTGAACTACACTAGGTGTTGGTTTTGGTGTAGTTTAGAGAAAATTCTTTGAACTACACCAAACATGGTGATATAGTGCACTTTAGATAATTTTATTTGAACTACACCAAACAAAGTGCACTTTGGAGAATTTTCTCTGAAGTTCACTAGAAGGTGTGTAATGTGCAGTTTAGAGAAAATTCTCTGAAGTGCACCAAAAAGGTGAACAATCATGTATTTCAAAGAAAATTCTCTGAAGTGCATGTAAGAGAGGTAGGATTTTGAGGGAAAAAATGAAAAACTTGAAAGAAGAAAGAAAAAGGAACAAAATTAACAAAAACAACAAGAAAAACAAAAATTTGCCTAAGATACCATGAGAATGGATGATAACGAAGAACCCTAGGGCATGAAGAATTGATGAAAACAAAAAATCAAGGAAAATGAGAGGAAGTGTTGTCAAGATCAAAAATGGTGGCAAAGGATGTATTTGTGCTTTAAAATGGCAAAGACAAATGTAAAAATGGATTTACATGGGTTAAAATATATATATATAAGAGGTAATTAATATGAAATTAATTACTGATGCAGTGGTGGGCATAGGTGCAAGAGCAGAGAAAAATCCAAACTTACACATGCAAAGTAGAAGAAAAATAGTGCTACTGCACCAAAAAATTTGACTAAGTGCAACATCAAAGAATTTCTCCACTAGTGCACATAATGGTGCAGTTTGAAAACTGCACTAGACTAAAAATTTGTAGTTCAGAGAAAATTCTTTGAACTGCACTGAATGAAATTTCCCTCAAAAACTAACTTTTTGAAATGAAAAATAAACACAAAGAGGTAATGATTATCCTCATTTTGCATGCTTAGAGATCATGGGATATGAAATAGATAAGTTTCATAGGGGTTATCCCATAAATTGAGCCTACTAAATTCAAGGATAACACATCCAACATCATCTATATCAAGAATATCTATATTTGTATCTCATGCATCCAAAGGTAATGGTGCTAACTCAACCTTAGTAGGCCTACCATGATCTCCTACTCTCTCCAGTGCCCATGCACTCCTCACCCATACCCATGCTACTAGGGGCACATCTTATGGAACCCCAAACTACCTAGTCATGTGCTCATACTGAAAGCACTCATTAACTTCAGGTCAATAGTCATGTAACCAACAACTGACCCTAATATAATGAAATTTCAATCCATCCTCAAGCCACCTAAGAAATCCTCTATGGGGCCTTTATATGATATCTTGAGCCACTGGTCTATCTAACACTCATCTATAATGATCCATCCCAAGAGACTTGATAGCTAATGAACTCATCCATCGCTTCCCATATGGTTGTGGAGGTGCCCACCTCTGTCTCGATAATCCTAGCAACCGCATAACCATTATGTGATTGTAAGCCCAACAATGAAATAAAGTATCCACACTCAGACCACCACTAAATAGATCCTAAGTAAACCTATATAGATCTTTATATAAGTAGACAAGCATAGTCCTACCCTATGAGAACACAGTGCCACATACCTCTACATTACATACAATCCTATGCATCCTATATGCAATCAATACACCACTCCCATCCACTACAACAAAAGAAGATAACAACACTTCCAACCACTTTCATATATGTGGAACACTCGATTGAATAATAACTGACAATACTACATTGCTATCACTGTCTTTCCTTGTATGCCTAAGGGCACACCAATAAAATACAAGGATGCACAATCAATGGCATCTACACCCATATCATCCTATAAAGTCACATGTTATCCACTAACCATCAAATGAAAAATATGGTACACATCCTCCAGAGTAATAGTCATCTCTCTAGTAGGAAGCCAAAAAGTATAGGTGTCTAGATTCCACCTCTCACACAAGGTAATAATCAAATGCCTTTCCTACTGCATAGTGCCTAGGTCACACATATGACCTAGACCTATCCTATCCATCACAATCCTCTCATCATCTAATAAAATCAATAATCTCAGAGTCTCCATCACCTAGCCTCTATAGAACTCCCTCATTCATACCTCACCCTACAAAACACCAAAAAATAGCATGAATATTAGTCAACCATGCCAAACCAATAACCAAGAAAAATGATAGCAACTAAAATAAGCATCAACTCAGAAAAGCTATCCTCTAAGACAAAACATTGGGTATAGGACAATAGTGTTGGATAGGAGCACTGCAACCTAGACAGCAGCATTGTATCTTGGACAATAACGCTAAAAGAAGGACAAGAGTGTTGAACCTAATAAAAATTTTCTAAAAAACTTTAAAATATCTCAAAATATTCAAAAATAGGCTTTTAAATAGGCCTAAATCATGCATTTTAGCTACTTACCAAGGTAACTTCCCCACCAACATCAATTTGGACTGCCAATTGCTCAAATCGAGTCATGGTAGGTGATCATCTCCTTGGCATATCTCCTACTCCAGAGCTCAAAATCTCAAAATAGTCAATAAATAAATGCATCAAGAATCAATCCAAATTTTATTATATCAAATAATTTTTCATTCAAATCAAAATACCATTTTTCCCATAACTTGAACCCTGTAGCTCCATTTTACAAACCATTTTATTCCATAAAAATGACACTAATACCTTCGATATCCAACAAACCTCTATCTCTTATTATATCATTTTCCTACTATGGCACACACATATCTATACCTATTTCATACCCAGACATACAACTTAGTACTCCCCAATAACAACTTGTTCAACTTTTATACAACTTGGTCCTCACCAATCAAAGTTCATTTAACTTTCAAATAACTCAGTCTAAAAGATCAATCAACTTCTCAAATCAATCCAAACTATACCAACCTTGTTCCTAGCATTATGCCACTAGTCATCACTTTTGGCTCAACCTTCTCTATTACAAATTTCATCTCTCTTCTCAAAAGTGGGGCATCATTCCTACTATTCTTATTTATACACTTACCCAACACACCTATCCACTCTCATAGTTGGATACACCATGGTTTTCACACCTCCAGTAGTCATAATTATTAGATTTACCTTGATCAATCAAAATATATAGTGATTCAGACTACATGGGTCACTTAGCATGGTTGTTACACCTCCAATAGTCATAATTATCATAGTAAACTTAGATTGGTCAAGATATATAGTGATTCAAATTATATGGGTCATTTATCATTACTCAAGACATTCAGAGGGACATACCTTCAGTTTACAGATACACAAATTACTCACATACATAGTGGTTCAGATCATATGGATTAATAGTAACTTTGATATAGATTTAGATCAGATATCAAATTTGGGGGAATGTACATCACTACATGTCTCACACATATATCTTCATATAGCATGACATAGTTACAGACCATATAGCATATTATAGGCATAGTCTAGAGCACATTGTTTTGATCTCTAGTTTTGTTACATCAGACATGACATGATGGCTCATTTCACATGTGGTTATATAGATTACTAGACTATATAGATACATCACTCATATACTAGATTTGGGGGCATGGCATAGATGTTCATGTTCATCATCTAGGATTATATAGATTGGAATGGCAAGATATGCCATTTTCTTCTTACACATTTACCAAAGTTTTCAGATTACACCCAGGTATACCCAAGTTGTCACTAGGTTAGACCATATGATCATCTACAATGGTTGGTCCATAGCATCACCTAGACTAAAGAGTTTATGTAGGATAGAGGGCAGACATTGGTTTTGGACCTCTGAGAACTTCTCGGTTCTAATTCAAATTATTTAGAGTGGGTCATGATAGATATTACTCTTCATAGCATATAGTTTCTATACACACATTCTAGATTACATGAGTTTATATGGGATAGAGGGTAGACATTAGTTTTGGGTCTTTCAGCATTTCTCATTTCTAGTCAGATTTTGTATAGGGAGCATCCTTTTCAAGGATTCTTTCTTTCTCTAGGCACTATTTAGATTTAGCATGGGGGGAATCCATTTTATGGATTCCTTCTTTCTCCAAGCACTATTCAGTTCACCATCCACTTCCCTATCTAGGAAGTTGGACCCTTTTTTTTAGCATGTTTATCTCCACACATGTAAGTTCAAGTACAGATATTTTTTCCTTCTTTGACTCTAGTACTTAATTTCAATACATCACTAGATTAAAATGGGGTAAAATGTATACATCCTAAATTGGTCAAGCAATCACACATATCATGTCTTTTCACAATCCTTTCATAGGAGACTCTAACTAGAGAATATGAGCTTTTTACACATTTAGCCATGTCTTTTGTTTTATCTGTTTGGGTCTTGTTCTAAGCTTGAGTCATATTTTTACCCATTCATGGTCACCTTGAGCCTTTAAAATGGTCATTCCACCTTAGCCAAGTCAGGTTTTTCATGCTTGTTCTATCCCCCCTGGTCCCCAATCTATATGACAAGGATGTTGGGATTGAACTATAGCACTGGAACCCAAGGTGTCTAGTTTTTAGCACTCCTGTTCAAAGTCAAATTGAGCTCTAAATGTCAATTTATTTCTCAAGATGAGTCTTACTCATTTTATTTGCTTCATTCCTAAGTTTTCTAATGTTGACCAAATGCAAATAAATCTCCCAAGTTTAAAATAATGAGTCTCCTATATAAAGTACTACACAAGGCATTTTATATCTAGTACTTACTACTTTGGCACATTAGACATAATAAAAATCAGTCAATAGTATAGCTCAGCATTTTTATATCACACATAGACTTACATGCTTGATCAAGGAAGGACCTAATTGAAAGTCATTCTTTCATCTATCATGTGCATTGATTATGCACATTCCCTAAGGGAGAACTATATTTGATCTGAGACCCTAGCTTGAGGGTTAATGTACGTAGTGGTCAGGATAGTAGGGGTTCTAGATTATGTGATCATTCTTCTCCTAACCCAATTTTTTCCCCTTTTACTTTTGATGTATTCATTATTTACATGTGTGTAGATGGATATACATATCGAAGACTAAAATGATCCTATAGTGAGTTATGTTAACTTTTAGCCCCTAAAATTTAGTATACAAGTTCATACTAACCTGGTAAACAAAACCCTAAAAGCTTAGATCTTTAAGACAACATCATTGGGACGGAATATAGCACTGGATACCAAGGAGTCCTATTCTAGTGCTCCTATCCACTTAGAAAATGGAAGCTAGGGTTAGATTCTTCATAGTGTCTCAGTCCTACTTTTCAATTACTAGCTCTAGAATCATTCATTTCAGCCCAATTTAGGATAAGTTTATTATCTTCTTCTTGAAAAATACCTATTTAAAATCTATATTTTCCCCATTAAACTAGATTTTTCTTATTATTCTATGCCCTTATTATTTAAGATCTAAACACTAAATTCCCAAAAATAATAAAATATTTAGCAATGCAAGGATCGATGAAATTATGAGTGTTACCATAGTCAATGAGAATTATAAGAGGGATATTTTTAAAGAATCAATTATCCTTCTTGGTTTTAGGGGTGGTAACACCTAATATTTCATGTAGAGAGATATTGGGTTGAGTCCCTTGATCCATTGAGTCCTCTGAGGGAATTTGTCCTACTTGAGCATCTTAGAATTTTTGGATATCAAGCTTGTAGATATTTTGTGTGACATACATGTGACCCTTAACCCATTTTTCATCACAACTATAACATAATACTCTTTCCTTATGAGCCCACATATTTTCCTTAGTAAGGCACTTAACTGGTGTGGTTGTGGTTGGCCACTGGTTCATTGTGTTCTTTACAAGTGGGAAAGTGGGGGTTAATGTTTCCCTGAGATTATATCTTCTACTAGCTTAACCAGACCCAAAGTGTCCATCATGTTTTTGGGCTAAAACATTTTAACCTCTAATCAAATTGGCTCTTTGAGGCCACTAATGAAACAATTATTAAAGAAGTCATCTGATAAACCTTCTATGTGATTAGCTAGTTTCTCAAATTAAATTTGATAATCATAAATGGTACCTATCTAGCAGAGTTTGGTGATAGATATGATAAAGTCCTCAAATGTTGAGGGACCTAACCTAACCAAAAGTAATGATTTAATTTTTTTCTAATCAAGTTCATCATTTGACTTGAGATACCAATGGTACCATTAGAGTGCTTCTTATTCCAAATAGAAGGAAGCAATTGGGACTTTGTTGATAGAATAATTATTATGAAGGTTGATGAATTGTTCAGCTTGATATATCCATCTTGTAGGATTTATACCATTGAACCATGGAAATTATAGCTTTTACCCACATGATGTGTGGGGAGAAGATAAATTATTCTCTAAAGAAGACTCATTCTATAATTTGTTGAGAAAAGGTCTATTCTATTGATTTAGTTCATGCATCATATCAGTTTACTTGGTGACCTGGGATTTTGATTTTGTGATTTCTTCCTCCATGATCTTTGTGCCTACATGGGTGGATGCCATAACTAGTTAATCCAGGTGGATCCATGTACCGTTCCATTTTTAAAAGTCTTCAAATTTTGTTCAAATCATTCACACATTGTAGTATTCGTTGAGAACTTTCCATCACTTTTTGTGGTTCAAAAAATGGAGTCTCGATGCTTAAGATATGGCTAGTTGAAGAAATCTTGCGACAGGGGGTGTCGAAAGTGATGTGGCACTATTGAAAATGTGCCAAGTGGACCAATAGCCACTTGACACATGGAAAAATAATTTTGTGAAAAAAAAATGTTGGTTTGTTGTTTTTATTCACATGTTATTTGACATTTTCAAACTTTGAAACAAGTCGCCAAAGAAACTGCCACATCACCCATCCCACCAACCATGCATGGACCAAGTCAAATTAGTGGCCTAAGTGGGCACCTAAGTCTTATGAATTTGAAAAGGGATCAAACATATCTATTTAAGGCATTGAAAATTGAATTCCTAGCAAATGTGGGACAAAACCAAGTCCAAAGGCACCAAAAAAGGAGGGAAAACATTCAAAATTTCATGCTAAGCACCTAAGGCTGACCTTTTCACCCTTCCAAAGCACCTAGAAAGGTGGAAGGTGGTTTTGAACTCTTGACCTATCACCTAAAAGGTTAATTCCTTGACCACTTCAGCCACAGAGGTCAAAGTGTTATAAAAGGGACTAATTTCTACTTGAACATAGATAGAAAGTAGACTATGTAAAGAGATTTAAGAAGGTTAGAGTCTTGTTATTTCTTTGTATGGCCTTGGGCCATTATTTTTAGGTCTGAGAGATATTTTTATAGGCAAGCAAAGATCATAGAAGGTGGATTGAATACTTGTATTGATTTTGGAAGCCATTTGTTGCACAAAATTAATGAGAATGGTCCTCACTTTGAACGGACCCAAAGACGTAGGCTATTGAAGCTGAACTCCATTATCAATTTGCTGGTGAATTATTTGAATTTTCTCTAATTATTATTTAGTTCTGATCTTCATTTTATATCTAGTTTTAGTTTCTTTATACAAAATTAAGCAAAAAAAGTGAAAAATTGAAGGATCTCTTAAACATGAACAAGTGATTTTTGAATATACTACAATTGTATTTTCAGTTTACAGATCACTAGTTTTTTTTGTAATGGATAGAAAATGTGTTTTAAGACAAGTTCAGTAAGGAAAAAAATTTAACTTGGGCTCAATTGAAAGGGATAAATGTACTTTTACTAGTTTTTGGGCACCTTTTAGTTAGGATTGAGGCAAGAGAAATTTTAGAATCGTAATGAAAAAATTGTAAAAATTGTCTAAAAGAGACAGAGGAGTAGAAAAGGGAAAGGAACACTGCAAGAGGAAAAATTAAACAAGTTATGGAAAAACCTAAAAAATCAAAAATTGAGTTTTCGCTAATAAAAGTGGAATTTGGATATGGACCCTCAAGAAAAAAAATGTGTAAAATAGAATATTATGTGTTTTAGGGAATTTTGAGAGTCAACAAAACTATAGATGGAGAGATATGGTGAAAAATGGATTTTATTTTATTTTTTTAATTGATTACAACTTGGTTTTTCCTACCAAAATACTATTGGCAAGTGCATGGTGACCAACTATTCTCAATTGTAATCACTCTGATGTTGGTATTCTAAAATTGTTCTATTGGGTATGGGCCCCAAGTCTGTTTGGTTGCCTAAGGGTTTTAAGGAGTCTATCTAGCCACCAATGCTATCTTAAAGAATATTGCTCTTTAAAAACATTTTGGCCATGGATTTACCACTAAGTAATAGCTCTTGGTTTAGCTCATGGGTAGAAAGTATTCAATCAAGATGGGGTCATTGCCTTTTTCACTAGTAGGTCCTCTTAATGGACCAACTACTTCAAGGTTATTTTGGTACTCCTCACAATGATTTTTATGGCTTATGTCCAAGTACTTCCCATAATTATGTAGAGGGGTATTTACCCTTATCTGAACCTACAAAGGAAAAATATTTCCATAAATAACATATTTCTTGGAAAGCCATTGTGGAAACAAAAAATCTCTAAAATCTATCTGTAGGATAATAAAGTGCTCTAATACCATATGTGAGGATCCTTCTACACATATTTATGAACTACAAAAAATAAATGAACAATGAAAGGAACTTTGGAAAATAACTCAAAATAACCTTTAAATCACAACAAGCCACTTCAATGGGGCAATCTCCTTTGATCAAGCTCAATACAATAATATTTGTGGATGCCTTCATTGGGCCTCAACACTTGAATACTAAATCTATTCTAGCAACTACTACTTCCTATGTATGTGGAATAATTCAAATATGCTCAAGGGATGAGTTACAAAATATATGCATTCATAGCGACTAATACATTAATAATGCAAAGAGAAGGGTAGGACACAGGTTCCTAACAATATAGTTTAATCTATTTGATGGTCATGGATATTCTCAAGCCCACTTTCATGTGTTTTACCTATATATAGCAAATTGTGAAGATTGATCATTATTCATACTTCAATTATTCTCTGAAACTTTAACAAGTGATGCATTAGATTGGCATAAGTATTTGCTTAATGGATCTTTTTACACAAATTTGGATTATAAGAAGTTTTCCTTGACAAATGCATCACTAATAATGGACCAAGAACTACATGGAAAAGCATTCAACATTTATAACAAGCCATCAAAAATCATACCAAATACATGTTTTACATTTATTGTCATATGAACTATTTAATATATCAATCATGTGCTCAAATGCAACATTTTTTAATCTACAACCTTATACCTCATTTCAAGGATAATTTTCTCACTTGTGAATCATTCATTTGCCTTATAAGTATAAATTTATATTTATCATAAAAATAAAATAAAGACAACACCTCACATGTTAAGCAATTAAGTAAACCTATCGATCATAAATCACCTAAAGTCACATTTGATACTTTGGACCAAAAATAATCAACCAAATCATTTAGTTTTTTCAAATATTAAGACATCATACTTTGATACCTAGTGGATAATAACTTGATCAATTTGACCATATGTTTAATGCATTTACAAATCATAAACCAGCATCTTATAAATACAAATATTGTTGTTCACATCATGCAACACATGGGTATTCAAAAAATAGATGATTGACTCTAAAATATAAAATTCAAGTGTTATATATTCAAGGAAAAATTAGACTCCCTCACCAAACATCCATTGGCAAGGGTATCATTTACCAAAAAAAAACTTTCTAAGGATATAACAAATGTTAACAACAATGATCAAATTCAATGCAATTAAGACTTAGATGAGGGTGATCGCATATTTTACAATTGAAAATCCTGGAGGGATACTTAAAACCCCCATCAAGACAAACATTAAGTCCTTATGAGGCATCAAAGGCTTCAGAACATACATCTTTCAAACCCCTCTTGTACTATACATTGTGCTTGCTTATCTTAATAAACACCTCATATGATGTTTCAATTAAATGTTAAAATATAAAAACATTGATAAAAATACAAAAATGTTTTGGTGATTATCATTAATGCATATTTATTATACCATATATATATATATATATATATATATATATATATATATATATATATATATATATATTTGTATGTTGTGCCTTACATGTGTCTTCCTCTTAGTGTTTACTTTTTCAAAATTGTAAAATCTATAAATATTCATAAAAAACAAAAATACAAAAATCATCTACCTCTATCTTAGTAATTGGATACACATCATACTTATCACTACAGAGTTTACACATCCATGTTTTCACACACACTTTCTAATGGTATACTTTAACTTAAGGGAGAGGTGGGGTAATATGGATAGATATGCATATGATTGCATTTATGAATCTCATAGGAAACATTGATTATTTCACTAAGAAATGATATTTTTTCTATAGAGACACATTTACATAAATTCTATTATTTATTTATTATTCCCATGAGATATAAATATTTTAACAATGTGTATGGATTTATTATTATTTTTAACATATTGTTACATTGGAAGAATATGTTTTATACATCATGATCCTCAAATCTATGACTTTTATTTAGGCCTCCTCCTTGGTTTGATTAAATCCAATATATTTTAAATATTTTGGAACCATAAGAGTATAAGAGCAAGGGTGCAAGAGCAGGCATGTAAGACCACAACATGGGAGAAAATGACGAGAAAGAGAGAAATATAAAGGAACAATGAAAAAGACCTTGATGCAAAAGGGTGAGTTATGAAATACAAGGAATCAAATAATGACCATAAGACATAGGACTCAAAGAAGTGCAAGACTAGGACAAGAGCACAGGGAGCTAAAGTACTTACAAAGCAATTCACAAAAGTAGCAAATATTAATGAGAGTGTAAATATAGCACTAGCTCATGAAATAAGAGTAACATAAACTTGAATATCTATCATAAAGAGTGTATATAAGGGTTGTTAGGCCCAATTCAATAAGAATTAATTGTAACGGCTCTCCATGACTCATTGTTGTTAAGGGTCATTGGTTAGTCATCATTTTTATATTATTGATATAACTAAAGGTGAGGGGTTTACTTGAGTATAAATACCCCTTAGATTTACTTATAAAGTGTTGTTACCGTGGTTACATTTTATAGATTCATTATTAAATTTGTTTTTTATACTGTTAAGATATAATTTTGAAGTGGTTATCAATATAAAACTAAAGAGATAGTGTAATTAATGAAACAACTTGTAATATTATTCAATTAAAACAATAGAATCCTTGCTTGCAAATCATGATGTATTGAATTATATAGTGTTAACTTTGCTTTTATGATAATAGTTTTATGCATTGTATGAATTTATTAAATGACTAACTCTAGACTAATGTTGGTAGTAACAATGACTAAATGTAGTAACTCAATCACCTAAGTAAGATAGAGTTATCAAACCACCAAAGCATGTCAAAATCGATAGGGACCAACCCAAGATATGCACCTTAGGTGATTACATGAGGTTACTCCCCGTGTCATATACCAACACATAAGCTTGTTCACATCTTCTTTCTATTATTCATATAACTAACACTTAGTTATGTGAAGTTAAGGAAAAATACCCAACATATTTGGTTTCATTGTGGGACCTATTACATTTTTTAACATGATGGTATAAATATGCCTGAGTGGTTATCTTTGGAAAACATCAAATGTTGGGTTGGTATTTTAGAGGATAAATTTACACTTATGTATACTGAACTAGGATCTTTTGATCACATAGGGGTAGAGTAACAATTATATGATTCTCTATATGAAACATTATTTGTAGAATTACCCATTCATTTGCATGCTTAGATTTTGGCATATTCACAATACCATTTAATAAATTATAGATGGAAGGATCCTTAGTTAATAGAGTAATATACAACCTTGATAAATTTAAAAATTAATTAGATACTTATAGTAGACGTGTGGTAGAAAGGAACACTCAATAGCTACATTTTTTAATATGTTATCTCTATATACTCTTGTTTGGAGGAAGCACAGTTCAATTTTTTGAGGGAACCACGCAAGAGGTATCTCAAGTAATTTATTTAAGAGATTAATAAGATTATGGTTGATTCTAGACTTGAGAACTTCCCCATGGATTATTGAACTCTCTCATGCATAAGCAGTGTAACTAGTGGAGAAACAGAGGGGTAAGCATCGATATGGGATTGGTAGTTTAACATCAAATTTAGATAGTGAGAACTATGAAATCTTAAGTATGATGAAGCCAAGCATAAGGTTATGAGAAGTAGCGATCCCAAAGGTAAATATAAGGATACTAGAAGTGTTAAGAGAATATGTAGGAGGATAGAAAGGCATGGTGAGTACTCTCTAACCATGGATTTGTGCCCATTGATAGAATAGGTATGCATAGAATAAAAAAGATAAACATTGATAGCAGAACCCAATCCAAGTAGACATAATTACCCTACCTTAGATCATGCTCATGTATTTGAGTTTGATAGAATTCTTATTAGAAATTAGGCTATTGATAATGCAGAATCTAAAATTGAATCTGAAACTAAAATCATAGAGGAATATTTGGAAGTGCAAGATCAAGCTAACAATCTACCATTACTTTCTACATTTCCATTGCAAGAAAGACTTATGTCTCACCTTGAAATGTTTGGTGTACCAAATCTAACTAGTGGGTAGACTATAGGACCAATAATAATGAATCAACCTCCTCAGCACCCATTATCTCTAGTGCACCTATTATTTTATGAGGCATAAGAGTAATTAATAGTGGTGGTTCTACTAAAGTTTGAGGATCAGGGAGTGGTGCATGAGGCATTGGTAGACCTCCATAGGATTTAAGAGGATAAGCTGGAAGAGCATCATAATATGGTCCATTGCAACCACCTAGTGCACCTACAGTTTACTATGATATGACAGTTCACTTACCTCAATATCAAGGTGTTGAAAATGCAGTAGAACATGCTCACAAGTGTGAACTCATGTGTTAAGTGTAGGGTAACACTTCTTCCAAGAAAAAGGTAACTTAGTTTTCAACTATTTTATTGGATCACATGCATAAATGGTACTACAAATTTGATCCCCAAAAAGTGGTTTTGAATTATGAATTATTAAAGGCTACTTTTCTCCAAGAATTTGATATCCTTGAATTCAAGTAGTAAAATATTGATCCCTTAAAAGATATTAAACAAGAGATCACTGAGAGTGTGTGCACGCATGATGTGTATTTAAAAATGCTTCATTTAAGTTATTATTTGAGATTAACCCAACATAATATTCTCAATGGTTTGTGGGAGATTTATTAATTCTATTCTGATGCGCCTTATCTCATAAGACTTTCACTAAATTGTGCAAGGCTCTAGAAGCCACCCTCCATGCTAAAGTTGTGGGAAGTATAGATATAGGAATCAACCCATTTATGGAGGCTTATATTGTTATGATGACTTCTCAACTATAGAAGCTTATGAAAAATAATGCTCATGACACCCACAATGACTTTTGGTGAGTTGACTATGAAGTGGAAAGCCATAACAGGAAAAACTATCCATGGAGGAATGTTTGTATTGTATTTAAATATTTTTGTAAAATTTACAATAAAGATCATGACATAAGGATTTATCCCTTGATTTAATGTAACACCCAAGCTAAATATTTTCTATAATACAAAAATATGTGATGCATATACACATGATACCAATGATTTTTAGGTCATTAATGAGATTCATAAAGCGTACATGTAAGGTACATGCCAAATTACATATCTAAAAATAAAGAGATCAATGGATGTTGATATTTCAAAGGTTAAGGGCATGGAAATGGATGTAGAGGTGGTTATTTTACACCAAGGACATGTTACAAGTGTGGTTATTTGTACCACTATCAGTGTGACTGTATGATCTATCCAACCTATGCCTTTTGTAAGAACATCACCTAAAGAATGTCCCAATTTGTATGTTGGCATTACTAGATAATGAAATGATAATGGCATTGGGATGATACATGTTGTAAAAACTCCTAATAATCAATGGATATCATGCCTTACCACTCCACTATGTAGACCCAAAGTTAAAATCACTACACAAAGTAGTGTTCATTCCCAACCAATTTCAAATCTACCTATTAAAAAATTTCAATGTGAAAAACCTCGTGTTTAACACTATCTTGATGCTCAATGATAGAAAGAAGAATTGCACAAGATAATGGCTTTAGTCTATGAACTAAAAGGCAAAATTGAGCTCTTAAATCAAGGATGTTCAAATATAATTCAAGATGTAAAGAGATACAATATCCATGGACTCAAGGCATGATGAGTTTTGAGAGTTGTGCAAACTCTTCCTTAAGGAAGACATCATTCCTCTCCTCAAGAATTAATTATGATAGTAAATGAAAAAGCCTTTGGAAGACTGTAATTTGAACCATGCATGATGATAAGAGACCCATATTCAACCAAACCTAGAATGTGATAAAGAGATCATTGTCAATGTTTCCATTAATGGTTAGATGATCCATGACATCCTGATAGACACCGGTGCATAAGTTAATGTTTTAACCAAAGATGCCTATAAAAATATGGGTAGACCCATGTTTCAACCCTCCCCACATGTCTTTTTCATGTCCAACAAGACTCACACACCTCTCATAGGCATTCTTAAGGATGCCACTATCAAAATATTAAGATTTGTTTTCAAAGGTGATTTTGAGGTAATCAAACTTACTGAAGTTGATGACTTCCCTACTCTTTTGGGTTAACATTAGTGTTATGTAAATAATTTAATTTCAAGAAGAGGTATATTAGCTTTAGTAATGACATAGTCATACCTCCAAATAATAGCCAAGGACCACCCTTTATGGAACCTGTTGAAGTTGATAAGCATGTTAATACAATCTACAACATTACTTCTCAAGGACATAAAAATGTGGATATTACTCTTGATGGCATCTTGAGATGGGAAGATGCTCAGTCTATTTCTAACACTACCAGTGTCACTTGCAGCCAATGGGCTCAAGGCACTCTTTGGTGTCTTATGAATTTGCCTAATCTCCTCTCCAAAGCTTGCTTAGCACCATAAAACTGTTTACCTCATTCATGGATGCTTGATGGTTGGACCACCCTTACAATTATCCCAATCACCTAGGTTTCATGGTCTAATGGAGGTCTAATAATACTTATAATAATTATAAGCTTATTATTTTAATTAGGATGAAAGGTTAAGTGTGATCACCTTTCTATTTCAATGGATAACTACTCAATGGTGGTCTACTCATTGGTACCAATTTGATACATGAAAAAAAGTACATGCAACCCTACATAATCACTTCACCATGACAATTGTGTTTGTAACACCCTAATTTATAATGGTATTACTTCTTCAAAACAACATATAACACAATGTGAAAACCTTTAGAGTGTTGATGAAACATTTTTACTAGAATTTTTATGGGTACATGCATACTATGATACCCTACATGCT
The DNA here is from genome assembly GCA_037957365.1 of Torreya grandis. Lineage (NCBI taxonomy): Eukaryota > Viridiplantae > Streptophyta > Pinopsida > Cupressales > Taxaceae > Torreya > Torreya grandis. The sequence continues at coordinate 1,705,418 of JARHVA010003451.1, read as the reverse complement.
TGGGTTAGGGCATGGTACATTCACCAATAAATGCATAGAGATAGGGATACCTAAAAGTGTATCAAACACAGTCTAATTAACACCTTTGCATTTTATTCACCACAAATAGATATTAATTTGTATTTACAATTGATCCGTTAGGTAGTTGTGGCTGATCAGGTACTCATTGAAGACCGAATATGGCACATGCATGGTATAATTGAGAATAATTTGGCCATCTTCCAAGAACTTGATACTCTTACCATGACTTGGTTAGAACTTGAATTCTAATCTATATATTACCATTGGGAACAAATACAAAAAATTAAGAAAAATGTTTTATACCAAGTTGATGAGGGTACCAATTCTGGTCAACCAAATCCATAATTTGACCACATAAATCTACATACAAAGTGTGGGTACATGATTTCATATATACAATCATTTTTTAGTAGAAATTGTATTCTACACCACTCTAAATAGTCTAACATAACATTGGAATAGATGATGCACTTAAACTAACCACCATGGGAAATTATTGGTCTAATGTTGAGATAACCAAAAGTTTTCAAAATTTTGCATGAGTACCAGGATGTTTTCCCATGTAAATACATGAAAATGAAAGAAGTGCATCCATGGTTAGGAAAAATTCATGGAAAATTGGTTAAAGGAGCTCAATCGGTGAGGAAATAACCATATTGGATGAACCCAAATCTATGTGCTTGAGTCAAAGAAGAAATCAATAGCATGTTGTATTCTAGAGTTATTACTCCCATTGATGACTCTTAATGGGTTAGTCCCATGGTGATCAACATCAATAAGTATGGTCACATTTAAATTTGCATGGACTACATACTACTTAATGCGATATGTGTAACATATCCTTTTCTAATGCCTATCACCAAGGAAATTTTGGAAGTTATTGTTGGGTACAAGATATACACATTCACTTATGTATTTTTTGGCTATCACCAATTCTAAATTATTGAATAAGATAAGGCTAAGACAACCTTTACAAATGAATAGGGTTCTTTTGCCTATAATGTTATACTTTTTGACCTCAATACTGTGTCAACTATATTCTCAAGCAGTGTGGTGAAAGCCTTCAAGGATTTCATCCACATGTTTCTTTAGGCATTCTTGATGATTGGACTATGTATGGTTTAGTGTGAAACCACTGTGATAATTTTTACCCCATGATTGAATTTGATGAAATCTTCAAATTTATTTGAATCTGAAGAAATGCATATTTTCCACCCCATTTGGGATTCTGTTAGGACATATTATTTGTCAAGATGAAATTTTGGTGGATCCAACTAAAATTACAGTCATTTTCCAACTTCCAATGCTAACCACTCAACATGAGTTATATGCCTTCTTAGGTCACATGGGGTACTATCAAAACTTAATTTTGGGCTATGCTAACATAGCCACCCCAATGGAGGAACTACTCAAACATAATGGCCTATTATTATGGATAACTCAACATTAACAAGCATTTGAGGCCCTGAAAGAGAAACTAGTGACTTCACCTATTCTCTCATTCCTAAACTAAAACCAACCATTTCATGTGCATGTCAATGCTTTAAGTATAGAAGTAGGTGATATCCTAACACAACTTGGTAAGGTTAACCTTGATCATCCTATTTATTTTACTAGTCGAAAGCTCACACCCATGAAACAAAACTACTCTATGATAGACCATAAAGCTTTGTTTATAGTTTATGCACTTCAAAATTTTCACCAATACTTTTTGGCCACCTCATTCATCTTCTAAATGGATCGTGAATCACTCAAGTATTTGGTAAATCAAAAGTATTGCATGAGCACATCTACCAATGTATTTTCCTCTTCTAAGAGTTATAGTTTTCTATGGTTGTCAAACTAGGAAAAGTTAATTTTGATCCAAATCACCTCTCATGTGTTCAATATGGTGAACCAGCATGTGCCATAGAGAATTATTTACCTGATGTACAAATTTTTCAAGTTACGTGCATGCTTGAAGAATTAGAGGGAATTACAAATTTTCTTACAATAAGTTCTACACCAAAACACCTTACCACCTAAGAGAAAAAACAACTAATTGTGTGTGCTTCCCCTTTCCAACTTAATGGTAGAGACCCATATAAACTTGGCTAAGATGAAGTACTATGAATATGTGTAATTTATCATGAGTGCACTAAAGTCCTTCAAGAGGTCTATGATGGCATCATAGGAGGACATTATGCTAGTGATGCAATAACATAAAATATTTTACTAGATGGATTATGTTGGCCCACCTTATTCAAAGATGCCAAAGCTTATGCATGCCAATGTGATATTTTGTATTGCATAGGTAAACCAAATCTAATGGATGTTATGTTTCATCATCCAATACTTGTGCATGAACCATATGATAAATGAGTTATTTATTTTGTTGAGCCCATTTAGCCTACTGTAAGACATACTAGTGCATACTACATTATTACTACCGTAGACTATCTCACATGCTAGGTTGAAGCAACACCCACATGTGATTATACTATTGTAACTAACACCATATTTCTATGGGAAAATATCATCACAATATATGGATGTCCTTTAAGTTTAATAATTGATCATGACACTCACTTTCTCAATAGAATAGTATATAGTCTCTTGATCAAGTTCATGATTGTGCACCATAAGACCAAACCATACCACCCTCAAGATAATGGCATAGTTGAAGCCTTCAACAAGGTCCTAGGTACTACATTGACCAATATTTACAACATCAATTGAATTAATTGGGATGATCAGTTTTTTTTAGTCTTATGGGTGTATCAGACCACATACAAAAGGTTAAAAAAGAGTACTCCTTTTAATCTCATCTTTAGCACTAAAATAGTTTTACTGGTTGAGTTCCTTGTACCCTCTTTATGTATTATGTGCATTGGCCAATTTTATGATGATTCACTAAAAGCACACCTAGATGTTCTACTTCAGCTAGATGAATCACATTTTCTCACACATTAGAGCCAAGGAGTTGAGAAGAAAAAATAGAAACCCTGGTATGATTGGCATATCAAAACCAAAAAAAATTATCTTGGTATGCATGTCCTAGTCTATGATTCAAATTTTACATGCCATTCAAGTAAACTATAGATTTGGTGGGATGGTCTATTTATTATTCATGTTATCCACCTGATGGGTGCTTGCAAATTAAAATGATTTGATGGTCAATTCCTACCATGTCATTTCAATGGTAGTCAAATTCAACCTTGCCATTCTATATAATTTTTCACTTCTATGAATAAGGTGTATGCCACTAGGTTAGTTTATGATTTTATTTCATTTTCAAATAAGCATTGCATTGGTTTCATGCTTTTTTGTAATTTGGTTTGACAATTTTTTATACTCTTTTGATATTTCACACTCTCTTTTTCTTTCTTCACATAAATTTCACTATGATATGATGTGAAGGACCATTCATAGATTTAAATGTGGGGTGGGTTTTAAATATGGATAAACCATTTAAGTAAAGGAAACATGCAAGATTAGTGTGTAAGAGGACACACACAAGAGGAAGCACATAGAAGAGGCGTGTGAAATAAATGATGGAAAATACTTGTTAGATTGAAGAGATTCGAAGACAATGGGGCAAGAAAAATAGGGCACTTTAGGGATGCACATAAGAGGTAATGTGAGGTGTGTAAGAGGTAGTGCATGACCCAAGTAAGAAGAACAAAAATGGCAAATGAAACACCATTACAAGATGTTTTAAAATGGAAGAGGCAGTTCCCACCACAAAAATTAAATTATTACAGATGGCATGCACTATGAAAAATATGAAATAACTCTTAGAGGAATGATTAGAAATGCAGTTATTAATGATAGAGTGATATAAATGAAAAGTGTGTCAAATAGACACCAAGGCATGCCATTTAATGTATTAAATGAATGAAGTGATGGACGACAGTGTGGAGTAAATATAAAAATTTACGGTAGATTATAAAATATTGTGAGGCTTCTCTTTTTCATTTTTATGATTAAAAACTTAAAAATTATAGAGATCGAACAAGTGAAAACAAGAAACAAGAAAAGTCAATTATGCAGTGATTTAGTGACATAATGTGAAGTAGAGATTGTGGTGAAAATCATTCAATAAAAGAAGTGGTAAAGCAACCATAGGAGTGGGTTGAGAAATTTACAGGTTACAAGTAATAAATCTACCACTAGAGGAGGTTGATGAAGGAAGCCGAAGCATTTCAAGTCTAGAGACAAAATAATCAAAATGTATTCTTTCAGGAGAGTTGGTCGACCCCATGTTAAATTTTGGGGACCCTAATTAATGATACAACCAAATAAAAAGTATAACATCAGCATAGATCCATTACCAACCATTCTCAAAGTAGAATATATGAGGGCATAGAAGTAGGAAGTCTTGTTTATATCTGAGAATAAGAATCTAGTGAATTCAACACACAAGGCATGAACCCCAAAAAAATGTAGGAAGGAACATTTAGTGGCCAGGCACTAGAAATGACACATAATAAATAATTTTGTTTCCACACCATCTCCCTCTCCCATTTTGATTGAATAAATATAGTACCTTGAGATAATTTTGTGTGTGGATGATTAGGAGTCGAAGGTCTCTACTTGTCAAGTCATTAATTATAATCATCAAAAGCTTGATAATGAACTTGACTTACAATGAAACTATCAGTTGGAGAACCATAACACCCAAAATGATATCACATTCTACAACTTACTAGAGGATATAGGGGTGCTCCAACTATTCTATCTACCTTATTTTAGAGAGACATAGGAGGTGGTTCACTTTCTAATTTTACTTCTTCATGAAGACTACCTCTATTTTATTGGGTTCAGAATGAGAATCACCCATGAATATATCAATAAATTAATAGGGTTACTTAATTTTGATGATGATGTCAGTGTAGATCTTTAAGATCATGTGGAAATTGATAAAATGATGGTAGCACTACAATACAAAAAGGAAGGCCACACCATGTACATCACAAACATGATAGATCACATAATTTGAGTGGATGTGTGCTTGGACATGATTAAGTTGGAAGGCATGGATTGATAGGAGGTGGATATGACCCACCTATATTTCACTAACCAAATTTCCAAGGGAGAAAATTATAATTACTCTTGTACTTTGTTGAGAAAATTATGCAGGATGTTGAGCAGGTGCATCACCTGCCTAACCTTAATTTCCCTTGAGGCACAATTTTGTTACTATTATTTTTTGATAAAATTGGAATCCTAAAGTATTATGACAAAGAGATAAAGTGGGTATACCCATCAAAGCATAATTCCCCCATTGAATAGTTCAAATAATTCACCTACCCCAATGCCATCTCACCCTCCTACAAAGTAAAGATGAAGGGTTGGTTTGATGGCATAAGGGAGGCATTTGGGAATGAATGACGCCTACTTAATTATTTACCCATGTAGATGGGAACCTATGCTACATTTATTTTCAAACAAAATTACTCCCTTGCATGAATCTAAATGGTAGACACTGACAACTTATCACCATGGTTTAATTTACCCTACACATTCACTACCAAATATTTCATGGACTTTGTGAATTACATTGCAAATGTGCACCCCATAAATATTAATTCAAAAAATATTAACATTGAGATCCACACTCTTTGAAATATTTTTGTCTACCCAAGGAGGCACACATATGTGGAGTGGTATGAGATTGACAAGATTGATATCATCCCTTATAAGATAGTCGTGCAAGGGTAGATCTAGGTGATTTTCTATATGCTTAGGGCCTTGAAGAAAACATCAATGACCATGGAGCCATAAAATAAACCACTACCTTCCCAATTGTGAACATGTGTAGAATAAAGGATGTGAATGAAAAAAAGAGGCCAAGACCTAAGGCCACCAGTTTAATTAGGGTATAGGATGAGCAGCCCAGGGTTGAGCCTAAATGACAAAGGCAAACCTCATCACCAAAAATAGCCTAGGAGATACCTATGGAATAAAAATATGTTGCTTCATAGCCATTTATCTATATAGATCCTAAATATGAATTACCCCAAGTGGTGATTTTATACATAGATGAGGTGTCTCTAGATGCACAACTAACTAAAGAACCCACTCATAAGCCCAGTAAAGAACCTATTGGGCTCAGTGAATAAAAAAAAATTATGCCCCACAAATAACATCATGTTATCGAGAAGCAAATGGACATTGAAATTATAACACTTAAAGAAACAAAAAGAGGGGAAGGCCCCAAAGAAGAGGACCTTGGCATTAGCACTAACGAATGGATAACTAGCACTGAGATTATAAACTTAGGATGTGACCCCCAAAATGGTAAGGAACCAATGCAAGCGGCATAGCAATGATAATAATCAAATTAGGAACCTCCCATTTATGTCACATTCTAATAGGACAAACTGAATAAGCAATTGTATTTGTGGGACTTTTCCCCCAAACATGAGTCCATGAAACAAACTCGGTGTGAGATGTCCTTTACAATGGAAGTGTATCATGATGAATAATGATTTGAGTTTATAAGAGGAAGCACTAACATAAACCCAGAAGTGGTAGGTGTTCTATATATGCTTTGGATAAGTTCCATGATTTATTCTCTAACTCAAGTGAGCAAAACAATTATTAAGTTTGCCTTAGAGGTTTCTAGGCAAAACATTCTCAATAGCCATCATGTGGGCCAAATTCACACTATACATTAGAAGCTTGGATCTATAAATAATATCTTGAAGCATAGTGCAAGCTTGAATAAGAAGTTTAATAACTTAAATGGTAATTGAATGTAGTTGAAGCAACCCAACTTAGAACTTTGGGCCTTTGTCAAATAATTTTTAGAATTGAACCAACACTTTCGGATGGATTTCCCATTAATAGTGAGGCAATAAATAAGTAAGAAATGCTCATGGACCTTTTATTGAATAAATGTAAGAACATGGTGGATCCTAAATAGGAGAAGTTATGGGCCACCACATAGTTCACTGAGGTCATAGACATTTATTGCACTTTTTTAAATAAAATGAAAGCCACCATTCCCATCATTGATGGGGTTTTTATCAACTTAACATGGTCAAATAAAATTTTAGAAGAGTGACTATTGCCTACAAAAAGACAATGCCAAAAAGTAGTTGATAATGCTCTATGCATCAAAGACAAGGCCTAATATTTAAAAGTATTCCAAGATATCAAAGACCTAAAAACATAAATAGGCACCCATCGATGATAGTTCAATGTTAGTTTCTCATCATTTTGTGGATAATTTTTGGTAGAGGTTAGGGAACTCGAGGATACTCACAAAGTTATAACTACTCAACTTGAGACTTTGACAATTAAAGTAGATGCTTATTTGGAGTATTCCAAGGAGATGAATAAATTGAAAGGCAAAGTGGAAGTTACTACTTCTAATCTTTATCCAATCTTCAACCATCGATAAGAACTTAAGAGCCAATTATAGTAAGTAGATCCCACATTTTTTATAACTGAGGAACGCACAACATAGTCTAAAACAGACTATCGATTTGGTCTAGGGTGATGTTGGACCCAAATTTTGTAATAATATATTCTAAATATTTTGGATTCATATGAATGGAAGAATAAGGGTGCAAGATTAGGTGTGTAGGGCCATGAGATGGGAAAAATGAGGTAGAAGAGATAAACATAAGGGAATGGCATGGAAGACCTTGGTCTGAAAGGATGAGTTACAAAAGACAAGGAAGTAGAGAATGAGCATAAGACCCAAGACTCAGAGAAGCACAAGACAAGGACAAGAGCATATGGAGTCGAGGTGATTACAAAATAGTTTGAAAAAATAGAGGAGATTAATGAGAGTGCAAATCTAGTACCAGTCCATGAAAGAAGAGGAACACAAAAATGAAGATCTAGCATAGAGAGGGTATATAGGGGTGGTTAGGCCCAAGTCAATATGAATTAATTGTAGCAACTCTCCATGACTCATTATTAATGGTAATTAATTAGTCATCATTTTTATATTATTGATGTAACTAAAGGTGAGGGGTTTACTTGTGTATAAATACCCCTTTTATTTAGAAAGTGTTGTTGTCGTGGTTGGATTTGATAGATTTTTTGTTAGATTTGTTTTTTATACTATTAAGATGTAATTTGGAAGTGGTTATCAATATAAAATTGAAGAGATAATGTAATGAGTGAATCATCTTGTAACCTTATTCAATGAAATCAATAGAATCCTTACTTGACTGTAAATTATGATGTATTAAACTTTATAATGTTAACTTTATTTTTATGATAATATTATATGCATTATATGAATTCATCAAATGATTTACTCTAGACTAATGTTGGTACTAACAATGACTAAATGTAGTAACTCAATCACCTAAGTAAGATAGAGTTGTCAAACCACCATCATGTGACATAATCAATGGGGACTGATCCAGGCTATGCACCTCAGGTGAACAGGCAAAATTACTCTTCGTGTGATCTATTGACATGTAAACTCATTGGCATCTTATTTTTATTTGGCGTGTAACTAACACTTATTAATGTGAATTTAAGCAAAACGGCCCAACATGGCACTTACCTTTTATATCATTAACATTCTTCTAACCACTTGTTTCACATTACTTGTGTTTCATTTTCCTTAACCATTTCACTATTGGTATTATTATTAACACTTACACTAGTCCTCCCAATAATGACAACATACTTATTGGTACATTTTTTCATAACATGCATTGAGTAATGAGGGAAGTTTATAAGTGCTTAGAATCCTCCTCATCTCATTCTTCTAGTTTTGTGACCTTTGCTCATTTTCTTTCATGTATAGCGATGTGCTTTCTTATGCTAGTTTATATTTCTTCTATATGTCTAACTAAAAAAATTAAAAATATGGTTTTACATATGATCATGTCTATTTGTCTATGTGTGCATCATACCCAAACATGATCTTTATTGACTACATCTATATATACATCTTTTTCTTTAAGGGTATTAAACCCTCGCATGTTTCATAGTCACATATTTTGATTTTGTTTAAGCATGTATTTAGCATAATTTGCCCATGGGGCATGACATTTTGATTTTATTCTATACATTATATTAATTATACATGTATTAATTTAATGGCAATATTACTTGAATGTCTTAACTTATTTCATTGGTAGGGGCTTTCATATCCTTAACATCATTTTACATATTGGCATTGTTTGATTGGAATGCACATGATTCACTTGATTATATCTTTCATATTGATGTACATGATGCACATTTTCCTATGGGTAGCATCTTACCCATAAAAATTTTATATATAATTGATACTACATATTTTTAATTTCAAAATCTATGATTAACATGATTGTTATCATTGTTATATATAAATTTCCTTAAGCATTTTTCATATTAGAGGGTAAGGGGTCTTCCCCATGATATCAGTATCCATAAATTACAATTCATTTTCTAGTTGGTTTTATCATATGTTATGTCATTTCAATTTTATATTGCACTTTGGAACCTATATCACATATATGGCTTACACTATTACATAGAGCATGATACTCAATGAAATATTCGTGCACTTTATCAAATTATGTTTATCATGTATTATGGCTACATAGCTCATATACTACCCATAAAAGGTTTAAAATATAAACATTAGATAATTTTTAAAAATTTAAAACATTAATAAAAATTTAAAATTTAAAAACATTGACATTTTTTTCAAAACATTGGCAAATTTTTAAAATGCAAAAACATTATTTTATATAAGTTACATATTCACATATTCTAGAGGTTTTTCATTATCCATATATATGTTTTTCATGGTATTTATTGATTAAATGTTATGCAATTTCAAAAGTTACATAATATTGTCATTTTCATTGTACACCTACATCTTGGAAGGGCCAATTTCATAGATAGCATGTCCTAGAAGGGGGGTGTTGTCATTTTAGAGAATTTTTGCACAAGGATATTTATCTTTGCTTAACTCTATCATATTGAGATATATTTCTATATATTTTTATAATATCTTATACATTTCTTATCCCATGGTTATTTATTGTAACATTATTGCATTCAATGTTTATGCATGAACATTTTCTTGTAAGTGCATGTGTTTACTTGTTTATGCATCTTGTTTAAAAAGGATCTTCCCGTCATCAAGTTTTGTGAGTCATGGCATAATTTTAGTTACTAACTTATCAAGTCACTAACTTGAGTGTGGTCACTAACATTGTGTGATCCTAACTTAAGTACATATTATACTGTATGCACTTGAATTCACTCACCTACATTAGTATCACTAATATTAATATTAGTCAACATTAATTCCACCTATCTAATTTATCCCCCAATTCTAATCATCTATATAATATTCCATTATAGTATACCTTCATCCACTAACCTTATCCATCCCCACCAATCAATTAATTATCCTAAATCACCACTATCCCATCCTAATCCATCTTATCTATTATTTGAGAATTTAAAATTCCCATGACCCACCTACCCACCTATACTATCCTACTCCTAGGATCTCCTACACCTGTAGTCCCTAATAACTCACCTAATTCCTATTTAATCCCTCATCTAATCATCATTAACCCCTAAGAAGAATTCTAGAATCCTCCAAATATAGAACCTTCTCTGTTCTCACTCCTCTCTAGAAGCCTCTAAATCTAGAGACTTCCAAGAAATTTTAAATTACTTTTAATTCTCTACCTTTAATCCCCCTCATTTAACTTTGAATCTCATCCATTGATCTCTCCCTCTAAAATCTATTTAAACAACTCCATTCCTCCATGAAAGGCATCTTAGAAAATCATAAAGCCTCCATGTCTAATTATAAAGTGAGCATCAAATTCATATCCATGAATCTATAATCAACCATCAAAAATACTTCATAATGTCAAAATATGAGTCTACATGCAATCACTTATCCATTTGAACATCCTGAAAGAAGGCTAGCTGAAGCAAGGAATTGGTAAGGTTTGTTTTATGATTCTAATTTGTTTCCATAATCCTTCCTAATAGGTAGTTTGATGTTTTGAGTTTGAATTACATAGTTTAATCCATATTTTCTCAAAATTCATTCTACTTTTGGTGACCACGGTGGGAGGGGCCTTCCTCTTGATTTAATCTATTTGAGTTGTAAGTGTGGTGATAAGGTTGCAGGTGGGAAGAAGGAGGATTGACAGTCATTTTTTAACTCATTTATAGATATTTCTTTGTAGGGATTTGAAAAAAATTGGTTTGCATCAATATCCACGTCTTTGTAATAATTAATAGTGACACTATATTTTTAATCAGTCCATAAATCAATTTCAAAACCCTTTAGTAATCTTCATTTCTCACCTGCATGTTTTTTTATTTTTTGTTTTGCTTTTTTTTTTGAAAAAAAAAAGAGAAAAGAGAAATTTATTGATACAATATGATTTTTTTTTAGCTAACCTCGATCATTTTAGATACCATGACTCTATTTAAAAACTTTTAGGTATGCCTTGAAATCTCCCTATGATTCTTATTTTAGCGTTGGTAAAGGTTGTGGAGTTCGGCTTTACACCTGTTGAATGGCCATTTGGATCCATCAAACTATAACAACAATTTTGGGAAATTGATATAGTCTTTTTTGGATCAATCCACATCAATCTCATGCCCATTGGATCACTGGTAATTCACTATTTTACCTTTTATGACCCCACCAAATATAGTTTGTTTTTTATTTTTATACCCTATCGTAGTTAGCATTTGTGACTAGGAACCTTTTTCCCTGAAGAATTCCTTGTAAGTATACAGAGTTGAGATGTCACCCATTTCCTCATCCTATATTCATTCACTAATCCACTTCTCCTTATAAGTACCTAAACATGTATAGATACATTTTAAGAGTTTGCAAAAACATTGACAAAAATTTAAAGATCAAAACAGTGAAACTTTTTATTATTTTTATTTTCTAAACATCGTGCCATTTTGGCTTCACCTGGTACAAATCACTGCCCACAAATCCATACCTTCTCTCCATATCTTTAAATATATTAGCTTCACTCACCCAGTTGCATGCTCCCCAACATCTTCCCTCTTACATCACCCACAACTGTATGTTTCCCTTCTTGAGCATGACTACATTACATCACGCATGGCTGCACATTTCCCCTCTAAAATATACCTAAGACTCCCATAATAAACTGATGGATTATGTTAAAAATTCTAGTATCTCCCTTTCCCTTCATTAGGATATTTTCCCAGTCATGTGGTCAAACATTAAATTAAAAAAAAACATCAACTTTCTCCTCTTGAAATAGTTAGAATCATCTAGAAGGCATATAGTAAGCATTGTTGATATATTGTTTTTATGTCATTCAAGACAAATAAAGAGTGGTTAATTTAGATATTACATTATGAGTACAACATCTTTGGTGGCTCTGCATAGTAGGAGGATGTTCTAGTTAAGGTGTCGTAAAAATTGTATATAGGAATAAGAATCTATAGATGGTTGTACCCTATTCTAGAACCAGCAGGCTATTGAGAAAATAGACCCTTGTTAGTTATCTCAAGCCAAAAATATAAATAATAAATAATAAATAAATAAATAATTTAAAAAAAAAATCAATATAATATAATAAGTTTTGGTCATCATGTTATAAGAGTCATCATAAATACAAAGTTTATCATTTTTATTTTTTTGGTTTAACAAATTTGGATCTTTTTAGGGGCAAATATTGGCAATAAATTTGTTGTCTCACTTGATTTAATATCAAAAAACCAATGGTGTTCTTGATAAGGCATTTAGTGGAAGGCTAAGTTGATCAAGATAATAATCATTTTGTTTTATAGGTCGATTACTCCCAAAATCAGCTAAAGATATTATCTTAATCATCTGATGAATTTACCTAATGTTTGTAGGTCTCATCAATCCAAGGAAAAAATATTTAAAACTAATATAATCATTTATATAGGATCGATTATCAAAGTTATATATTTACCAATCGAATGAATGATCAAAACTACTGATCCACTTGTCTTGTAGGTTTCCATTTCATGAGTATTAATCAAACTACTAATCTTTTTACTTGTAGGCCACCTGTCAAAGACTCCCTTTTGGTATTTTGAAACTTGTTTTAATCATTTTTCATCGTTTTGTCTTATATCTTAAAAAAATGTAATCATTTTATCTTGTATATTCTTGCATCTTGTATAAATATCACATCTTAATTAAATCAATTAATTAATCTCCTTTTTGGTCTATATGTTTGTCACCCAAGGGCTACAGTGGCGTATGCTCTCCTCCTTGTGTCTAAGTGACAATTCTTGAAGGATAAAAAACCACTAACAAACACTCATTTTTTTCTTCTAGGGGTTGGTGATGTGGATTTCACCACCATGCACTAGTCCAAACTCCATCTTTTGGTGGAGTTTAAAAATCAGGAGAGTTGTCTTTAGATTCTTAAGTAGAATTCCTCATTAAGGGTTTCATGAAGTAAGGGGAAGTTAAACTCCAATACGTAGGGTGATTAGACAACATCCTATATGAACTTGGGCACCACTATACCTTTGTGTATATAGGGGATGCACCTAAAAACCCTTGTATAAACCTAGATTAAGATCCTTTAGCCATAACAGGTGTACTACTACCAAAGTCAATATCAACTCCTAAGTAGCCATTATGTGAAAATAGAGTCAAGAGGTTTTGGTGGATTTCATAATGGGTAACTAGCCTACAGCCTCACCTATGAATCCATTTGATGGTGTAGTTATTGAGTTACACATCCTTTTAGTTTTCTAATCATAGGTTTTGTGGCTTGCTTAATTTGATGTGTGTTGGACTAAACTAGTGTTGTTTGTGAGCCGAGTTAGCCTTCACCCAAACCTATATACCTGTCTAGGTCCTTTGCACATACCATCTTATATATCCTTGAATCATCATTCTATTATCTTGTACATCCTATCATCCCTTTGTATATATCATCTTGTATATCTTAGTCATCATCCCATTATACATATTATCTCTTACACATCTCATATTATCTCCCATCACCACCTTATCTTAATCTCCTCCTAGTCCAACCATATCCACCCCCCATTGGTCATCACCCCATCACTCGTACATCCTAAACATCATCTTATATATCTGACCCTCTTATACATATCTTTATTCTCTTGTAAATCCTTTTATTCATACCCTATCACTAGGCCTACCCATCATTTGTATACCCCAAACATCATCTTGTATATCCCTTCATCTTGAACATCCTTATCATCATCCCCTTATACATAATTTGTTCTCTTGTACATCCTTCTAGTCAAATCCTATCTAGGTCTCACTTGTCATTCGTCATACCCCATCACATATCATAATCACATCTCATCATCTGCATCAAGTACATTATAACCAATCCTTTTGTCTTAACCTTGCCTTCATCACCCATATAGTCTAACCTCATCTTATCTCATCCTAGTTGGCCCTTTTAGGTCACACTCAAGTCCAACACCAACCCCATCTCATCATCATTTATACTTATTCTTGTCACATTATCTTATGATCTTCATCACATAGTCATACCTCATCCTATCTTGAGAAAATTAATTAAGCTAATCTTTTTTTTATCCTTTCATATCATCCTATCATCCTAATCCATTAATCATTCATCATTTGGTTAGATCTCATACCTAGTCAATATGCTACTAGCATCTTATCACTTTGATGGTTTCAATCTAGTAACCCATCAATCTAGTCATCTCTAGTCTAATCATCTTGCCTATTCATAACTAGCACCCATCATATCATCCTCTTACTAGTTAGAATCTAGGCACCCATTAGATCCCTAATCTTTTTACTAGCTTGAAAACTAGGCATCGTTGATAGGTTGATAGCACCTATTGTATTATTGGTCTAAAATCTGATCATAATGTTTAATCCATTAGTCTATCTCATCCCCATCCTCATCCATCATACTAACTCAATCTTGTAGAACCACTTTGTTCAAGAAACCATCCTTAGCCTACCTCCATCATCTATCCTTTATCAACCACCACCATGAAGCTAGACCCCACTCTCATAGACCAATATATAGTTGCCGACAAGGATGAAATCCTCTTGCATTTTTTTATGATGGGTGTACCACTACCCAAAGATGTTGATCCCCTTCAACTCATTGCACCTCCAGTCCAAACTCCTTCATGTTAATCCCATTATAATCCTCAATCCACTAGTCATAATGCATCAACTACCTATTCCCATACTAGTAAAGGGAATCTAATCTTGGACCCATCCACCTAGGCATATCACCAGCCATTTAATCTAAAGACCAATGCTTCCACATCTAAGTCACAAAGTGAAGTGGGTTCTTATATTCCCCTTCCTATATCCTTGGAATCCCTTTTCCAATAATTAGTCACTGCTAACATGATGGTCTATCCACCCATATGACATTTTGATCCCACTAAGACCAAGCCATATGGGTATAATGTTAATCAATATTGTGCATATCACTAAACTTGGGGGCATATCATTAATCGATGTTGTGATTTCCAAGACTATGTCCAAGAGCTCATCGACCATGGTGACATAGTAATTGAAGATGAACTAGATGCATCTATATCCCTAGATGAACAAGGAAAGGAATGTCAAGATTCCATTTCCACTCATGATCAAGCCCTTCCCCTTCCAATCCAAGGTCAAGACACCACATCCATCCTCCTTGATCCTCCCATCTTTGACAAATCCTCCTATTGGACATTTTTAGCTGACATACAAAGTTTGCCTAGATGCAATGCCATGTCCTAAATATTTTTGAGGAATAGGTCTATAGAGCAAAGGAACAGGTTCTTGAGTTGGTTTTCATGATGTCCACAGTAGTTTCATGAACAAATCAATGAGCCTACAAGCTAAAATCTAAGTGAAAAAGCTTTGTTTGGCTAAGTTCAATTCTTGTGGACCCTTTTTGGGCTAAGCAACAATATTTCCTTTGGACTAATTATTTTGATTTATTTGGCTAAGTATTTGGAATTGTTTTAGACATTTTATCTGAAACAAAGTTCTTGAAGTGTAAATTCTTTTAGACATTTTGTTTGTATTAAAAGTCCAAGTACATGTTTCTTTTAGACATTTTTTCCATAATAAAGTTCCCAAAGGGTAAGTATTCAACAAAAGGGTCAAAATAGAAATCTTGAAGGGCACTTTTTCAAGCAAAGTGTTCCAAACAATTTTTCTAAATGGCCATTCATTTTGGGAAAGTACCACAGACAAAGTCCTGAGGGGTTGTTCTCTCAACAAATTGCCCTATACAATTTTCCCAAAGGGTCATTTATGAGGAAAATGGTCCAGTTCAAGGGTTCCAAAGGGTCTTTTTTCAAGGAAGGTGCCCTAAACAAAATGTCTAGCAAAAGTTACAAGGGCACGAATTCTTTTGGGAGAATTATTTCCAAAATTTGGCTAAGGCATGTGAACTATTTTGGGGAAATTATTCCATAATAATTTCTCTAAAGACCAATTTCTTTTGGACAAATTGTCTAAGGAAAAGCCCATAGATGAATTATTTCAAGTAAACTATTTCATCAAAGTTGATCTAGCAAGTCCAAGGATATTCACATAGATGTAAAATTTGGTCCTCATATCCATTGGCATTAAAAAAATTGTCAAAGGGTCCTTGACTGAATGCAGGCTTGACAAGTGTCTAGATCTTGGGAACTCAGATCAAATCTAATGATGAATGGTGACTGGTAGGTTAGTGGGTCTAGGCAGATCTAACAGAGTGTGTTTGAGCATACAAAGGTAGATCAATGACATATAAGAAGAGTAAAAGAGTTAATGAGCTAAGGAACTAACATGTGGCATAAGTACAGGAGCAGATAGACTGACAAGCAAATCCAAGGACCAAATGCATGGGTACCAAGTGTCAATATCATGTAATCTCAAGTAATAGATCTAATGACATGCATTAAACCTTTCAAGGAGATCTAATGATGTGAGTGAGGGTCAAGGTCAATGGAGCCTGAGTTAGTTTACCAACAACCAATGAACAAAGGACTGAGCTAGGACATTGTTGACTAAGGTCATTGGAGCATTTTGACTTGAGAAAAATAAATGAATAGACCCAAGTTGGTGGAAAATATATGGGAATGAGCTTGAGCTCAACCCGATTTGAACCAGGATTGACAATAAGGACCAAGCATTTCTAGCAGCTCGCTATAGAGGTAAGATAGGTTTGTTTAGGCCAAAAGGGTGGGAACTTATTGTAAAAAGGAACTGGCATTGAGTAGAGTGCCATATATATAAACTATAGGAAAACAAATAATCTTAGATTGATTTTTGTCTATAGTTGACCCAGACCCAGGTTTCAAAGTAAAGGCAAATGTGTGTAATTAATGGAAGAACATCCCAAGCTATATCTTCAACAACTAGCTACCCAAAATAAGGCATTGTCATGGCTCTGTCAAACTCATAAGCATAGTGATCTTGTCCTTCATTAAATGGGACACTAATAAGTAGGATCTTAAGTTATTTCTATAATAGTTGAATGCATAAGCAGCCACTAGACATCAGAATGCAAGTTTATGCCACTCTCTAATCTTATCAGGGAAATCTTCTTCCTTCTCATGTCTATGTAAGGTTCCTGTTATGATTTCTAGGCCTAATTTGTTAGGCAAACTCTAGAAGGCATGGTTGTCATGCCATAAAGGAATTAAAAGTTATACCCATCACCCCAAGTGATGCATTAATTTTAATATAGGCCTGTTCTCTATAAAATCTTGGTTTTCCATTATAAAATGGGTCAACACATTTTAACAACCTTATGCTACTAAAATTTCCCTCCATGAGCACTTGTATTGGCTAAACCTTGTAAATTAATGAGAATTAAGTTCACCTCTTTCTGTTATTCTGATGTGATGTGTGATGTTTGTGTTTGTTGATATTTGATTATGGGTAGTGTTTTCCCCTCTCTCTATCATACATTCCCTACACCTCCCCATCGAACTTGAATCTCACTTGCATGTTGTATCCTATGCATACTCAGGTTTGTGTTGATGTTTTATGTGGACCATTTGTCATCCCTCTTAGTATTGTATTATGTTCCCGTGCCTCTATGCAAAATACTTATGCATTTGGAGTGACTTGGAAAAAATTGTGTGATATCATCTTGTTCTCAAAGGTTGGCATTGTGTTTATGGTAGTAAGAGTGTTTGATTTATTTTGGGTGCATCACCTTTTACTTTAAACATTTCTTACCTTCTCCCTCCCCTTTTCCTCAAAAGATCCTAGGTTTAGATTAGTGGTAGTTTACTTTTATGATCTTTAAGCCTATGCGTTAGTCTTAAACCAGGTGCACTTATAATAGAAGGAATATGGCCTACTCTGGAGGTTCATCCCAAGGAGTGTAATAGTCCCATGCCTTAGGGATGTCCCCATAATTTGATGAGACAAATGATGTTCTCATGTGTAGCTAAGCCATAATCTTTCCATTCCCAATTTTGAGTCCTCCCATGCCATATGCAGGACCTTCACACCTAGTCCCCCATAGCAAAAACTCCCCTATGTTTTAGAGTATCCATAGATGCACGTTTCAAATGATAATAGTTTTTGGCATGCCCAGTGGGACCATTTGAAGAAAAACTAAGGAATTGGTGATATCCTTAGCTAATAAGTGTAGTAGACACTCAGTGAGAGCACCTAGTGACTCTAAACATCTCTAGTCCCTAAATATCAGTCCCTTACCTAAATGCCAATAAGAACAAGATCATTTACAAGAGGTATTGATTTCCATTTCAGCAAGCTTTCAGTTCCCTCAAGAAGGAGAGTCAAAATATCCTTGTCCCCTATCAAAAGATGTAGTGCAAGCCAGTCACCTCCTAGAGTGCAGTCTATGCCTCCATTCAGAAGGTTTTATGCAAGAAAGTGACATCTATTCCCTATCCCATTCATAGTTGTGCTAAGGAATCAAGTATATGTGTCTTTCAATAGAGGTAGTCCATTAGTCCTAGCATAGTATAATGATGTCTGCTCTCAAAATCTTGTCTTATTTCATGGTGAGAATTCAACCTCCCCTATGGAGCATATTCAAGATATTGTGAATATCTTCTCAATACACCATGTGACTCAAGATAATGTCATAGTCAAACTGCTTATTTCCTCATTGAAAGGAAAATCCCTTCAGTGATACTAAGGCTTGAGACTAAACTTTATTCACATTTGGGATGAACTTGATGGATAATTATGCAATCAGTTCAAAGATAGAAGTGATCACTTATCCCTAATAGAGCAGTTCATGACCATAAAGCAAGCCCCACATGAGATGATGGTCAATTTAAAATTTAGATTCCAAAGGGTCTAGGATAGAATCCTAGCTTTATGTAAACCAACTCCTAATACTAAATTTCTATATTTTCTAAAATATCTTAACATCAATATAGTGGTGATGATTCATTATATGGGATGCATGGTCCTCTTTGATGCCTATAAAGGGCAGTGCACATAAAAATTGTTTAATTCAAGCAGGCAAGATTGCACCCAAACCCCCCATGCCTATATTCATAGAACCTCTCCCTAATCAAATAGTTGTGTAACTTATGCTACCACCTATCCATAATTATGTGAGCCCACCTACTCCACTTGTCATCTCTTCTAATGAATTTCATGAAGTGAAGGTGATATTCCAAAGTTTTGGGAATGAACTAGTTGCCCTCAAAAGGCAACAAGCATAATATTCTAGACATCATCAAACCTTCACTCAGGAATACTAATTAAATAGACCTCCCTACTAAGGTGGTGCTCAAATGCAAAATCAGCTCACATATAATAGAGTACCTTATGCAAAAAATACTAACATTGTCATCACCTCCAAAGCGCTTATTCTAGTATATAACAACTTAACATAGGATTTTGAATAGTGTTTCCCATGCAATCAGCCACATAATCAATTTATATGCATGAAAGGGATCTTGAACTAGATTCTCATGGTGAAAATCATGCCTCATTCGTAAGAGCAAACAAGTAGTGTATCCCCCATAGGAGGAGGGGATATAAGCACTAGTTCAACCAAAGGATGGATCTATTTTCATCAATTGGTAGGAAGAGGATTTCAACTATGTGAATCAAAGTGGTATACCTAGTGGAGGAATCACTCCAATCATTTTCAAAACAATATTCAAAAGGAGAGCTATAGAAGAAGCTACACCATCCTCAACACCTTTGCCGTCAGTTCCCTAAGTCAATCACTCAGTTGTGCAAGCCAAGGCACTTATGCAAGCTTTGCACCCAAAAAAAAAAATGCAGAAAGAGGGACCATCTCAGGTTAGTGTACCGACACCAGGAGAGGCCACTATTACAAGGCCATAACCAAAGGGATCTCAGGTTCCCTTCAACATAGTGGATTAGATGAAGAAGATGAGCCTCAATGTCATAATGTGGGATGTGTTTAGTATTCTATCTTAATGGAACTTGCTCTATGATGCACTAAAAGGCTTCCAAGAGTGTCAGTCCCCTAAATCAATGCCTACCACTAATAATAGCTTATGCCAACCAAAATAAGAAGCATAGGTGCATAATGGTAATAATCCACATGATAATGTATAAATAGGATTGGGCACATATTTCATCATGGAAGAAAATGCCATGTTGCTTGAGCTTATGAGGGCATGTGAAAACCTTGAAGGTACATAGTAGTTATACTTTGATGGATCCTAAATTAGGAATGGCATCGGAGTTGGTGTCATGTTGGTCTCCCACCAATATAAAAATACTTACATGCTTTTAGACTATAGTTTGCTTGCATGAACAATTTTACTGAGTATGAAGCATTAACTCAAAGCCTCCAACTCACATAGAAGAAATGAATCAAGACACTGCAAGTGTTGGGTGATAGTAAGCTAGTTATCAACTAGGTTAGATCGAAGAGCATGACTAAGAGTGGCTTGATGAAAGCTAATAAACATAGAGTGGGGTATATAATAAAAGGCTTCGATGTGTTCAACATCATTTTATTATCGAGAGTATA
The DNA here is from genome assembly GCA_037957365.1 of Torreya grandis. Classification (NCBI taxonomy): domain Eukaryota; kingdom Viridiplantae; phylum Streptophyta; class Pinopsida; order Cupressales; family Taxaceae; genus Torreya; species Torreya grandis. Next base: position 1,684,476 of record JARHVA010003451.1, on the reverse strand, counting down.
GAATGTTGATGAAAATAGTCTTGTGACTATATGTGCACAGTATGACATCCCACATGACCTTATAAAGGAATCCAAACAACTCATTAAGATCGTGGTCAGACCAATAATTATTAATAACATGAAAATAGGCAAGTATTTGAAAGTGATGAGCAAATCATCAACTTCTTACAAGATAAGGTAGAGTTTTATGCCATGAACCAAGCACAACTACGAGCCTAATATGAAGATCAAATCATCCAATTGAAAGGTAATAAACTACCAAGGGGTCTAGTCACCCTGTAAAGTATCATCGACTCCAATGACCAATATAAAGGATAAAGGAGCAACATGATAGCTAAGGAAAAAATCTCTACACCTTTAGTCATTTCAAAGGGTAAAACTCTTAAAGTTGGTAAGGTTTGTTCCATGCTAAAAATCAAAAGCCTCATTCAACTCATTAGTAGATATGATGATATCTTTGTATGGAGTTATAATGATCTAAGAGGATTTGACCCAAGCTTAGTGCAACATACAATTGAGCTAGATCTTGATGCACAACCCTATACCAAAAGTAGAGGCCCATTAATCCAAAGTTGGATCCATTAATGCACAAGGAGATCTCTAATATCAATGAGACTAGTCTAATACTTTCAATAAAACATTCCTTATGTGTCACCAACTTAGTCTCGATATATAAGAAAAATGGGGAGATTCATCTCTGCATGGACTTTAAAGCCCTGAACAAGGATTCCCTCAAAGATCACTATCATCTCTTATCAATGGTGTAGATCTTACAAATGATCACAAGAGCAGAGAGATTCTTATTTTTGGATGGTTATTTAGGCTATAACCATATCCTTGTGCAAGATTGCAACCATTACAAAACTACGTTCACCACTAAGTGGGGAACCTTTGCATACCATCACGTCATTCAGTTTAACAAACACATCCTTGACCTTCTAAAGAGCCATGGATATGGCATTCAAAGATCTCATCAATAAGATCATCTTGGTTTACCTCAATGACATAACTATTTTCTCTAAACACACTGATGATCATTTGGATCAACTAGAGAAAGTATTTTAGAAGTGTCATGAGATCCAAATATCTATGAACCCCAACAAATGCATCTTCACATTTCATGAAGGCGCCCCCCTTGAGCATATTATTTCAAAAGGACTCACGATTGAACCAGAGTGAGTTAAAGCTATCCCATCCCTCCCTCTTCTGAGCCATAAGAAAAGTCTCTAGAGATTCTTGGGGAGAATCAACTTTATGAGAAGGTTTGTGCCTAGCTTCGCCATCTTGGTCAAGCCTCTCACTATGATGTTAAAGAAGAACATTGCATTCATTTAGATGAGTGAAGGTAAAGAAATCTTTGAGGCCATCAAGTGTGCCATCGCACAAGCTCCCACCTTGATCAACCCAGATTACATCAAAGACTTCATCTTTTACACATTTATGGAGTTGAAGGCATCTCAGCCATGTTAACATAGTAGAACAAAGACCAACTAGAGTAGCCAATTGGATTTTTTATCTAGGAACTAAAGGATTATGATATGCACTATATTTTTGTATAGAATCACACACTCATAGTTGTGAGAGTGATGAAGAAATTTAGGCATATGTTCTCCAACAATAAGATCCTAGAGTATCAATGAGTTTCTACTTAGTAGGGATTAGCAAGAAATGAGTTGGTTGGATTACCAAGTTGATGGAATACAATGTAGAGATCTAGGTCACCAAGATGGTGTGAGGAAAAGGATTCTATGAGCAATTGGATAAAGTAGTAAAACTTGAAGATAGTGCAGTCATAGTATCACATGAGGAGGAATACACAAACCTAGAGGCCATGATGACTGGGCACAATATATGAAGACCTTCTTTTAGCATGACATAGACCCTCCTAGAATTGACAAAGCTAAGCACAACAATTTTATACTGTAGTCCATTCCTTATGTGCTCATATAGGGTGCATTTTTTTGAAAGGATCTCAATGGAGTCCTTTTGAGGTGCATGAAACCAGAACGAGTAAGTAGAATTCTTCAAGAGTTCCACGATGGCCATGCGAGAGGTCATTATTCACCTAAGACCACTATCATGAAGATCATGTGAACCAACTATTATTTTCCAACTCTGTTCAAAGATGCACATGTATATGTGTAAAATTATAATAAATGTGCCTTCTTCAAAGGCAAGAAAAGGCTTGCAACTTACCACTATGCCCAATTCAATCCAATCAACCCTTTGCATAGTGGGGCCTAGATTTCATAGGCATGATTAACCCACCATCAAGTGATGGGCACAAATGGATTCTCACATCCACCAACTATTTCACAAGGTAGATAGAAGCGATTGCACTCAAGGAGGAAAATGAGTCATCCATCCTCAATTTTTATGAAGGCATTATAATGAGATTTGGAATCCCTACCACCATTATCTCAGATAATGTGCTAACCTTCCTTGGAACTAGAATCAATGAATGGGTTGTCAAGCATAATATCTATTTGAGCACCTCATTAAATTATTATCCTCAAGGTAATGTTCTAATCGATTCTACCAACAAGAACCTAATTTGAATCATAAAGAGGACTTTGGAGGATAATCAATTATTTTGGCATACTAAGCTCATAATTGCTCTTTTGGATGATCAGATCATGCCTAAGAGGGTGTTAAGAAGTTTGCCTTCAAGATAGTTTATGGAAGGGAAGCCAAGTTACCAACATCCCTTGAGTTGACTTCCTTAGAACTCACACATTAGTTAGAACTACTCGAGAGTGATCCCCTTGAGGTAATACTATTCAAGCTAATAGATCTCAAAAAACTAGAATGCAAGTTGCACACACCATGGAGTTCCAATAGGCGTAAACCAAGAGGATATTTGACAAGAAGGTCAGAGATAGAAGTTTTTAAGAGGGAGACTTAGTGCTCAAATGAGATGGGGAAAAATAAAAAGCTGGAAAGTGTTGGGTGAATGTTTGGTTGGCCAGCTAACTGGTGACCAAAATATTTCCTATCACCACAGCATAGGGAGATGGGTCATCCTGGTGTGTAGGTTTACTACATCAACAGGGGACAAATCTCTCCTCTCATCAAGGGGAGGTTCCCTATTAAATATGCAGAGATATATACAATATAAATAAGTAGAAAATAACACATGGGGGGAGGATAAACCATCCATCTCTCTTCTTTTAAAGATGATGTACACAGACAAAGGAGAAAATCCTAGTGTAAACACTGAAGGCACTTCTCTTCTTTCAGAAGTGTTCTTGCAAGAAACAACAAGAGTTTCTTTCAAGTAGTAAGATAAGAAATTAGTTAACCAGAGGGCGTAGTAATAGTAGGATGAAGCAGAACACAAAGTTTCCACCTCAACTACCCAAAGAGTATTTCACAAAGGATAATGGGGGCACAAAGTTGCCCCAAAATCCTTAACACAAAAAGAAAAGAAAAAACACAGACTAAAATCAATTGTGAAAGCACAAAGTCTTCCCACAGTTGGTTTCAAGACACTTCCCTATTACCTTCACTAATCCTGCTTACCAAATTAAATGAATAAGGACACCTTTAGATGACACAAGTCAGAATAGCACAAAGACTGTGAATAACCTGCTTTCTCATTCAGATAACAATGAAAATGAAATTACAACCTGAGCTCAAAGTCTCAGTCTTCTTTCAAAATGGGCAGAGTTTCACTCTTGTAAAATGAAATTCTCTCTTACAAATGAGAGAATTAACAAACTTATAGCCACTACAAAAGGATTGGCACCTTTTTCCATGGGATAGCCCATGTTGCAGTCAATGTCTTCAATGCGTCTCCAGTTTTGTCTGGAGAGACCATGCTGAGACCAGTGCACTGTCATAACTATGGCGTGTCCCTTCATTTAACATGTCTCTTCCTTGGTATGGACCGTCTGGTCCTTTGCATATTTCTCTTTACTTCATGGAAGAAAATAATCCACATCCTTGGTTTGGTGCGCTCAGAAGTCTACTCAATCCATTGTTCCACCTACTGGAAATAAGTCTTTCAAAGACATTTCTGGTCCTTTTCCCTCTTTCTGCTTTTGTCTTTTCCAGCTTTGATTTGAGCTATCAGGCTCTCTTTTCATTTAATCACTTGGTTCTTCCTTTAAGTTTCGTGCTCTATTTAAATTTCCATGGATTTTCCCTCACTTTAAATTTGACGTCTAAGGGGTTGTCAATGATTGCTAGCTACTTGAATAGTGTTGAACTTTGAACCTGTGAACCATTTGAAAGTTCATTGGTTCAAAGCTTCATCAGTTCACTCTGTCTCTTTTGGTCCATTGCTTCCTTGCTTAAGCAATTCTTTGCTCTCTGGTTGAACCATCGCTTTCATTGAACTTTCCTTTGGGATCATCCATGTTGCTTCTTTCTTTGCTTGAGGCTGCCTTTGAACTACTTGAACCTGTGAACCATTGAACTTTGAACTCTTTTGGTTCAAGGTTCAATTGGTTCACTGGTTCTTTGGTTCTACCCATCATTTTCTCTTCCTAACTCTTTGATCTTCATCATGCTTGGTTGAACCCTTGAACCTGTGAACACGTTGAACCATTTGGTTCAATGGTTCAATGGTTCAATCGGTTCATTCTTTGAATATCTTTATGTCTAAGTCTTTGAAGATTCCTTTTTGCGTCTTTATTCAGCCTTTGGAATGTCCCAAAGGGAAGGTGTCCCTTTGGGTCCTTGGAAAAGGTCCTTTTTCTGACATCAAGTGTCTCTCGCAAGGGTATCTACCCTTCAAGATTTTTCATGCGACCTTTAGGCTTTTACTTCCCTAGCAGGTTCTTGCTTCTTTAGTGGGCTTTTGGCTCTTGATATTTTCCTCTCGATGGGCTTTATCCTTTATGTCCTTCGGACAGAATGTCTGAAGGAAATCTTCCTTTCCTTTGCATCTTTCCCGTTGGGCTTTTGCCTTGTCTTTCAGGTGAATTCTTTTAGATAATTTGTCTAAAGAATTTCGCTTTGTCTTTTGCCTTGTTCACTTTTTTGAAGGAGTTCACTTTGTCCACTTTTTATCGCTACCCTCCACAAGGGCACTTGGCTTGGTTCACAACCCTCCATAAGGGTACTTGTTCTTTTGGCTTTGGGGCATCCCCCTAAACCTGTCAATTGAACTAACCGATTGAACCAACTTTGGTTCAACGGTTCAATAGTTCAATCAGTTCATTCTTCATTATTTGGCTAAGTCTTTTTTTGATCTTTTGCACCAAGCGTGTTGAACCAATTAGTCGTTGAACCCATTGAACTCGCCTACAGAAGCCTTTGAACCTGTAGAAATGAACCTACCTGCAGAGTCTGTAGGAACCAAGTCCATAGTTTTTTGAGTTTTCTCTCGAGCCTTGAAAGATTTCGTATTTTTAAGCCTATAGAGTCCATAGTTTTAAGCCTATAGATTCCATAGAAATCAACCTATGAAGCCCGCATAACTTGGTCTATAGAGTCTGTAGATTCAAGCCTGTAGAGTCCATAGATTCAAGCCTGTAGAGTCCATAGTTTTCTAAGAAAGATTTGAAAAATGAAGAACTTGAATGCTCAGAACAATTTTTGAAAGGGGAAGAGAGGAATTTTGGTCCTGTAGGACCAAGATAGCTCATATGTTATTTCAAAAAAAATGAGTGACATTTTTGGGGACCAACAGCTGGCTCAAGTTGGGGAACTTCCTTCAGGTGTAAACTTGGAACAACTGAGGGGAGTATAAACCAGAATCTCCAGTGCCTTGAAGTATGTCATTGGGCTACGGAGTCATGCCACCCAAAAATAAAGGCTCCAAAATGAAAATGAAAAGAAAAAAATAGAACTAAAGACTATATAGATATACATATGTACATGTGAACTTATCTGATACTTCAAGAATTAAAGTAATTCAAATGCTAATCCTTGTGCAGTGAAGAAAAGGGGATGCCATCTTGATAAACTAGCAGGAAATCATTCTGTCCCCGAAAACGGTGATGGGTGAATGGAGCTCTCCACCAGGAAACCAATTTTATGTGTCTTCCTCTTGGCTCTTTCTTCTTTTTGCCCCATGGCAAGACGTGGTCTTCAATTTGAAAACCATAACTCCTTGCTCTCTTGGTGAAGGGCTGATTTTGGAGTACAGCAGTATGGTCCACCACCATAGCTTGCTATTCTGCTGGTTCAATCCAGCACATACTTTGATTGTTAGCATCAAACTCCTAACAAACCATCAGCTCAGCATCCCCTTTGGTGTGAAGGAGTTTGATCTCTTCATCTTGATCAGTCTTCAATCTAAGCAACAGAGATCTGCATCCAACATGAGTGGAAGAATTGCTGCCATCAGATTCTAGGATCCAAGCATCATCAGAAGCTAATCTTCTATCAGGTTTCTCTTCATTGGAGATGGAAGATCTTTCTTGATTTTTACTATTCCCTACCAATTTTTCTGATGCTTGCTTTGGATCAAATCTTGGATTACCAGCCATGGGACTTTGATCAGCTGAGACATGAGCATCCTCTATGGTCAAGGAGTAATTACCCCTACCTGAAGGCTCAAATAGAATTTGAGCAGTAGGGGCTGACATTTGGGTGACCACAATCTTTTCCTCAAACAGCTCCACACCTAGCTCTTCACCAATGTTTAACTGCTTAGGATTGGCTTGCAGGGATTCAAACTCAGTCTTTTAAATTTTGGATTGACATGATCAATCATGTCAAATGACTGAAATGGACTTGAAAGAGAGGATGGGAGTTCATCATTTTGGTTTTTGGCAGGGGGAGGACCAATCTGCGAAGTTGAGGTAAAAGGTGCAGAGATTTTTGATGTACTAACCTTCTTGGCAATCACTAGGTCTTTTGACTAGAAAGGCAGAGTGGTTCCCCGCTTAGCAATTGGAATTGCAGGCTGAGTTCATTCCTCTATTCTTTCTTTATCAGCTTGTTGGGTTGACTGATTCTTAGATCGAGTGAATATTGCATATGATTCCTCATCTGCTTCACCTTCACTTTTGGGTTCATTCTGGTAATTCAAGAAACCAATGTGGGAGTCACCAACTGATTCTTCTAGATCCTCCTTGAAGAGACCAACATCATTTTATTGCTCGAACTCAGGTTGGAAATAGGAAACATGTTCTGTTTCCAGATATCCCACTGCTGAGTTGGTTGGAGGTGCTTCAAGGGCAAGGTTCCTCTATGGGGGAGGAAGATGATTTGGTTGCCCTTGACTTGTAGCAGCATTGCCTTGATATGGTTGATTTGGGAATGTCTTTCTTGGTATATCTCTGTATGAAGGAACAGAAGACATACCTTGTGCCACTTATCTTTTCAAGGCTAGCAATTCTTTTGCCAGCATTTGTACCATTGGGTTAGTGGTGACTGTGGGTGAGTATTTAAAAGATGAAGAGGGTTTAGCTCTGTTAGGATCTCTCCTTATCTTTCCTGCCAAGATAAGGTCATCTTCTAGCTTAGTAGCCAAGTCTTGAGCAGCCTCAAGGTCTATGCGTCTAGCCCATCTCAACAGAAAACTCACTTCACACAGCTGTGAGTTGATGAAGAAGCATTTGAGATTCTAAGGTGTCAGCTGGGTGACCATGGGAATTTTGTGCCTCAGCTTATTAAACCTAGCAATAAAATCTCTCATAGGCTCATGAGGTTCCTTCTTCATCTGAGTGAGCTGGGCTAGTGAAGTATGTGCATCCTCTGTAGGCTTGAACCTAGCTTCAAACTTGGCTTTGAGTGTATCCCAGTCAGTCACTGATCTATCTTGCAGATGGTAGAACCAGTTTGCAACAGTGCTTTGTAGTGTCTCCACGAATAACTTGACTGCTATGTCTTCAAATTCCAACCCTATTACACTGCAGGCTATGCTGAAAGCTACAATGTGTTCATCAGGGTGAACTATCCCATCACCAAATAATTTGGGGAAATTCTTTCTTAAACTATGTGAGAGTTCATGCAGAGGTGGAGTCAAGTTGAGTGGGCCAAAAGAGTTACCCCAAGGGCCTCAAACTGCCATGATTTAATTATGTAAAATAAGGATAACAAATCTGGGTGGAGTGGCCAGATTGTGAACAAAAATGGAAAAGAACTAGCCCTGCTTTAGCTTGAGGCTTGAGGCTTCAAACTATGCACTCTTTTCTAGCAGCTCTGGTTTTACAGACCAGATAAAATAATGGAAGTGGAGGAAGATGGTAAGGCTATAATGATAATGGGTAAGACATGGAACGGAGTCGTTAGAGTCTGTAATGGATAAGGGTTACAATGATAATGGGTAAGACATAGGTGATGTTTCAATCTAAAACTTGAGGTTCCAAATTACACAAAATTACTGTGTCCCTAGCAGAGTCACCAAAAATTGTTGGGTGAATATTTTTTCAACCAACTAATTGGTAACCAAAATAGTTCCTATCACCACAGCATAAGGAGATAGGTCGTCCTGGTGTGTAGGTTTACTACATCAACAGGGGACAAATCTCTTCTCTCATCAAGGGGAGGTTCCCTATTAAATATGCGAAGCTATATACAATATAAATAAGCAAAAAATAACACATGGGGGTAGGATAAACCATCCATCTCTCTTCTTTCAGAGATGATGCACATAGACAAAGGAAAAAATCTTGGTGTAAACACTGAAGGCACTTCTCTTCTTTTAGAAGTGTTCTTGTAGGAAATAGTAGGAGTTTCTTTCAAGTAGTAAGATAAGAAACCAATTAACCAGAGGGCGTAGTAACAGCAGGATGAAGTAGAATGCAAATTTTCCACCTCAACTACCCAAAGAGTATATCACAAAGGATAATGGGGGCACAAAGTCACCCCAGAATCCTTAACACAAAATAAAATAAAAAACACAGACTAAAATCAATTGTGAAAGCACAAAGTCTTCCCACAGTTGGTTTTAAGACACTTCCCTATTACCTTCACTAATTCTACTTACCAAATTAAATGAATAAGGACACCTTCAGATGACACAAGTCAAAATAGCACAAAGTCTGTGAAAAACCTACTTTCTCATTCAGATAACAATGAAAATGAAATTACAACCTGAGCTCAAAGTCTCAGTCTTCTTTCAAAATGGGCAAAGTTTCACTCTTGTAAAATGAAAGTCTCTCTTAAAAATGAGAGAATTAACAAACTTATAGCCACTACGCAAGGATTGGCACCTTTTTCCATGGGACGGCCTATGCTACAGTCAATGTCTTCAATGTGTCTCTAATTTTGTCTGGAGAGACCATGCTGAGAATAATGTGCTGCCATAACTATGGCGTGTCCCTTCATCTAACATGTCTCTTCCTTGGTATGGATCGTCTGGTCCTTTGCATATTTGTCTTTACTTCATGGAAGAAAACAAGCCGCATCCTTAGTTTGGTGCACTCAGAAGTCTACTCGATCCACTGTTCCACCTACTAGAAATAACTCTTTCAAAGACATTTTTGGTCCTTTTCCCTCTTTCTACTTTTGTCTTTTCCAGCTTTGATTTGAGCTATCGGGCTCTCTTTTCATTTAATCACTTGGTTCTTCCTTTAAGTTATGTGCTCTATTTAAATTTCCACAAATTTTCCCTCACTTTAAATTTGATGTCTGAGGGGCCGTCAATGATTGCTAGTTGCTTGAACCGTGTTGAACTTTGAACCTGTGAACCATTTGAAAGTTCATTGGTTCAAAGCTTTATCGGTTCACTCTGTCTCTTTTGGTCCATCACTTCCCTGCTTAAGCACTTCTTTGCTCTTTGGTTGAACCATCGCTTTCATTGAACTTGCCTTTGGAATCATCCATGTTGCTTCTTTCTTTGCTTGAGGCTACCTTTGAACTGCTTGAACCTATGAACCATTGAACTTTGAACTCTTTTGGTTCAAGGTTCAATCGGTTCATTGGTTCTTTGGTTTTGCCCATCGTTTTCTCTTCCTAAGCTCTTTGATCTTCATCATGCTTGGTTGAACCCTTGAACCTGTGAACACGTTGAACCATTTGGTTCAATGGTTCAATCAGTTCATTCTTTGAAGCTCTTTGTGTCTAAGTCTCTGAAGATTCATTTTTGCATCTTTGTTCAGCCTTTGGAACATTCTAAAGGTAAGGTGTCCCTTCGGGTCCTTGTAAAAGGTCCTTTTTCTGACATCAAGTGTTCCCCGCAAGGGTATCTACCATTCAAGATTTTTCATGCGACCTTCAGGTTTTTACTTCCCTGGCAGGTTCTTGCTTCTTCTACGGGCTTTTGGCTCTCCGGCTTTTCCTCTCGATGGGATTTATCCTTTATGTCCTTCGGACAGAATGTATGAAGGAATTCCTTTGGACAATTTGTCTGAAGGAAATCTTCCTTGCCCTTGCATCTTTCCCATCGGGCTTTTGCTTTGTCTTTTGGCCGAATTCCTTCAAATAATTTGTCTAAAGGATTTTGCTTTGTCTTTTGCCTTGTTCACTTTTTCAAAGGAGTTCACTTTGTCTGCTTTTGCTCACTGCCCTCCGCAAGGGCACTTGGCTTGGTTCACAGCCCTCTGTAAGGGCACTTGTTCCTTTGGCTTTGGGGCAGCCCCTTGAACCTGTCAATTGAACCGGCTGATTGAACCAACTTTGGTTCAATGATTCAATAGTTCAATCGGTTCATTCTTCATTATTTGACTAAGTCTTTTTTTTAATCTTTTGCACCAAGCGCGTTGAACCAATTAGTCGTTGAACCTGTTGAACTCACTTGCAAAAGCCTTTGAACATGTAGAAATGAACCTGCCTGCAGAGTCTGTAGGAACCAAGTCCGTAGTTTTTTGAGTTTTCTCTCGAGCCTTGAAAGAGTCCATAGTTTTAAGCCTACAGAGTCCATAGTTTAAATCCTACAGAGTCCATAGAAATCAACCTGTGAAGCCCGTAGAACTTGGCCTGCAGAGTCCATAGATTCAAGCCTACAAAGTTCATAGTTTTCTGAGAAAGCTTTGAAAAATGAAGAACCTGAATGCTCAGATCAATTTTTGAAAGGGGAAGAGAGGAATTTTGGTCCTATAGGACCAAGATAGCTCATATGTTGTTCCAAAAAAAATGAGTGACATTTTTGGGGACCAACAGAAATCACACTAAGTTTGATGCAATATGGAGTGGTCCATATACCATCACCAATTTCAAGCCATCTAACACCTTCCAACTTGCCATAATAGATGGAGAGTAGTTGTCAATCCTAGTCAATGGGATTCATCTCAAGCACTATCTATACTAATATGTCTATACATCTGTAAATAAGTAGATTAGATGATTTCATTTCCCTAAATCACGCTTTGTGTGCCCTTGTTTTAGAGTAGTTCTCATTCCTCTAAATGCCTGTGTGCAGTGTTTTCTTAGCTTAGGTATTTTCTTCTAAGCACCTCTAATGCATTTTTTATCTTGTTGGGTGAATCTCAATTCATTTTAAAGCTGAAGGTACGTAGCTCATGTGTTTGCAAGAGAAAGAATCAGAATCTATAAAGACTCTGTTCCCAATGGATTATTCATGGTCTGGTTTCTCAAGCATAGAAGGCATACTTCCCTATGAGTTGTTATAAATGTTAGCCATTTCTAGCCCACATACAAAGTTTGCCTAGATGTAATGCCATGTCCTAAAGATTTCTGAGGAATAAGTCTGTAGAACAAAATAACAAGTTCCTAAGCAAGTTTTTATGGTGTCCACAGTAGTTTCATAAACAAATCAACGAACCTACAATCCAAAAGCTAGGTGCAAAACCTTTGTTTGAGCTAATTTAATTCTTATAGACCATTTTTGGGCTAAGTGATAATATTTCCTTTGGACTAATTGTTTTGGGTTATTTGGCTAAGTATTGGGAATTGTTTTAGACATTTTCTTTGAAACAAAGTTCCCAAAGTGCAAATTCTTTTAGATATTTTATCTATAGTAAAAGGCCAAGTACATGTTTCTTTCAGACATTTTATCCACAACAAATTTCCTGAAGGGTAAGTCTTCAACAAAAGGCCCAAAATAGAAATCTTGAAAGGCACTTTTTCAAGCAAAGTGTCTTGAATAATTTTTTTGAAGGGCCATTTCTTTTAGAAAAGTATTGCAAACAAAGTCATGAGGGGTTGTTCTCTCAACAAAGTGCCCTATACAATTTTCTAGAAGGGTCATTTCTCAGGAAAATGGTCTAGTTTAGGGGTTACAAAGGGTCTTTTTTCAAGGAAGGTGCCCCAAACAAAATGTTTAGTAAAAGGTACAAGGGCATAAATTATTTTGGGAGAAATGTTTTCTAAATTTGGGTAAGGCATGTGAATTCTTTTAGGGAAATTATTCTACAACAATTTCCCCAAAGACCAATTTCTTTCAAATAAATTATCTGAGGCAAAACCTGCAGATGAATTATTTTAGAAAAGTTGATCCAGTAGGTCAAAGGACTTTTTTGCAGATGTCAAAGTTCATCCTCACAAAATAGCCATTAGTATTAAAAAAATAGTCAAAGGATACCTGATTGAATGAGGTTTGACAAGTGTCTAGTCTTGGAAACTAGATCAAATTTAATGATGAGCAGTGACTGGTAGGTCAGTGGGTCTGAGAAAATATAATGGAGCATGTTTGAGCATACAAAAGTAGATTAAAATCACATGAGAAGACTTAAAGAGTCAATGAGCTAAGGAACTGACATGTGGCATAAGTGTAGGAGCAAATAGAATAGTGAGTATATCCAAGGACCAAACACATGGGTGCCAAGTGTTAACAGAGTGTAAGCTTGGGCAATAGATCTAACAGTATGTGTTCAACCTATCAAAGAGATCTGAGGGTGTGAGCAAGCATCAATATCAATGGATCTCGAGTCAGCTTACCAATAACCAATGATCAAAGGACCGAACTTGGACATTTTAGATTAAGGTCGATGTAGTAGTTCAACTCGGGCAAAACAAATGAATGGACCTGAACTAGAGGAAAATACATGGAAATGAGCTTGAGCTCAACCTGAGTTGAACCAAGATTGATAATAAGGACCAAACCATTGCCAATAGAGCTCCATAGAGGTAAGATAGGTTTGTTTAGGCCAAAAGGGTGGGAACTTATTGTAAAAGGGACCACGCATCAAGTAGAGTGACATCTATATAAAAACTATAGGAAAACCAATAATATTAGATTGGTTTTTATTTATAGTTGACCCAGGCCCAAGTTTCAAAGCAAAGGCAGATGTGCATAATTAATGGAGGAGCATTCTAAGCCATATCTTTAACAAGTATCCACCCAAAATAAGATGTCGCCATAGCTCTATCAAACTCATAAGCATGGTGATCTTGTCCTTTAGTAAATGGGACATTAATATGTAGGAGCTCGAGGTATTACCAGAATATTTGAATGCATAAGTGGTCACTAGACATCGAAATGCAAGTTCACACCACTCTCTAATCTTGTCAGGGAAATCTTCCTCCTCCCCATGTGCATGTAAGGTTCCTGTTATGATTTCCAGGCCTGATTTGTCAGACAAAATCTAGAAGGCATGGATGTAGTGTTGTAAAGGAATTAAAAGTTTTACCCATCACCCCAAGTGGTGTATTAATTATAAAATAGGCATTTTCTTTATAAAATCCTAGCTTTCCATTGTAAAAGGGTTTGACACATTTTAGTAACCTTATGCTACTAAAATTTTCCCTCCACAAGCACTTATATTGGCTAAACCTTGTAAATTAATGAGAATTGAGCTCACCTCTTTCTATAATTTTGATAAGTTGTTAATGTTTATGTTTGTTGATCTTTTACTATGGGTAATGTTTTCCCCTCTCTCTATCGTCCATTCCCTTCACCTCCCCATCAAACTTGAAGCTCACTTGTAGGTCATATCTTGTGCACACTCAGGTCTGTGTTGACATTATCTATGGACCATTTGTCATCTCTCTCAATGTTTTGTTATGTTCTCACACCTCTATGCAAAATACTTATGCATTTAGAGTGACTTGGTGGAAACTATGTGATATCATCTTATTCTCAAAGGTTGGCACTGTGTTTACAATAGTAGGAGTGCTCTCTCTATTCTAGGCACATCACCTTTTAATTTCAACATTTATTACCTTCTCCCTCCCCTTTTCCTCAAAGATCCTAGGTTTAGATTAACAGTAGTTTACCTTTCTACTCTTTAGGCTTGCATGCTGGTCTTAAACTAGGTGTGCTTAGAATAGAAGGAATCTAGCCTACTCTAGGTCTCAGACCTTGGGGATGTCCCTATCATTACAATGAGATAATTGATGTTCTCACACACAACTGAGCCATAATATTTTTGTGCCCAGTGTTAAGTCCTTCTGCACCCTATGCAATACCTTTGTGCCCAACGCCCCACATCAAAAACTCCCATGTGTCATAGAGCATCCACAGGTGCACATTTCGAATGATAACACCTCCATCAAACACAAGTCTATCCCCCATGTGCTTAGTCCTCCCATCTCTCAATAATCCTTCCATGGCCCTCTCTTTGTCGAATTCATTGTTCCTCCATCTCACCCATCATATCTGAAACCCCCTATTAAGAGGTCAATTGTGGACAATGAATCTTTTGCTATCAGCATTGCATCTTGTACATTAGAGCCAACACATGTCTTGTTTGCATCAGGATCATGTTCAAAACTAGTATCTAAATCATATCCCTCATCAAAAACATCATCCCTCATTGATATTACAACAAACATTGATAATCCTTGTCCTTTCAAGGATGCCTCTAATCCAAACACCTCCAATCCATCACCAAGCATACTTATTGATCCCAATCAGGATGATGAAGTCATAACAGAATTCTTACAAGCTTTATCTATCAAAAAATGTCAAAGTGAATCTGATCCTACTTTGGATGTATATACTACAATTAGTCTTAGTGATCTTTTTGCTGATCTTAATAATATTTTATTCGATGTCAAAATTGGGTCTCTTGGGAACCCTTTTGAGGGCCATGTTGCCCAATGATTCCTCATTGACCCCATCACATCATCTCCACCACCTCCATTCATCATATATCCTTTCCTTCCCATAAATGATCATTTAATCACCTCCCTTCATAAGGATAAACATGAACATACAGTGTTGGACCCTTCCTTAAGCAATATGATGAGTGCCACAAATATAGAGGTCCAAGAACATTTTCAAAAAAACAATCATAATAATCAAGTCAAATTTTATCCCATCGGTTAAAATCAATAAGAATCAAATCATCAGCCTAATCAAAAAATGTCTTCCCCTAGTGAAGCCCAAAATCTGGCACTAGGGGACCATCAAAGTCAAAATAATCTTTCAAGTCAAAAATTAACCTCCTCTGGTGAAGTCCGAAATCAGGTACTAGGGGCAGTCAAAGTCAAATCCCATCTCAAAATCAAAATAATATCAAAAACAGTATCCCAATAGCCAATAATCAGATCAAAGATGAACAACAAAGTCAAAGTGTCTTGGATCTCCTACAACCCTTTGTCAATTAACACCAATTAAATGTGGGATGACCAACATCTCCAATGATGTATGCAATTGCTATTCCTAATCCCCAATCACCCATCACACCTTATTATCCCAAACCCACAATCCCATCAAGTCCTACCATCCATTATAATCCATTACTCCCCTATCCACATATAGACCTAATCCAATTCATGCCTCACATCACCCACCTAGACAACATTATCTCTTATAGGGATGACACAGACACCTAGTCCAAGTTGCCATCACGAGTCATCAAATATCACATGGACCCTAATACATCCAGTGCGATAACATGGTCCTAACATTACACATCACTAAAATAGGTGTTGGCTAAAGATCACATCAAGTGTCAGCATTACTGCATCTCGCCGTTGTCTAATAAATTGAGATGCCAAAAAATCAAAAAAATATAAAATATAAAAAAGCAAAAAAAAAGGTAAAAAATAAAAATAAAAAATCATTCATCCAATGGTGAAAACCAGTCTTTTGGTGCCTTGATTAAGTACCATGATGAAAACTGATTTTCAACATCATGGTATAATAATTAATTGTCTACATTGTACCTTAGCACTTAGTGGCAAAATCCATCTATCCTTTGTCAAACCATCCATACTCGTCAATCCATTCCTTGTTCATCCCCTCCATCCATTCTTCTTAACCATTGTCTGATATCATGTCCTCCATCCTATCTATAATTATTCCTTCATGTCTTGACCTTTGTAAAGGAATGGAAGGTATTTTGAGAAATGTTTTGAAATCATCTTGGCATATCCTCTAATGAACACTTAGGTCCATAGATATTTGGTTCCTTCACAATGTAGTCATTGGCAATCCCTTCTTCCTTGGTCCTCATCCTCTTTTTTGCATCACCCTCATCCTTTTGTCATACCATCCATTATTCCATTAGTCCCCATCTTGATTTCTAGGCTTGGTTTTCCCTTTTCTAGTGACCCCTTTTGTATAGTGTACATACATATCCCAAAAATCCCAAAAAATTAAAATATGTCAAAAACTCTAAAAAACATCAAAATTTGAAAAACATTAAAAATAATCCATGATGTCTTGTCTTATGCCTAATCCCCTATCCACATCCATATCCATGTCATTCATCTTTCATCACATTTGGTATCCATCTCATATGTTCCCATTCCCATTTTTTAATGCACCTTTTGGTCCTGAACCCCAATTTGAGTGGTCACCCATCTCTCCATCTCTGCATCATCCTCTTGACTAGATATTATTAACACACATTACCTTATCATAGAATTCAATTTGGCACCCATCACTTCCTATCAATGCCTTTGCATACCTAGCACCCATCAAATTCCCCTTTTGCTAGTATGGAAGGTACTTCATCCCATCACCTTCTTACCAGTTTCCTTTTCATATCTAGCACCCATCAACTCACTTATTTACTAGTATGAAAGGTAATTGATCCCATCACCTTCCTTATCATTGCTTCTTCATACCTAGCACCCATCAAATCACTTCTTTGTTAGTGTGAAAGGTATTTTATCTCCTTATCTCCTAATCCCCTTGCTAGATTGGACTCTTGCAAGGTTTTGTCTCTTGGTAACCCTTGGTCATCTTAATCACCTCTTTTGGCCACTCTTAGGTTTGATTCCTAGACCCAACTAGTATCCTAAACCTGAATTCTCCTCATCCTGACCCTAATCCATATTATCATCATCAGTCTATTCTACATCCCTAGTCTATTCCACATCCATACCTTTTCCAAGTTCTTATCCTTATCTAAGTCTCATCCAAGTCCAAAATCTATTCTTATCTAAATCCCTATCCAATTCTTATCATCTTCATTAGTCATCCTATCCATATCCAAGTCTATCCTTATTCCACAATCACATCCTGATCATCCTAGTCCATTCCATCACCCAATCACTCATCCCATCATTTGACAAGACATTATGACATTGCATGTAGATAATTATGTGTGTTGCTTGTCTATTGTTTGACTTGTTTGTATATCTTTTATCATGTATATATCTTATTTGTATTATGTTTTCATCATGTCTTTTTGTCTATTGATAAATTAACAGGGATGTTATGAGGTCGCCCAAGGCTAAAATATTGCTTATAAGTACCCTCACTGATGTAGAGTTCACTATTTGCCCCTTTTTTACACTTTGGCACAATGTCCCCTTGGTCATGCTTATATCGTTAAGCATACTGTCAAGTGCCATATCTATTGGATTGCTTAGATTATGATGAGTCTTATGACAATTGTGATATCTTGATCACATAAACCTCATCATTTATTTAATTGTCTCATCATCCTTGTTCTCATCCCTAATCTAATCCTCTGAATCCATTCGACGAACATCTAATCTTGTATCCTCATCTCATCGTTTGAGTCATATCTTTTAACTGCTAACATCATCCTCTAGTCACTAATCATCATCATCATCTTCTTCTTCTTCCACTCCATCAATTGTCTTTTATCTTTGAGCTATAACTACATTGGTCTGAGGTCTCCTAAGACTATGTAAGCAGCACTTGGCCACTTTTTAGTGCCCAAGGATAGCTCGGCCACTCTCTCTTGTCCATCATCATCCTTTGGTATTGCATCAATAAAAATCTTTGAGCCATAATATCAATTATTAATTAGCTAGTCTATTGATCAATCACCATCCTCCCAATCATCTCCCTAATCTTTTCATCAATCGCTTGCACCTGTCGATTGGGCTCAACAAACTCACAACATCCATCTTTTCTTTCAACAATCACTAATTGGTCAATCATCACTCCCTTGCATGTGTCCTTGCTTGGGGAATCATCATTAATCACATTATGTTTCATTAACTTGATGCAATTCAATCTTATCTTTTGGTCACTCGATCATGTTTTTTGTTCTTTATACATCATATTGATCGATTTAGCTTTGAGCTACACCCATCACCAATCTTATCAAATCCTTGTCTTATCTTAGCTAACGGCTCTCCCTTGCATGCATCTTTACTTGGGATACATCTAAATCTTGTCACCTTTTTAATATTATCATCATCATGTTACAATTTATTCCTTGTTGGGATGTGTTGACAACCATAACATAACCATCTCTACTCCATGTGCATATGTCTTTACTAGGGGCATCATCAATATGTAGCTTATTACTTAGGTCAAATTCATCTTCTCCATCTTCTATATCACATTTGGCATCCCATCCCCTAATCTATTCATCATATCTCACCCCTTGTTTCTTATTTAAAGTGACCATATATCTCATTCTTCCCTGCATGTCCCCTCGAGGGGCCATCATTTCCACTAACATCATTCACTATCTACTAACATCATTCACTAATGTCATCCATGACATGGTTTTTCTTTGAAAGATCATTACTCCTTCGACTTCATCCACTCACAATGCCTTTTCAAAGAGGGAAAATATATGCACCTAAATTCACTCACTTATATTATTGTCGCTAATATTACTATCAGTCGACACTAAATTCGCCTATCTAATTTATCCCCTTCCATCTCGCTAATTTATCCCCCCTTTCTAATTATCTATCTAATATTTTTTTTTAATACCTTCATCCACTAACCTTATACATCCCCACTAATCAATTAATTGTCCTAAATCTCCATTATCCCATCCTAATCCATCTTATCTATTATTTAAGAATTTAAAATTTCTATGACCCACCTACACTAGCCTACTCTTAGGCTCTCATACACCCCAAGTCCCTAATCACTCACTTAATCCCTATCTAATCCCCCATCTAATCATCATTAACCCCTAAGAATGATTTTAGAATCCTCCAAATCTAGAACCTTCTCTACTCTCACTCCTCTCTAGAAGCCTTTAAATCTAGAGGCTTCCAAGGAATTTTAAATTTCATTTAATTATGTACCCTTTATCTCCCTCATCCAACTTTGAATCTCATCCATTGATCTCTCCCTCCAAAATCTATTTAAAAAACTCCATTCCTCCATGAAAGACATCTTGAAAAATCATAAAGCCTCCATGTCCAATTAGTAAGTGACCATCAAATCCATGAATCTATAATCAACCATCAATAATCATTCATCATGCCATCATAATGTCAAAATATGAGGTTACATACAATCATTTATCATTTTGAACATCTTGGAAGGAGGCTAGCTGAAGCAAGGAATCAATAAAGTTTGTTTTATGATGCTTATTTGTTTCCATAATCCTTTCTAATAGGTAGTTTGATGTTTTGAGTTTGAATTACATAGTTTAATCCATATTTGCTCAAAATTAATGCTACATATACACTTTCATGTTTACATCTATATTGAGGTACTTGTTTGGTGTCTAAGTTGTCATAGTGGTCACCATGCATCTATGAGGGCATATTACTTGATTATGTTATAATTAGTTTATCAACCCATCTAAGGGCATGTTTGCTACTTGGTATTTACTAGATACTCTCATTTTCAAATTAAAATTTGCATGATCTATTACGGCATGATTGAATGCTAATTCAAAATTTGAATGATATAATAATTGCAACAATTAAAATCAATTTTCATGTGAATATAATAATACACTTTAGTTAATTATTTTCTAATATCTAGATAAAATTTTAATTGCATATGGTTTGGATAATAACACGTAACGAATAAAATATTTTTCTTCATATATGATACATAAAAATGTGTTTTTTGAGATGAGTGCAAAAACAGGGTCTTCATCCCTCATCTGAAAAAGGGAAGCATATATAAAGGCATTTTCAAATTAAAGATGTAACAAAATGATTGAAGATGAACTAAATCATCTGTTTTCTTGATCAAGAAGTGGATTGGGTGCTAGTGACTCCCAAAAGAGTGTGTTGGCTATTTTTCAAGCACTTTTGAAAAGTCTAAGATGTGTGTGTCAAGGATTGGTAACTCCCATGAGTAAGTGTTGGGCTATGTTTTCAGCATATATTTAAAGTCTAGAAATGGAACATTTATGATAGCATTTGGGGCAATACCAAACATGTGCATTCTTTCCTATACTTTATTTAAATTTTGGGAGCTAATTTCAAATTTCAAGTTGTAAAATATTAAAAAAATTCAAAAAAATGCATATATATCATGAGCAATTTAACTACTTGTAACAATAGGTACATGTTTTAAGGTAAATCCACTTATAAAGTGTGGACGAAACTTAAAAAAGAGCAAGGTTAAAATCCTTCATTCTTCCCTAGGTAAGTGAATATGTGTATTTCAAATTATTTACATTTATATTTGTGATGCACATAAGCATTTCACTCAAATACTCACATTAAATAGGGGGTATTGTATAGACACCCAAATCTGGTACAAAATCCTTATTCTCATATTTTATTCCCAATTTAACTTATTTGAAAAACTTATACACTTTAACTAGTTTTAGGATGGCCCCAACCCGACATAAGTTTATATTTAGTTCATAAATATTAAAGGCATCTCGATGCTTATCCAAAAGATAAATGTTTATACATGTAGTCTACTCTCATCCATTACCCAAACCTGTCTCAAAAACAAACCCTGACATATCTTCTAGACAAACCCATGACTATATTGGCTCGTCCTAAACAAACTCATCTCATTCATTACCCAACGCCGTCTCGAAACAAACCCTAACTTATCTCTTAGACAAACCCATCGCTACACCAACCCATCCTAAATAAATCCCTATCCATACAGATTGTCTCTTTTAGCTTTTTGGGATTATCTCTTTATAACCACTGGTCGTAAGCCTTAACCCTTCCCATTTGTATTTTCAAAAGTTGGTTGACATAATTTAGTCATCCTAGATAATCCTATAAATACAAAGCCTTGACAACCATTTAAAATATTAAAAAATGGGCAGAGGCAAAAAGAACTAGAAAGGAGGAGAACATGAACTAAAGAGGAGAACATTCGATAGCACACAAGACCAAGAGCCAAGTCTCTCCATTCAAGTTATGCTTCGTTGAATCAAACTCCACACACTTGCTACACTTATTCATCTTAGTTTCTCTGCAATTCTCTCATGCCAAAGGAGTGTAATTAGACTTCAATAATTGCATTGGTCACTTTTAGCAATAATCACTTCTAAGGAAGAGGAGGTTAAGACCCTTCCTCAAATTATCTCATTCACACACCACAAGAATTACTTGAATATTTGATTAAGAACATGTGTTTGCAATGTTGTTTTGGTGGTTCCCTAATTCCATTACTTTTGTTTTGTTTTGGAGTATACAAGCTAGGTCATAATGAAGATTTAATTTTAACTTGGAATGTGAAAGCTAAGTCAAAATGAAAGATTAAAAAAAACATGTTATGCCCTACCCATACAAAGCAAATGTATAATCACAATTAAGAAAATAATGCACATGTTCTAAGAAACATAGGCTATGAAACCCTACAAAGATGCCCCTGAGGGCACAGAGACAACTGAAATGGTCGGACTTGCACAGGGCAATCATGTACAAGTATGAGTTTGTCTCACAATAGTGCACGTCTATAAATTCAAGAGCAAGTCAAATATAATCAACACGATCATAATATAGACTCAAATTGTTAGAAGAATCAAGATATCATCATTTCATAACCTCTATCAATTCATTGTTTTGATTTTGTTTACATTCATGACATTTAACTTGTATGAGTTTGTCTCAAAGTAATATGCAAGGCCGTAAACTCATGAGTAGGTCAAATATAATCAACACTCAAATTATAAAATAGTCAAAATGTGATCGTTTCTTAACCTCTTTGCAATTCATTGTTTTGATTTAACTTATATTTATGGCATTTAAATTTATTTTTGTTACTTAACCTCCTAAATAGATCGGAACTTTTGTATTTCAATTGTATATGCTTAACTCTATTTAATTGCAATTTGTTTATTCCTTGCTTTGTGTAAAAACCAATATTAAAGTAAGCCCCTGCCATTTCATGCTCTCTCTCAACCACCCCACTTCTCCCTTTCTCATTCATGCAATTGCCCTTTCAAAAACTAAAATATTGCATATTAGAAGGGGAAACAACAAAGACTAAGCATATAGTTGCTATAACCCTTCCTTTTTTGTATTTATTTATTCATTTGTTTTGTTTTATTTTATTCCACTTATTTTCTAAATCTGAACTTAAGTTTGCATAAGAAAATAAAAAACTATAGACACTCTAATTCATTTTTATGGGACCCTTTTTGATATCCCTTGGGATTTGTACTTTGGTAGATGGCATGACAATGCATTTTACCATTGTTTTCATCAATTAAACAACCCTTTCGAAAAACCACAAATTATTCAGTGTATGACTATCATGATCTTCCACATATTATGATCAAAATTACTCTTTCATCATCAACACCAATTTAAGTACCACATTTTCAACAAAACCTCAATTTAATTACCATAATCTTCCACATATCAAGGTCAAATTTGCTTAAAGCTTGAAATCCAAAAAGTTCATGTCTACTAGAGGTCACATAATAACTTCATCAACTTTCACACTAAGTATTCAACCACCAAATATGACAAACGTAGGTGATCATTGCACATAAATTTATTCTTTCAAATCGTCATTCAGAAAGACGCATTTTGTCATGCTCCCTTTTTTAAATAAAGTAAAAACTAATAAAGTTGTTTTTTAAAGTTGTCTAACTTTTTATTTTATTAAAAAAAAGTGACAACTTAATATTATTTTATTATTATTAAAAATAAAGAAAAATATAAAAACATGAAAAACCGAAAAATAAAAGAAAAAAATAAAACCTAAAAACATAACTAATCCTAAATTTGACAATTGAATCTATATATTGAGAGCTCTCTTATTTGTATCCATATCTAAGTTTATGATCAAATATATTTTCTCAATTTGTTAAGTCTTCTAGTTTATTGATTTTCAACATAAGAACAAAAACTCTTGTAATTGGTACAAGTTGTGATGACAAAAACCCTCACCATTCAAATTTAGATTTGAGGACGAAAAACCTCTTATTGAGATGATTCCATACAAAGATCTCAATCGTGCAGATAAATCTGATTATTTTTAGATTTCAAGGGGCTATAAGGTACTATCAATTTTTTAAAAATTTGTGACGGTTTATTAAATCAACAAATCAAAATTTTATGCCAACTAAAAACTAACATACCCTAGGGTTTGGTCATCTACGATCTACAGAGTGTGATGCTACAAATCACAGTCTTTGAACTGTTGCACTGCAAATCACAGTCTTGCACTGTTGCATAAAACTTGGTGAAAGGTTTCAAAAGAGTTTATGTTGCCATAATTTTGTGTCCAACATGTACCTTCATCTACAAGTATCATCTTGTTAAAATCAGTGAACAAATCATGTCACGAACGTTGCCCTTTGCAAGCATTCATTTGAATTGGTACAACCACCCTGTTGTAGGAGAAATCAGACTAAAAGGAACACTCCAATGGTATCAACATTGTGATCTTCCCAACGTGTGAATCATAAGGACAATGCAAGAATCCAAGTTAAAAATGTAAGAATCCAAGTTAAAAATGTTGCACGCTATGCAAAAATTTCAAAAAGATCTATACGCATAAATAAAAATAAAAATGAAAATCTCATAATCTGAACTTTAAAAATCTATAGAGAAACAAAAAGAATTTAACATGCAGGTGAAAGATAAAATCTTATCTGAAAAAGAACCAAAGAATGGTTGAAAAGAAACTAACCACACTGTAGCGAAGCACAAATGATGTAATGAGAACCTAAAAAAGATGTGATGAATGACTAAAAAGAGCCAAGGAAACTAAGTTGATAACCACTCAAGCAAAACACCACCTACAAAAAATTAAGGGAAAGAATTCTCCAATTGTAATGAAAGAATATAAAATTGTGGAGAAGATGAAATTTGGCTTCATGAATATTTATGTTACAAATTCATGGCACATGGATATGATTACAATCAACGAAAGTCATGAGGTTAAAATAACATGTATAAATGCAATTGAAGAAATAGCCAAGACTTCATAAGCATTAACTCTTACTAATATAAAAATCAAATCAGATCATTCCCCATTAATTTTTTTTTTTTTTAAAATTTAAAATTGCAAATACAAAATTGAACACAACTGAAAACATTTTACAGGGAATTGAAGATCAACAAACAAAGCAACTTCAAATACTCATATTTGGATGAAAATGGAATAGAATGATTTGAAATCCAAGTATTTGAAGGGTGGTTTGGCATTGCTTGAGGACAAACTATCTTTAAACAACAGAGTGTCATGTACCCTTTTTCAAATAAAATAAAAAAAATAATAAAGTCAATATTTTAAGATGTCTGCGTGACTTACTTTTTATTTTATTAAAAAAAAGGTCAACTTAATATTATTTTATTATTATTAGAAATAAAAATATATATGAGATGGAAAAAACAAAAACAAAAAAGAAATGGTCAAATTTAAAAAGGCAAACAAAGTGACATTTGAGTCTTACATATTGAGAGTTTTATTATTTATAACTATATTCAAGTTTATGATCAAATATATTTTCTCAATTTGTTGAGCCTTCTACTTCATCAATTTTCAACATAAAGACGAAAACCCTTATAATTGTTATGAGTTTTGAGAATGAAAACCCTCACCATTTAGAACAAAAACCCTCTTATTGCAATGATTTCATACAGTATCTCAATTGTGCAGACAAATTTGAGAATGAAAACCCTCACCATTTAGAACAAAAACCCTCTTATTGCAATGATTTCATACAGTATCTCAATTGTGCAGACAAATTTGATTATTTTTAAAGTTCACTGCATTGCAAGGTACTATAAATTTCCAAAAATTTTGTGAGTGTTGGTTTCGCAAATCAAGATTTTATTACAAATGCCAATGTACAGAGAAATCCGATTATTTTCAGAGTTCAAATCGTTGCAAGGTACTATCAATTTTCAAAAATTGTGAGTTTGTTGGATCTACAAATCAAGATTTTATGCAAAACCAATGCTGATATACCCTAGAGTTTGACCTCCATACCATCTAGGGGCTGTTGTGTTGCAAATTTCAACCCTGGAACCATTTCACAAGCCTTCGTGAAAGGTTTTGAGGGAGTCTATACCTTTCATCTACCACTGTCATCTTGTTAAAATCAGTCAACGAATCCTACTGTGAGCTGTACTATATAGTGCTACCCTTTGCAAGCATTCATTCAGATCAGTATAGCCATCTTGTTGTAGGAAAAATCAGACTAAAAGGGACACTCCATCTTGCACATCAACTTGATAAATATCCAACTCAAATATGTTGCCTAGAAAATAACAGTACAAATAAAAATTATGTTTGCAACAATACGAACACATGTTTCAATGTAATCAAATGCCGTACCCTTTGAAAACTGTTTTGGGTGGCAATAACCATGATTTGATTTTTTTTGCAAATAAAAAACACCACCATAGTTTCTCTATGAATAGAAGTTTCTCTCTGAAGAAATAAATCAGGAATTCAATCCATTATAATTTGTTCTCTATACTTATTGCCAATTATAATCTGTTAGCTACAATAGCCTGCTGCTCTCTTGAATCTCTTTACCAATTATTATCAACTTGCATCAAGGATTTGGTAATTTCTTCTTCCAAGCTAGTTTGGTAATAGAGACATTTCATTTTTAAGAAATATAATGTAATCAATCTAAGTTTCAGTCCTATTTCAAGATCGAAACATGTGACAATGAAAAAACTAACTAGATTCTACATGGTAACTAAGCCCCAGAAAGCAAATATAACAATACTATTCTAGTGCCACCTTTCTTCTGTGCAATAATATACTCAACTTATTTAAAGCATGACTTACACGGACTGTCTGCCAGCTTCCGGATAAAATATAAAAAATTTAAGTACACATTATGTCACTGCACAAATAATTGATAATTGTTTGCCAACCTTTTATTAAAAATGGAAAACCCTAATCAGATTATATTTGGCACTAATCTAGACTTTGCTTTTGAAGAGTTGGGTTACTTCTTCAAACTCAGGTACATCTCGTTGATGTGTTCCTGCACATGAATGAATGACAGATTTTAATAATGTCCATGAGAACAAGCAAACTATAGGGACCAAAACCAGTAATTAGGTTGCTCGGTGTGAGAACAGCCGCTTGAAACAAGGGCTGTCCCTGAAAAAACTCTTAAACCATGTACCATGCTTGGATTGCATGGGTTACTTCAATAAAAAGGGACTTATTACAGCTTACATTGAACAATTTAGCTCCTATGCATCATAACTTATTACAAGAGCTTATTTCTAGCATTTTGAAGAGGAATTACATTGATGTCTGCTAAAGAAGGAATGTGCATGCTCTGTCTTACCTGATAGTACTTCGCCATCTGTGGTCTCTTCTTCTTAAACGTCGGAGTTTGTAAATTTCTTTCCACATCAAATGGTTGGGGATCTAGGTGAATGGCCTTGATGTGTTCAAATCCTTTGAGCTGGTAAAGATTAAAAAGGGTTGCATAAGTGATAAAAAATGGATAAACTGAATCAACATAATGCCAAAAGATCTAATTCGAAAATGTTGCTAGTTTTAACTTACTACTTACGGATATGAATGCTTAATCAAATCTTCAAAAATAAACCCACTTTCCTTGTTATTTATGATACACACTAACCCGTGGTTTTGTGAGTGATAGACTTGTTACAGTGTAAAGAAGGAATATAGGACTGTAAAGAAGGAATATAGGTTGCATACATTGTTCTTTTTAGCAATATCAGTCAGTTGCTCAAGCATGAAGCTCTTCAGTTTAGGTTCCAAGCAGAGTGCATTAAAATCACCCTTTAGACCATTCCTTTTAGCCCAAGATTCAGTCTCCACTTTTTCTGGGACAACTACAGCTACAAGATAAGACTCAAAGCTGCTACCATAAATCCATATCTGGAAGAAACATTAAGTGTCAAACAACGATGAAGACCAGAAGATCTGTGAAAAATTTTAAAAATAAGTGGTTGGCATAAGTTTGGAAAAACATGCATCGATCAATTTTTAGGTTTCTAGTTCCAATGCATGCACAGAGTTCAAACTTACGTCTTCTACATAGGAGCATAGTCCATAAACACTCTCAAGATGCTCTACTGCAATATATTCTCCTTGTGAGAGCTTGAAAAGGTTCTTCTTCCTGTCAATGATTTTTAGTGTGCCATTTGGCTGCAGTTCACCGATATCCCCTGCAAAGGCATGAATCTCCACTGACTGTTAACAGTCATTTGCTTGTCTGAATTTTTTTAAACAAATGCCATGAAATAATCAGTGTTAGTTTTCGCCTCCACTTACTTTTGAGATGTATTTAGAAGAATCGGTTTGATGTCATTTTTGTATTTTAATGTTTTAAATTTTATTTTATTTTCTTTAAAAGCTTTAAGTTCTAGACATAGTGTTAAGCATCCAGATGACCCCAGGATAAATTATTTGGTAACAAAAGCTCATTTACTAGAAATTTCCACTAGAACAACGGTCAATAACCTAATCAACAAACACAAAAGAGCCTAGCATTTTTTATGATAGTTTCGGCACTGCTAGTGCTAGATAAGAAACATGGTCTCCCAACCGTGAGCTTAAATAAAATTTGAAATTGTGACCATATATGACATAACAGTTCCCCACTCCATTTATTCAAATTTTTGAAATGATAATTTACTACAAAAAAGTAAATGAAATCATGATGACTCTCATATGCTACTAGATTTTAAGCTATAAAAATATGAAACAAAAGATTACAGAAAACTTTTGACCCTCGTCATTGTACTCTTACCTGTATGAAACCATCCATCTGTAAAAGCTTCTCTGGTGAGGTCATCTCTCTTGAAATACCCTGAAAACAATGATTTTCCTCTAACGCATATCTCTCCCTGAGGAATGACTCCCAATGCATCATAACCCATGTCTGGGACAGACTCAAGACGTAGTTCTGTGGTTGGGCTGACAGGTCCAACTGTTCCTAACATTGAAAATTCATTTGGCATACAGATGGAAGTCCATCCACAAGTTTCTGTCAATCCTGCCATATCCCATTATAATTTATAAATAACTTATAAATTTAATCAACTTTACTTTAAAATAAAAACACCAAGAAGTGAGCTTAAAATCACCTATCAGTTCTAGGCTTAAAAATTCCCAATCAAAATGGCGAAGGGCCAAAATCTTTGGGCTTACCATATCCTTGCAAAACATGACAACACACTGCTACTCTCAAAAATTCCTCCACAGAATTACCCATAGGAGCTGCTCCTGACAATATAAGGCGTACCCGTCCTCCTAATCTTGCTTTAATCTGAATATATTATACAAACCCAAGAAAAAAACATTATATATAACAGCCAAGACAAGCATTTCACAGTCTTAAATAAGCAGAGAAGATTAACATGATAAATTAAAGCCTAACCTTTCTAGAGAAAATTGCATCTGCCAAAGGTGATGCTTCAGTTGTCTTGAAGCCTAGTTTCAACCATTTAAGTTTACTGTAGTTCATAAAATGAATCAGAAATGACATTGCGTGTTCTTCTAGTGTTCAAAAACAAAATCAAAATGAATAACACTATCGTGAACGAACAAGGATCTTGTAAACAAATGAACTTACTAGTGATAAAGAGCGTTAAAAATTATTCTCCTTGTTATGCGGCTCTCCTTAATGGTTTTCATTGCTCCTAATAAAGGCCCAAGAGTGAGTAGTGGTTACAAAATAAATATTCGAACTTGAAAATGGATAGAATGGAATTTCATAAAAGGGACTATGGTTCACCAACCTGCATAAATACGATCAAAAACCTTGGGGACACCTGCAAATAGAGTTGGCTTCAACTCTAGTAAATCTTCTGCAAGTAATTTAGGATCCTTCACAAAAAAATCAATCGATTACTTAAATGCCTACAAATATTCTCTAAACTCCAACTAAAAATGACAATTAATATCGACAATTATCTAAATTCCTGGTAGTTTCAAATCTATAAGATTGCCTTGATATACCCCTTGCCAATAGCCCACCGAGGCCCCCCGATGGAAAAAGAACTCCTCGAGAATACGATCAAGAATATGAGCCAACGGGAGGAAAGAAAAATACACATCCTCAGTTGTCATCTGCATATTCAAACGGCTTTGTTTTGGAAACTGTCAGGAATCTTAGACACAGAAAGAAACTGTAGAAAGATTCAAATTAAAAAAATTAACAACATACAAAAAGATAATCATAAAACCAAAGATCTAAATCCTAAAGGCACTTGAACACTCAACATATAAAGATGAAACAACACGAACTAAATGTTTGGCATATAGATTGAAAAGAAATAAATGGGTCCCAAACACATTGGAAGAACTTAATTTGACTTTACCTTTTCATCAATTCTATCAAAAACGTATTCAGCTCCTACTATAGTGAAGGTGAGTGCCTCATGAGTCAAGACAACACCCTTTGGTTCTCCAGTGGTGCCACTTGTGTACATAATTGTGGAGATGCCTTTCGGTAGAGGTGGCGAGAGATCGGTAGGATTTTCCTCTCCCTGGAAGATGCAGTAAAATAACAAATATAACTGCAATGCATGGACATGAAATTCAAAATGATACAGAACCAAAAGAATAAAATATATAAATGAATCATTATTTAAGAAATGTTTACTGTTTTGCAAATCAAAACTGTACTAATAATAGATGTATGGAAACGCACTTTAAAAGACCTTTATATTAATTAAGCATCAATCTACATATGATAATAATAATAATAATGTGATTAGTGTAACTCACAAGCATCTCATTAAACCATATACCTAAATAGTATTAACCTGGTTAGTGACAACCTCAAGAAAAAAGAGACATACAATAGCAATATTATTGATAAAAATCATAATGTGATCATACTTAGGAAGAATCTCACAGAGATAATTTGCACCACATTCACACAAACACGGCAAGAACAATGCTTAGAGAAACATACCATAAACATCAAAGAAATATATAGTTAAAAATAGAATATGCATGTCTACAACATTTTAGGGAATATGATCCCCCTGGAAGATTTACAATTTTGGTATCAAGCAATATGCATGTCTACAACATTTTAGGGAATATGATCCCCCTGGAAGATTTACAATTTCGGTATCAAGCATGGTGAGAGGATGTTTACATAAACAATACTATGAACACCAAATATATAAAGCATCAACAATAAAATATGCATGTCTACAACATTTTAGGAATATGATCTTCATGAAAGATTGGTAATTTTGGGGTCGAGTATGGTGAGAGGATGTTAGTCATAAGTGATATTATACCCAAAAAAAATGAGAGACTTGAAATGTGTATCAGTTCTTCTCTATACAAATCATATGGATTTGAAATAGCTATATTGCAACCTTTGAAATAACCCGAAAACCTTAATAGTGTCAGATGAACAATATGTCATCACATTGTATATTGCAAATTAATTCCAACGGTATACAATGTTAAGCCCTTAACTTCCATGAGCCATTTGGTTCTACTGGGTTATGGATGATGCGCAATCCCTAGACTGCTCTAATACCAAATGATGAGCTGACCTTAGACTGCTCTCACACCAAAAATGATGGGCTGGTCATCATTCTGCAAACAGGGCTAAACTATAGAATTAAGATAGCAGACTGGAATGCCATTCAAAAGATCCATCCTCAGCTCATAGGCAATAGACATGATTTCCATTCATCGACTCAAATTCGCTTGTCAATACAGCTATCTTCACTAAGGCTTAAAACATTTACCTTTCACTAATTAGGATTGTGATTACATCCTCCTGTATAGGCGCGGGCTGCTTCATTCAACTCTCCTCTGCAGGCTTGAATCTACGGACTCTGCAGGCTTGAATCTACGGACTCTGCAAGAAGGAAATCTACGGACTTTGTGATGCACTGTCATCAAACTTCCTCTTCTCTGTCCATGCATGTTTTCTCAAAAATGATCAGAAGAAAGGAGACAAAAATCCACCATCTGGCCTCTCAAAAAAAATCCTCCTTGGACACACATTACTGACTCCCATCTATTGAATCTGTTGACACAACAAAATCTTTTGCATTTAAATGTAGTCTACGCTTCTTCATAGACTCGGACTCTGTTTCAACTCAACCGGAACCGCTTTCCATTTCTGTCAAGGAATTCAACGAACTCTCGCACCACGCTTCATCTCACTTGCTTGTCCCGATCCTCTATAGCACGTATAGACTTGCAGTCAAAGATTTCAACGGACCCATGAAACCTCTCTGCGCTTTCAACAGGCTACAAATATGCATTTATCTCTGCGTCCAGACAGGACATATATATATATATATATATATATATATATATATATATATACACTGTGGTCGCGTTTCTTTACTGGAGCCTCTTCACGTTTGCATGGCACCTTTATCTTTTCAAGTAGACTTGAAATAAAATATAGACAACTACTGGAAATAGCGTCCAAGACATGATACTATATTACAGGTCAAAACAGAAGATACACTTGATGTAAACTAGAAAGTTTACTCATCCTAGAATCTTGCCTCAAGAATAGTTCATTAACAAACTCTGAATACCGTTCTTAGAAGTAGTGCCAAATCCCTTGCTGGAACAAACTTCCCCATTTCTTGGTCTTGCACTACTGGACAGATCTTCTGGGAAAATCATTCTCTTTCACAAAAGCTTTACGAGGAAGAGTCTGAGATAATCGATCGAATGGCGTTTCGATTTGCATGTGAACATCTTCATTGGCAACAGGGTTACAATCAGGGGGAGATTCAAACAGAGACAGAACAAACTGCTTGTAAACAACCCCAACATCAAAATATCACAAGAAACCACAAAAACAGCACCTGCTGCTCAAGCCCGCAACTCCAGCCAGCTGTCCATAAGTTAGATTGCCCTTTATCACATTCTCAAAGTAGACTCTGTTCTCAAACTTGGCAAAACAGGGCTTGTGTCTTTTATGCAGACCTTCTCCTCCTCTCCCTAAAGGAGATCCTCCTCTTTCCTTCTTCTACGTACCTCTGTCCTCCTCTTGACTGAATTCTCTCTTTTGCTCTTTTGAAGAGCCTCCTTCCTAACCTCTACGCCCAACTTGGGCTCAAACAGTTTTTTAATTTGTAACAATATACTAATTTGGAGAAGACTAATATCTTACGGTTGAAAGATTTCAACCATTCCCCTTGATTTACTCCACAAGCTTCCTAACGTGGGATTCTTAACTAAATTTTACTTTTCCACTCTTTTTACTTTTAACAATTAAAATTACTCCTTATACAACATTTTGGAGGGAAAATATAAGAATTGGAATTTGAATTTAAGCATGACTAGAGCTTGCATGCCTAATAACCACGCCTTGCCTGAAGCTGTATGTAGATGCTCCTGCATCAATGGAAAAGACAACTTGTGGCACTCATAACCTTTCATTATGTCATCTAATATTTTCTATATTTTAAAATTTCTTTGTAGTTGGCTTCATTAGAGATTTATAATAAAGAAGCTAGTAAGTCATTTGTTAGGCTCCAATTTGTGTGTCCTCTCTTAAGCATCCTCTCCTAGATGCAGGCTTTTGGGAGGTAGCCCCCTAGAAGTGGTTTTTCTTTCATTCAATAATTCATCACTTGACATCTGTTCATCTATATTTTGGATTTCGATCTGTGGACTTCATTTATTTCATTGCTATATTGAGATCTGTTCTATAATTATTGCTATGTTTAGATGTTGATAGTGTACGAATCCGCTAATTATTCTGCTGCATTTTCTATGTGAGGCTATTGCTGACATTGGGTGGATCTACTATTTATTCTATTGGATTTTCAATTGCACCCTTATTGGATGTAGTAATATCATAGCAAATGGTATCACAATGGCAATTTGGGAATCAAATATGTGGCGCTAGTAAGGGGGTAGGTACTGTTGGGTGAATATTTTGTCAATCAGCTAACTGATGAGCAAAATAGGTCTGATCAACCACAGCAAGGAAGATTGGTCGTCCATAGATCTCTCCTCTTATCAAAGGGAGGTTCCCTATAAGTATGAACGGGCTATATACTATAAATATATGCAAAAAACAACACTCAAGGGTAAGGTATCACCACTCATCTCTTTTTTCAGAGATGATGCTCACAAACAAAGGAGAAAATTTTGGTATAAACACTGAAGACACTTCTCTTCTTTCAGAAGTGGTCTTGCGGTAAACAGCAGGAGTTCTTTTAGGTAGTGACAAGTAACTAGAAACAAGGTATAGTAACCAACAGAATGAAGTGTAGCACAAAGTCTCCACTTCAACTGCCCAAAGAGTGAGATACGAAAGACAATGAAGGCACAAAGTTGTCCCAATGTCTTTTACACAGAAACAGAAAATAAAGAAACACACTAAAGGCAATTGCAAAGAGCACAAAGTCTTCCCACAGTTGGCTTCAGGACATCTTCCTGATTATCTCCACTAGCTCTGCTTATTTCATCAAATGGACAAGAACACATTTAGAAGACAGACATAAGAACAATCCCCTAAATGACACAAGCCATGACAACACAAAGTCTGAAAGTAACTTGCTTTCTCATTCAAACAAGGAAATATGATTAACAACCTGAGGTCAAAGTCTCAGTGATAGCTTCTCAATTTTTGGCA
The DNA here is from genome assembly GCA_037957365.1 of Torreya grandis. Classification (NCBI taxonomy): domain Eukaryota; kingdom Viridiplantae; phylum Streptophyta; class Pinopsida; order Cupressales; family Taxaceae; genus Torreya; species Torreya grandis. Next base: position 1,650,574 of record JARHVA010003451.1, on the reverse strand, counting down.
GAGTTTTGCTTCCTTTATCCAAAAAGACCTCCCCTGTATCAAATAGGAGATTACATTATATAGCAGCCAAGAAAGGCCTAGCGCTTTGTTCCATGGAACGACCCACGCTGCATTCAATGCCTTGAATGTATTTTTAGTTTTGTCAAGGGACCATACTGGAACAGGGCAGCTGCCTTAATTGTGGCGTGTCAATTTATCTTAAATGTCTTCTCCTGGGCCTGAGTCATCTGGTATGTCACCTGATATCTGCGCAGTTGTCCCTTTTGCCTTTACTTCAAGGGAGACAAACAGGTCGTGTCTTCAATGTTTATGGGCTAAAAAACCTACCTTCCAGACTGTTCCACCTACTGGAATAACTACTACGTAGATATTTTGGCTTTTACCTCTTTTTGTCGCGATTTGAGCCCTTGGGCTATCTTTTCCTTTTTCTGGCTCTTTGGGTTCCTCTTCTCGAATGTTCTTTTCAGCCTGAGGGTCTTTGAATGCTTTCGGGTCTGTGTTTAAGCCTGCAAAGATCAATGGATGCTTTATTGCTGCAAATTTGACGTCTTTGGACCCATCATCGTTTGAAAGCCAATGGCTAGTTGGTTGCCCTGAATTTGATGGCTACGGGGACGTCATCGGACGTCTAGATCCCACCGGTTAGTTCACGATGCTTAACTTTGACGTCTGCGGGCCCGTCATCTTTTTCGGCAATTCCTTCGGCTTCGGGCGGTCTTCGGGTTCTAATTCCTTCGGACAAAATGTTCGAAGGAATTCCTTCGAACATTTTGTCCGAAGGAAATGTTCCTTCGTGCATTTCCCGCTTGCTTTGGCCGCTTTCTGTCGGACTTTATAAGGGACACGTGGCATCTTCCTCTACAAAACAGGCGAGGACACTTGGCAGCATCCGCTGAACTTATAGAAGCTTTAGGTACCTTTTGAGAGTCCTGTGGAAGACGACACATGGCGGCCTCCATTGAGCTTTAGAAACACTATAGAAACATTTGGGACTCATTTGGATTCACGCGGACAATGACACTTGACACGCTCTGCTTACTTTAGCAACTTATCCGGGGCCCACCACAGTCTTTACTCAAGAACGAAACAAAAAGGAAGAAACTGCGGATGTTGCCACTTGGCGACTTCCGCCGAGCTTTACAAGGGACACGTGGCACGTTCTGATGCTTTTAGAAAAACATATTAAAACCATCTGTCGTTGACACTTGGCGCTATCCGCGGGACTCTGAGAGAAGCTTATTGAAAGAAGCTTTGAAACAAAAGGAAGAAACTTTGAAACGCGGATGCCGACACCTATCACACTCCGCTGAGTTATAACGGAACACTTGGCGCGCTCCGTTTTTTTTTTGCAACTCACCCGAGGTCCACCATAGTCTTTACTCAAGAACAAAACAAAAAGGAAGAAACTGTGGATGTTGCCACTTGGCGGCTTCCGCCGAGCTTTACAAGGGACACGTGGCACGTTTCGATGCTTTAGAAACAAATTATAATGTGTCCCGAAAGATGACACTTGGCAGCGTCCGCTCGACTTTAGAAAAAATCTGCCTCGAAACTAAAATGCGCAGGGACAAAACTTGGAGCGCACAACAGAAACTCAAAATAAAATGTAGAGTATTTTACTCTACAAAGGAAAGAGAGATTTTCTGGCTTGTACGACCAAAAATAGTTCATGTGTTGCCCCAAAAATGTGTGATAGACTTTGGGAACAATAGGTACAAGGTCAGACAAAATACAAATTGAATAGATTTATAGGTCAATTTCTACCATTTTTAACCTCTAATCTATGTAGCAATATTGTCTCTGTGTGATCTCGAGATAAAGAACATCTTCTAGTAGAAGAGGAATTAAGGATTTTTATTCATACTCTATAAAAGGGGAAAATAACCTTAGCATGTGATTTTTGGGTTGTTGGTCATACATAACGTTGGATCCATCTCATCTAAACAATTCCATTAGTATAAAGCCCTTGCAAACCATATTGTCCAACTAAGGTTATTGGCATACCTACCATTGGATTCCTCTCCTTGAGAAGATATAATCAGGTATAAATCCATCATAGCCAAATTTTGGAGCCATGATGACTGGTAGTATGTAAAGTAAAGGTGTCACAGACTCTCTAGAAGGCACTGTAGACAAGAGTGAGATCTAGTTCATTTGAGGACACTTCAGATGATTTGAGTCAAAAAAGAAACATATGCCCTAAGATGATGTTAAAGTACACCATTCCACCAGAATTTTGTCTATTTAAGCCTCAAGATGTATTTGTGGTACTAAATTAATAGCTCTAGACTGGAAGCAAAATACATGTCATTATGGAGATCCAATATTGCAACCTTCAAGGTTTGCCATAGTTAGTAACAATAGGGCCAGCCAAATCACAACTATCATTATCAACAAAATTGCGATAGTGACCATAATAGCATTCTCATCGCACAAAAATGACTCCACAACTAATCAAAGAAAGAGAGCAAATGGGTTATGTGTTAATTGTGATAACAAATTCACCCTAAGTTTTCCACATTGAGAATGCATAAGAAGATGAGGAAGGCCTACTAGAAGAGGATGAGATTGTGCATGGCATAATTCCAAATATAGATGTTGTCATCTTTTGTCATGCATCGGCATGGATTACTACTCCTCAAACCTCCAAGGTGGTTGTATTCATAACAAAACAAAAGGTAACATTTCTAATTCACATAGGTAGCACCATAATTTCATCAAAAGTTGGAGGACTGACCCAATTGTTTGTAGCAACCACATCCCGAATTTCAAGTGATGATTCCATATGACAACACCATCAATTGCAAGGAAAGCTTTGCTAGGATTGAGTTGTCTGTGGGGAACTATCAATTGGAAAATATCATTCTTATGGGGGTAATTTATGTGGTATTTTGAGTACAATTAATAATTCCACTCCCTCCCCCAAGGTCTACCATGTAAAAATGGCACCTAAAAAGAAAAACCCTAGGAAATAAAAGAGTGCTAAACTCTAGGCAACACTTTTCCCTATCCCCTTCATCCTTCCGTAAAAAATTAGTCCATGTGTCCACAAAATTGTGGTGGAATGGAAATGGGTGATAATTGAATGTGATTTGGGGTTCAAATCCCACCGCTTTTATAAAGTTTGGTGTATTTGTTAAGAATACAATTGACAATAGAGAGCCGAACACAGTAGATAGTTATATTTTAATCACACTGATAATATATTATTTCTGCACACTCTAATTAATAAATAATACGCGACTTTACACACATATATAGGAACATTATTTCTATATTTATGGAGAACATCTCTCCACTAACTTCTCACCCAAATCCCTCGAATTAAGCAAACTCCTATTTACAATATATTGTTATAACTCATTAACAATATATCTCAACAACTATAATATTCTAACCTAATATTGTAATATTGTTTATAACAATATTACTACCAAACAACTTATTACTATTTACCTCTCGGTAAATACCCAAATTTACACAATGTAAAAGCTAGATTTCTTAACAAGATTGAAGAGGTTAGGTTTACTCCCTAGCTTGGTCACAAGATCTAAACCCGAGTACAACATTTGAACATTATATATAGGTTAAAGTTGAAATAAAAGAGTCATCTTATACCACAATATCAAGGCTAGATCGTGACCCAAAAAGCCCACCTTATCAAGGCATATAATAGCCACCTTAAGGTTCTTTGGAGAGAACTTAAGGAAAATTGAAATTCAAGGCAGATTCATGGAAGCACCCATAATTTCATCAAAAATTAGAGGATTGACTCTATTTTTTATAGGAACAACATCCCAAAATTCAAAAGTGATGAATGCATATGACAAAACAATAAATTGTGAGGAAAACTTTGCTAAGATTGAGTTGTCCATAGGGAACTATCAATTGAAAAATCTCCTCCTTATAGGGGAAATCAATATAATGTTTTGAGTACTGTAGACACTTCATTTTCACCACTTTCAACACCTTTGACACCCCACTTTTGACAACTTGCTTTAATTATCCATAATCATCACCATTTATCCCTATGTTCTTGTTCATCCCTAATTCATCACTAATTGTCCGTATTCATCCCTAATTCACCCCTAATCATCCCTATTCACCCCTAATTGTCCCTATTCAGCCCTAATTCACCTCTACTCATCACTATTCCTCCACTAATCTGCCCTAACATCACTAAACCCTAATTCAGTTGTCAGTACATCCCTAATCCTATTGTATATTCTAAACCCTAATTCTCTCATCATCCTTACACCTTAATCCTATCGTCAATACATCCCTAGCCAATTTGTTCTAACACTATCACCTCCCCCCCAAATCAATTAAACACATTATCCTATTCCTATCTTGACCTTACCCAATCCAACCAAAATCATCCACTAGATCAATCAACTAATTAATCATTGTTAATTAGATGATTAGTACTAATAACAAAATCCATTCACATCCAAAATATAAAAATAAAATTAATAAAATCAATAAACCACATCACCCAATCTATCATCACATCACTCAATCTAGTCAACTCCCCAAAACAAAAAAACAAGATCAATCAAGTCCATACCTCAATCAATCAAAGCCCATGCAATTCTAAACCTTTTCATTTAATATCCAACTCCCCTCATTGAATGAGGATGTTGACACAATCCTAGCCCTCCATCTCAAATCAAATCCAACCATCCATTTACCTCATCAAAAATCTATAAATTGGAGGCCACGCCTCCATTTCCAACAAGCTTCAAGAGCCTAAGGAAATTATATCTATTGAGAGAACTAGTCTTGCAATCATTCTATCATTTTATCAATAAAATCATCAATCAACCAAGGGGACATGCTACCGAATTGCTTATGCATGTTTCATTGAGCAACCACATCATCTACAGATCTGAGCAAATCAACACAATGGGGAGCTTCTTATGGTAAGTGAAGGTGTGTTTTCTTTCCTCATTCACTCAATCAGAGGTGCATTGCTTTGTTAGAGTAGGAATATAACGTTTGTTTGGATTTATAATCATTTGCTCTAATCTTGCATGTGTACTAGTACAATCATTGAGGGGGGCTTGTCATGCTACCTCTTTCCACTCAATCTGAGGTGCATTGCTTTGTTAGAGTAGGAATTTAACGTTTGTTTCTATTTATAATCATTTGCTCTAATCTTGCACGTGTACCAATACAATCGCTGAGGGGGCCTTGCCATGCTACCCCTCTCCACTCCCTCCCCCAAGGTCTGCCATGTAAAAAGGACACCTAAAAATGAAAACCCTACGAAATTAAAAAGCAGCTTTGGTTCCTCCTAAGATCTCCCAACCTGGCCCCTTTGACATTAGGTACTCCCAGACAAGTATTATCATATATTTTCACAATGAACAATGATGGATCAGACAACTCCTCCACTTCAAGCACAAACAGAGATATTTGTTGAGGTCTTCCCGTCTTCATTGGCACATGCTTTTTGGGCCCTTCATTGCTATTTGTATTGGTTTCATTACCACCTTTGTTAGTGGCACCTTGCTTTATTTTGCCTTATGTAATTTGTATTCCTTTGAGCTTCTAGGATTATCTCTTCCTAGAACTTTTATATTGTTAACTGTTGTATCCTTGAGTCCCATTGACCTACTTTTGGTTATTTGTGGACATTAATATAATTTCTTTATTTCTTTCTAGGCAGCATTTTTTCCTATCCTCTTCATCCTTCTGTAAAAAAAATTAGTCAATATGTGCACGAAACTGTGGTATACTTATTGAGTGTGATTTGGGTTCAAATCCCACTGCTTTGATAAAGTTTGGTGTACTTGTGATTTAGGCAAATTAGCAAGGTCACAAGAACTAAACACAAGGAGTACAACATTTGAACATTACGTATAAGCTAAAGGATCCACTTACACCAAAATATCAAGGTTTGTGACCTTAAAAAAACCACTTTATCAAGGCATATGATAGCCACATTAAGGTTCCAAGGCATAATCATGGAATAGTTGTACTATTAGAAAATTTGATTATGAGATATTTCAGCAATGTATATCAACTGGATCCTAGGAGGTCCAAGGGACAACACTCCAGATGAGAATCTAAATGAAATTGTATAAGATGAGAATAGCAAAAGTAATAGAATTGGAACAAAAATAATATTAATCTATGCGCTCTGTACATGGCATACTCTTGAGAAAGTTGAACTATATGCCTACTAATGAATGCTATAGATGTGTATACATAGATTACAATGCTGTGACTCTTTAGCTTTTGGTGGTTACGTGGCTTGACTAATAAGTGCATATTATGTAGACAAATGTTGCAGCATAATGTAGGCCTTGGAAGTGCCCCATGGCGTGGTTCAATGTGGTGCAATGTCCATGTGGTGGTTGTGTAATCTAGAGGCATTTTTCAATGGGTAGCTCAATTTGTCTAGAGGTATTCCACCATTGGCCAATGTTGTGCAAAGGTTCACGTGAAGTAGCACGGTGTTGTGTTAGGTTGCATAGAGTGTACGAAGGTTGTGTCATGTGGAATGCAAATTTGCACCGAATGGTATTGCAATTAAATATCCGCATTTTTACACAATGTATTTCCTTGTGAAGGGGGGCGCTACCCCTCAACCCTGCATTGGCCAAGCCTTTGAAACTTACGCACTCCACACCTATTAGGGGGAGTGTCTAGTGTCGAGTGGCAGGTTTCTAGGTTTTGTGTGAAAGGCACATGATGCTAGCATTGCATAGGAGGCTCATGTTGCAAGGGGCTGCACAAAGTGACCAAGACACTCAAGGTGAAAGCACAATGTAGAACGGTTGCCCACATATCATAACATACCTATATTTGATAAAATTATTAAGTGATAACTTAATTTACAGGTTTAATTCTTGAAACACTATTTGTGGCAGACCTATTACAATATTTCGAGCATCAATTACCATCTAAGCATGAGACTTTGACATTTATTATCATCGTCTTTCTAAAGCCCTGAGAGAATATGTGCAACAACCTAAGCAAATTTCTAGCAGTCATTAAGGATCTAAGATGATTAATTCAATAAGTGCTCCATTTCATTCCAAAATGTCTCCCTTTACCTCCACTGCCCTATCTACATTGTTTAAGCCAAAATACATGATTGATCTGTAACATTTAAGCTTCTTGGCATATGTACATCCCTAGAAGGACAGTTTCAGAAGTAAAGTGGGAGGATTTTATAGATTCCAATATACAAAAAGGCCACTGAAGGTCCATAAAAGATAGTTGTGAGAACATGCACTACCGAGCTATACAGTCAACAATCAGATTATGTTTCTTAATCTAACTATTAAGTAACTCACATGTTATCTCCTGTATTTCTGTTAGAAATATAAATATATAAACCAAACTATACAAGTCTCTGTGTGGACACAACCTATACATGCATATCTAGATTAAATCCATCCTTGAGGATTGAGGCCAAAGGCCCAAAAGGCTTACATGCTGGATCATGGGCAACCTTGATGATTGAGGCCACAAGGCTTATATGGCTCATGGGTACACACAATAACCAAGACCAAAAAATATAATAGCGTTCATAGCCGAATTGAGGCCCCCCATAAGACACATAAGGCACATGGTAAGCTTGAGGATGAAGACTGAAAGGCTTATAAACTGACTCAACGTTATCCCCGAGAATCAAGGCTAGAAGATTCATACTTTCAGCTTGTGGATAAATCTAAGATCCAAACCAATTTTATGCCTTACATCTGGAATTATTATTTGAAAACTCTACAACTCTTGTTTTGTAAATGATGGTAGAATATGACATTTTGGTTAGCGTCCTAAAATAGTGAGCCCAAGTTTTGACTAGATGGCAACTATTTGTTTTGATGTAGTCTAGCATATTTTATTAATTTGAAAACAGAAATTACATACAACCAATTTATGAGAGTCAAAATCAGAAGATGGCAATAGTCAGATTACATGAGTTTGTGAGTGCTGGCCCTGAAAATAAAACTCCTATTATTCCAACTATTTCCTGTTAGCAGTGATCCCTGGCCATCCCTCAAAGGATATGCTACATTGTAGTCTAGATTATAGCAGCCATTATTTGCAGGAAACTTGATCTCCCCTTGTAGCTTGCAGGGATGACTTAACTAGTGTAGAACAAAACTGAAACGACATTCATTCCTTTACTGTGAATTCAACTACATTGTTAACTTATGAAAGAAAAAGATATATACTTCACTACAGCATAAATCAGACAAAATATAGAACAAGTCTTTTGATTTAAAAGATCAAAGCATATCAGGCTAGGTAAGGACAACCTCTTTTGTGCGATCCTTACAGACATTTATGGTTTTACATATGACTTTTCAACTTCTAAATCTTCATTTCACTTTCCTTCGCTTCTTAGTGAAGCATTACATATGGTAGCTTTCTATTTCCATCTTTTTGGCATATACACTGAATATCTTATCTTCTTATTACAACATCAACCGAGCCATTACATAAATAAATATACAAAAGTAGTCTTTCCTAAAGTCCTCCTAACATTTTCAAAGACTAAGTATTGTTTTAATACCATCAATGCATCGACACAGCTGGAATTTCAAATCTAGACCTAAAACCTCTAATAAACATATACCATAAGCAAAATACATATACGAGTGATAGTGACTGTCACCCATCACAAATCATGACTAAGACTCAGGATTGAACCGAATGGATTTAGCAATGAACATATTAGTCCCATTTGTTTTTCTTACAAAAGATTAATCTCTGTTAAATAGAATAATGTTATACATCTGCCGAGGACTTGGCCAAAAAGGGACCAAGGGGGATGGCATTTATCTTGAGATAAAGCTGTTACAATTCAATCTGCCAAGATCCAAAGATAACCATACAAAAAAGGTCTAATAAATTGTTAAGCCACTAGTCTTCAAGATCTTAAAACATGCAGTTAATACATATCGAGATTCTCTTTTACATATGTTCAAGCTCAACTTTAGAGTGGAATTTCTTATAACATAAAAAAAATTGATCCTAACAATTTTGAATGAGATAAGCACCTGGTCAGTATCCATAAAGAAAATGTCTTCATTTATGACTGTCCTTGGGGCAAGACACATCCATTCCTTCGTTTGTTGTTGCACTAGTTAGAAAGAACTCTTGAGGAGATCAATTCTAAGTTGGAGGACAAGCTTGTAGGCTCATGTATAACATGAGTCCATTTAGAGCCTCTGAGAGTAGCATTACTAGATATTTCACCAGGTATAGATTGTCACTTTGGATTAAGGTGTCATTCAAGTTCTTGTTGCAGATGTTCATACAACATTATTTTCGCCTTATCAATACTGAAGAGGTGCTTGATAGCCTCCACCCTATGGTTTTGCATATTGAATATCTCCACAAGATAGAGGAGGCAATAATTTTGGTGTTGTTTGCATTTGTTCTGACCCTAGGTACTGTTGAAAAGGTGAGCAACGTATCATTCAAGAAGGGGGATTTAAAGTCCCTTTTCATCAATTATTTTGAGAACCTACCAACTATATACAATCTGCAATACCCTGCATTGCCCTGAATCGTCAAACTTTTTAGCACGTTTTTCATCTTTTGTATTAGTTTTACCATTATGAACAGAAGGATTAGCAGGATTCTCAAATTAACTATGATCAATCTTCTGGGCCCAAAGTAACAGAATAGAAAAAAAGTTACTACCGGCTTTGTTAATATTTTGAGGTAGGTTCAATGCATGGAGAGGACCATTACAAGAAGGGAGGGGCAAGATGATGACTTGCCAAGCCAAACTAAGGAGCGAGCTCTAGAATTTTGAGCAGACAAGTGTCATGTGAATATCTGCTGCAAAATAAACTCTAGTGCGAGAAGTAAAGGCACAAAAATCCTGGAAGTAACATGGCTAGGCTGTAAATTGAACATTACTTGACTGCTGAAGCTGACCTCTATAATGCTGCATACCTGGAGGCTTCATTTGAAGCATTTAGGGTCCTTGAGGCATCTCAGAAGATGGCATGGTCTCATCATCATCGATCACAATGGCAATAGATTTGGGCCTCATGTTATGTATCTGAGGTTTTATACTGAAGACAAAGCATTTGAACCCCTCTGCTTTCTGTGTTTTTTTAATACACTAACAAAGTTTTACTTGAAATGTGCAAAAGCATTTACAAAACCTTTATAGTTTTACCCATCAATCTCGAGCTCCTCCTCATTGTCCTTTTACAAACTAATTCCCTATGGCGTTGGTGAATATCGAACTTGAAATCCCTTTTGTAATAATGGCAATTAAAGCATAGATTTTTATCAAATTTAACAGTAAAAACTGCCACCAAGAATCCATAACTATTCTGAGCATATGAGAACCCTGACTCAACCCCTCTGAATCGCAAACACTAATAGGGTTAACAAAACAATAAGCTAGGACTGTTTGTTGCCACTGACATGGATATTATAAACTAAAATCTCATCAAAATAAGCATCAATCTGGTCCCAATTTCCTTCAAATTCCTCCAAGTAAACATGCATCAAACTCCTCCATATTATCAGGCATTTAAAGCATGTGGATAGGTGAGGTCTGTAAAGAGAATATTGATGCAAAAAATAATGGGGGAACGCCTCCAATTGCAAGCTCTATAAAAAACTAAAAATGCCTTAGACAAGGAATGAAGTAGATAGGTGTTGACCTTTTCCCTTCTATTAAACACAAGGATAGCATACTTGGTTTCCCTTTGACCTGATAATCCACTACCTTGAATAAAAAAATCGCAGTTGCAAACTCTAACCTTGGTTAACATTTTGAGTGGTTTGAAGCTTCTCTAAGGTCACTAACTGAAACTCGATCAAGGAACTCCTTTGTATCCTGAAGAATTAAGAGCTCGTAATTCAGACCAGGATCAATTGCTTTCTTTGCTAACCAATCAGAAATCATATCACGATGCCCTTTATCATGCTGTATCTAGATTTGCTGAAAGCCTCTAAGCATTTGAGTGATATGTCGAACAACATTTACTATTTTCCAACTAACTTGAAACCAACCAACATGGCCCAGTCAGTGCAGGAGTGAAAAGAATTTCGTGCTTTGTCAAACGCAATGAGAACCACACTTGAATCCCCATTCAATCCGAAGTTTATTCAACTTACTGTCATGTGCTAAACTGATCAATTGAAGAGAGCCAACAATTCCACTCGGCCATTTTTGGTATAACTATACCTTGGAAATAACAGAGCAAATGATTACCGCTGGTATTTCATATTATACCATCTTTTCCCACAACACTCGGATTGTTTTTGGAGACACCATAAAATTTATTTTGTAAAAACCTCCAAGAGGTTGGATCCGATAGGACTTGCATTTAACCGACAACCATTATCGCTTATAATGGAATGGCCTATTCCACCTACTGCAAAGAATTGAGTCTGTCATTTTGGAGGAATCATACTTGCCTTGAAGAGATGAGCCATAAACAATAGCAATTATACAAGCCTGATTTTGGATACGACAAATAATCAGATCCATAATGGTGTTATTAATTTCAAAGATTCTACCATTGCGTTCATTTCAAAAAGCTCCAAAGAGTGAAGCCCGAGGTTAACTTGTGAAAGAGTTGTCATATTTTCATTTCTGTTTTGAGTCTAAGTCTATTTGGGTATTAATGATTCTCACATAGGAGAGATTCAGTTTTTGAATACCAAATTGGGCTGCCATTAAGGACAACATTTTTACAGCTAGCCGAAATTCAAGAAAAAAGTTTTGGATGTACTCCACATAATTTTGGCAGTTGAGAAACGAGAAGACAGTTGTGGTATACCAGCCACATGAGCACCTTTATCTGAGGCCATGACCAGACCTCATCCCACTTACAATCCTTAGGTAAAAGAGAATTTACTTAGAGATTGATAGGTCAGGGAGATAGTGCATTCACCTGTTATATGTCCAAACTAATCTGTCAATTTGTGTAGTGAGAATGAGTGGCTGATTAGATAGTTTGTGCAGAAGTTTATGCACCTAGGCACGATGTTCCTGGCCCAAACAGGAGATGGTCTCTTTTTTCCATTCAAACATGTGTGTGTCATTCTGTTGACTGCAATCAGCAACTATGAGGTAACCAAGTCCTTGAAGAAGCTGATGCAATTATTTGCATGTTAACTCGGTTAAGGCCATATCATTCCAACATTGCTCCCACAATGAAACAGTTTGTCCATTACCCATTTTTCATGAAAATTTGTTATTGAGTAGTTGCATAACAGCTTGGTTATGTTTGGTGACTCCTAAGAGATTGGTCCAAACCTGATTGCTCATGGATCCTCTCATAAACATAGAGACAGCTTTTCTCTCAGAATAATGCTTATTGGCAAATTGGGATTGTTTCTTATTCTCTAGGAAGATTTCAAAGATAGAGCTTGATTGAAAAGCTTGATTTTTTTATTTTTATGACAAGTCCCCCATGCTGTTTGGCAGTGCCAATCTGTGCCTAAGAAACTAATGGATTCTTGAAATGCTCCTTTACACTTCACCATAAAAATGTGCGTTGAGTCTTAGACTCTTAAGCAGTTATATCTTCAATGATATCCAGTACTTGAAGAAGACAAGATGGCATATATAGAGGCACTTCTTGCATGACAGACTTGGTCAATTGAATCCTTCCCACAAATGTGAGCCATTGATTGGTCCATTTGGACAAATTACTTCCTCACTTGACTGATTGTTGCAGCCCATAAATCTTTTGTAATGCTTCTTGGCAAATTGGGATTATTTCTTATTCTCTAGGAAGATTTCAAAGATAGAGCTTGATTGAAAAGTTTGATTTTTTTTATGACAAGTCCCCCATGCTGTTTGGCAGTGCAAATCTGTGCCTAAGAAACTAATGGATTCTTGAAATGCTCCTTTACACTTCACCATAAAAATGTGCGTTGAGTCTTAGACTCTTAAGCAGTTAAATATTCAATGCTATCCAGTACTTGAAGAAGAAAGATGGCATATATAGAGGCACTTCTTGCATGACAGACTCGATCAATTGAATCCTTCCCACTAATGTGAGCCATTGATTGGTCCATTTGGACAAGTTACTTCCTCACTTGACTGATTGTTGCAGCCCATAAATCTTTTGTATGCATGAGATGAAGGGGGGAAACCCGGATACTTCATTGGAAGATGCACTTCCAGAAATTTAGGACATCAAAAAAATTTCGCTTTATCCTAGCCAAAATACTGAGATTTTCTATTATTTATTTGCTGTCCCAAAAACAATTGATACTTGCATTGCAGGCTTTTGAGCTGTTTTATTTCATTGAGTATGAGAATGACAAGAGGAAACGAGTGTCATCATCTTAGTGAAAACTAGAATATATTGTACCACAATCTGAAGCAGGGAGCCCATAGATTCTCCCACCGACCTTTGACATTCTGCATAAGTTATCACTCGTCATGAAAAACAAATATGGGTGAGCCCCTAGATGGCATGAAAGGCTGGCCTATAATCCTATTAACAAAGATTGTGTAGGCGGGTTTTCTTATACAATTCTTGATCCAAGAGACCACTTGCTAATTAAATATAAAGGCTATCAAAGTTATATTGGTCCTATTACGCTTTACATGTATACCGTCCGCCATCACAAGGGTTGAGATGATTTAGGGCCACATTGGAACTGGTGGATTTATTGTTGGCAGCATAGTGTGCATCAAAGATATATATATGAAAGCCATCTTCCAATAAAATATTGAGGTTTCCCCCTTCACCTCGTGCATACAAAATATTTATGAGCTGCAACAACAATCAGTCAAGTGAGGAATAAATTGTGCAGATAGACCAATTAATGGCTCACATTACCAGAAAGGATTCAATTGATCCACCCTGCCTTGCAAGAAGTGCCACTATATATGCTATCTCATTTATTCTTCAAGTACACAACATTATTGCATATTTTAACAATTCAAGACTCAATATACTTGTTAATGGCAAGGTCTCTCTCTCTCTCTCTCTCTCTCTATATATATATATATATATATATGGCACAGTGGCCTGTGCTTGGGTAGTGCTTGAGCTGCTAGCTTGGTTATCCTTCCATTGGTTCATTTGCCTCCTGAACCACTTCTGCAACTAATTTTTTAATTGGATGATACAGGAGAAGTTTCTCTAGTGTTTGGAGTTTTTGTTGCTGGAGCTTTGTGCTCTGCCTCAGCTGACCTATAATACTGTTACTTTATTTGGCATCAAGATTTGCAAATTTGATAGTGAATTCCCCCAAAAACAGGCAGAATGGCATCATGATCTCCAAATTTGTTGCAAAAACGCTCAAGTCTCCCCTCAAGGCTGTTAATTTCTTTCACAAGGGCAATGCAGATTCTTGTAACATCTAGAAGAGAGGGCATACTACTGCTGATGCCTTGGGCCTCAGAGGGATTGGTGATTGTGTAATCCTTCATGTATGATGATTACTAATTCACTGATTACCCAAACCCTAGTTACCAAAATCCTGTTTGCTACATTGAACCCCCTAATTTCCTAGTTCCTTGTGTACTGCAAGAGGTAAAAGAGGGTAAATGGGCATTTGGCATCTACATGTGGGTGTTAGGCAACTATGGTATAAACCCTAGTAGACTGCCATGGATAAAAGGAAGGATGATTGACCCTGACCTGAGGAATAGAAAGTCCTATAATTGTGTAGTGTGAAAGTTGTGGAGCATACCTGAGACCGACCATGAAAAAGGTAAAAAGCTTAAGTGGTTGGCATATGTTACCTAGATTAGCAGCTTGGTTTCCCACTTCTATATCTTCATAATCCAGTCAAACGGGCTGCTGTCTACATGGATGGGTTTAGTGCTGATAGTTATCTATATTAATCCTCATAGGTCTAGTGGGAATCCCTATGAGATCATCCCTCCAAAACTAAATCGTGTTTTTGTGCTCGTTATCTCCATTATGTGTTTTCACGTACACGGAAGGCGGCCCATAACACCAACCAAAAGTCTCTAACTGACATCAATAACGATGTTTTAATGATATGAAAAAATATTCTACATACTTGGATATTTTATAAAATCATAATTTCAAGAACTTCAGTCTGCACATATCTCACTCATGGAATTTGGAAGAAAATAAATTTTTTGCAATAACAGTCCTTTGACGATTCTTGGAAGAAAATTTGGAACGAGGGATTAATATAGTTTTTGACTATTAAAATTCTTGACTATATCCCCGAGGTTCTGATAACCTTTTTAATTCAAAAGGGTACGTGTATGTGAATAAAAACTCAAAGATGTGCTCCATTTCATCTTCTTTTTCACATGGAGGTCATGACTGATATTGCAAGAAGCGTAGAATCTAAAGTGAAAAAAATATCATAGTGAGGAAAAAATCATGACAAGGGGGAATTTCCAAATAGTCAAATCAATATCACAGTAATAAGGATTTCTTTAATAAGTGAGGTATTCTGCTATAAATATTCTCTAACTTTATAAACTTCTAAACTGGTTTCTTTTAAATATTAAGTAAAATGCAGTTTTCACATTAGTTTCCAAAAGTCTATTCAAACAACCATTTGAATAGAGGACATAATAACCTTCTATTGTGTCGGATCCAAGTGTTATTTAAATGAAATAATTTAAGTTCCAATTTCTTAAAACAAATTCAAAAAACAAAAGAGGCAAACCAGTTTTAGAAACATCTCCCAGGAGTATGCTGTGAGTCCCAAGCTGAGAGCTTCTTCCTGTTGTTTGTTGGTAAATCTTGTGAAGGAAATCAAAGCTGTAGCGATCCTCCAAAGGAATAGAAAACATAGGCATGAGCATCTTATAACCTGGTTAATACATTGCATTGTCTTCAAAAGACTTTATTTTCACATTGCTAAGCTGATATGAAAGTGTACTTCACAAAGCTTTCAAATCTGAAAGAAAAACTCACTCTTTACTTGTCCAGGACCCTTATGTATAGACTTAAGCAGCTGTAACAAAAAAGACAAGCTTTTTTCATATTCAAAATCAAAGAAACATAAAGTCACTAACACAATTTTGATCAGAAAACAAGCTTTCGGGCATGCATTTTCAGGATAAAAGTTATTTAAGTGTTCTTTACCTCAGGGATCTTTATATCCTGAACAAATACAATGGTAATATCGGCGTGCCTTAATATATACTCAACAGCATTCTTTCCTTCTCTCCCCATAAAAATGATCCCACAAGATAAATCAAGCATTAAGAGTTAGAATATCTCAATACACATTAGGGGGGAAAAATGACTTCTTTACAATTAAAGAAAAACATGGACTACATATAAAAAATTATTGAATATCATCCATTCACAAACAACAATGATTGAAACTATAAATTTACCGAGTGTATCATAGAGAGGAACACAGATAATACTGTGACCACTGCAAGCCTGCAAGAGGGATTTGCAAGTAATTAATTTTTAAGATCAACGCCATATTTAATTTCATGATGTTTTCATATTTACAAAAAACTTATTATTTTTTGGGGATTATACAAAACTTCTCAGAACAACCCTACTATCTATCACTACTACCCAATTGGTCTCCTAGTCTTCATTTCATTTATGCCTCTTAGAACAGTTTTATCCGAGTGACAGCTTGCATGTGCAATGATTACCAAGGCAACTCTCATTCCCAAATCAACATAAAAATCAATGATATCGGCATTCAACCAGCACAAGAATGGAGGTTGACAAAAAATGATTGGCATTTGGACAAAATGAGAAAATCATAAAAAGAAGTAAAAAAAGGGAAAGTGCTCAGAGAACAGTCTTGGGAAAGGCAGATACTATAATGTGCAAGAACAAGCTAAATAAAAATCGCATGCCTGTCTCATAATACAAGGTTGCATGACGAATTTAATAGATAGAGAATAAATGTATAAGATTTACCAAAATTGAAAACCTTCATTTTGTTACAAACCTCCATTGCTATAACCCACTCAGGGCAATTGATTCCATAAATTCCACAGCGAGCTTCCTGTGTTTACCAAACAACTCTCAGTCAAATACCTATATAAATATTCACAAAATGATTAATGAAAAAGAATTCCAAACAATCATATACAGGAAAAGACCTATTGTATTGTTGATGAAAATAAAACAATGGTTTTCATTACATAGAAGTGTGCTTCTTGAACTTACTGGTTCAACACCACATGCACACATAGCAGCTCCTACCTTCAACACTTGATCATAAACCTCCCCATATGTTTGCCATACATATTTGCCTGCCTGAATCAATTCCAATACTAACTTTAACAACTTCTTGTGAAGAAGAAAATAATATGCAGATTTCCTTAACATTTCTACCGGCAAACAATAAATTTCATAAGAAACTACAACATTTTTTTCTTTTTATTTTTTTTTAAAGGAAAAGCTATTTTATTAATTAGAACTGAAAATACATAATTCTGTTATGCCAGGCAGAAAAGCTATTAGTCCAAGCCTAAGCATTGGAAAGCATACTGAGAAAACACGAAACATCATCAAAAGTTAATTTAAATCTAAGGAGAGAATATGACTCAGATCTTCTTGAATTTTTGCTGACCACCATCTCGGAGGGGAGCCATAACAAATAAGATTAGTGTTGTCCAAGGCCCAATTTGCTAAAGCATCTGCCACTTTATTTTTCTCTCTAGAAATGTGTCAAAGTTGGATCTCCTGAAATTTTGATTCTAGCATTTGAATTTTTTCTATCTCCCTTGAGATTTTCCAATCTATTCCTTGCAATCTAGGTAAAGTGGATAGAAGGTTGATAACAAGTAAGGAATCTGATTCCACCTGAACTCTTTCCCATCCTGCTTTCACAGCTTCTTGAAGTTAGATCTTTTGCTCAACCAAATTTTTTGTTGCAAACCCCATTGTTTCTGAAAAAAGAAAAGCAACCAAACCATCAGAATATCTACCTATTCCTCCCATACTGGCATCTCTGTAGTCAGTTTTCCAAATCCAGGCGGTGGATTTTTCCACTTATCTTTCACATGATTTTCGCTAAAGGAGCATTGGAGACATCATTGAGCGGGTTAAGTTTCAATTTCTTTAGCAAATTCAACCCTTTGGGAGGATGAAAGATTTGGGGTGGTTGTAATTTATATTTAATAGATTCTACGATATTACCCATGCTCAACTCAAGGGATGCAATAGACAAGAGTGTTGCCCCACAAAACAACAGTTTAGTTACACCTTTATGCTATTGTTGACCATTTTTGGTCCTGTGAGCAAAAAATCGGTCTCCCTTTTCGGTTCTTGCCATTTCCAAGCCAAGACATGAAGGATAATGCAAAATATGTTTTTGCAACTCATTTTCTTCTCTTAGCATACAAAAGGGCTCAACTTCAAGCACTTGGTACGTAAGGTACAGGCAGAGTTGGAAGGAGTGATTATACAAGGGTTTGCAAAAGGTGCTAGTTTCATGAGAGTTCCAAAGTTGAGAGCAAGTTTTGCATTTTCAAATGTCCAAGGAGCTCCATGATGTGTTCTCGAGTCTGACAGAGCAAATAAACTACTTCATAGGGCTTTTAATCGGCAAAAAGACCAAGTTCAAAAGGCCAAAGGATCATTTTCAAAAGCCCGAAGGGCCAGTGCCCCTGCGGAGGGCAGGAAGGTACCAAATGGGGCTGTTCAAGCAAGTTCTGAAGGACATCTTGGGGCCCAAGTGCCCTTGCGGAGGGCAGGGAACACTTGCCAAGGAATCAAAGAGAAGGCTGAAACGAGGCAGAGTTTTCCTTCGAAAAAGACTAAGGCAAAAGAAAGGATTTCCTTCGAACTTTTGTCCGAGGAATAAATCCGAAATAATCTAAGGTAAAGCTCAAAAGTCCTTCGGACATTTTGTCCTAAGGCATTTGTCGGGGAATTTTTCCGAAAGAAAGGGCCAGACTTTTGAAGGGAACATTTCCTTCGGACAAAATGTCCGAAGGAATTGAGAGGCCAAGGCAGCCCGAAGGAGCCCGAAGGGCAAGTGCCCTTGCGGGGGACTCTCAGCTGCCAAAAGGGACCTTTTACCAAGCCCGAAGGGACACCTTCCCTTCGGGAGGGTTCAACGACAAAGACCCGAACAAAGAAAAAGCCGAAGGAATTACTAAAGGGGTGACGGTCCCACAAACGTCAAATTTAGGACAAGGGAATAGCCATTGACTTTCAAATCACGACGGGCACACAAACGTCAACTTTGAAGCAGTCAAGTAACCGTTGATCTTTAAATGATTGAGCGCGAATCCGAAGAAATTCAAAGGGCTTAAGGCCAAAAGGAAGATACTGCCGAGAAAGGACCTCGAAGAGCCAAGGATCAACAAAAGATAGCCCCGGGGGCCAAGAGATCCTGGAAAAGACAAAAGCTGGGAAGGGACAAAAGCCAATCGTAGAAGCAGACAAAACAGTCCAGGTGGCAAAAGAAGGTGTCGGCACAAGGAGTTATTCCAGTGGTTGAAACAGTCTCCGCCAAGTGGTCATCAAGGAGTGCGAACAGTGAAGGCGCGGCATGTTTTTTCTTCACTTTGCATTGATGAGCAGACAACTGCGTGAATGTCTTTAAGAAGCGGTCTTGTTTGCAAACAAAGGGGTGCGGCCCATGCTTTCAAAATAATGTTTGAATGCCAAAGTCAAGGCTGGCAGCTGACACAGCATGTTCTTTTAGTGACTTCCTCTTCCCAATGTTTTCAACGCATCATGGGCCACTTGTAAAAAAGGGGGCGCCATTGCTTCCTCTTTATGCTATATATATTGTAACCTCTCAAGAGAAGCTATCTCTCATTTTGTAAGGCGAAGCCTTGCCAATTTTTCACCTTGAATCAATAGAATGCATTTTTGACCTCTATTTGGTTGGATATATCTCTAAATGTGCCCGAGTATTAACCTTGTGTTCAGTCATTTTTTATGATATTTTCACAAGCTTGATACCAACATATCTGGTATAGACAAAGCACCATCCCTGCAGGTAAAAAAAAGAGCTGTATCTGGAGCATGTTGTCCCCAAAAATGAGTGACATCTTTGGGACAACCTATGAACTATTTGGTTTGCCAGACCAAAATCGTCTCTTCCCTTTTCAAAATTTGTTCTGAGCATTCAAATTCCTCATTTTTCAAGCTTCTCAAAAATCTACGGACTCTACAGGCTTGAATCTACAGACTCTGCAGGAAAGAAGCAAGCTCTCAACACTTAGCGATTTCAAAGTTGGTTCAACGACAAGGTTCAACCAAAAGAGTTCATCGGCAAGCTTCTAAGCAAGGATTGAACCATTGAACCGTTGAACCTTGAACCATTTTGGTTTAACGAGTTCAATGGATTCAAAGGTTCAACATCATCAACAAGAATTAAGCGCATTTGTCAAGGTTCAAAGTTCAACTGCTTTAAGGTTCAACGGCTTCAAAACACTTATCAAAGAGAAGGCTTGAACCATTGAATCGTTGAACCATTGAACCACTTTGGTTCAACGGTTTCAATAGTTCAACAGGTTCAACGATCAAATGGTTCAACGCATTTGGTTCAAAAAGATCAAAAGGACTTGGCCAAATAAAAAGAATGAACCGATTGAACCATTGAACTTTGAACCAAAAGGTTCAACGAGTTCACATGTTCAAAGGTTCAACCAATGCGATGAAGATCAAAGAGCTTAGAAAGAACAAGTGACGGACAAAGGATGAACCAAAGAACCGATTGAACCTTGAACTGAAAGAGTTCAAAGTTCAATGGTTCATGGGTTCAAAAGGTTCAAAGGCAGCCTCAGTCAAGGAAAGAAGTAGCAAATAGGTGGTTCAACGGATGGTTCAACCAAGGAGCGGGAAAGCAATTGAACCAGGAAGCGATGGAACAAAAGAGGCAGAATGAACGGATGAACCAATGAACCAATGTACTTTCAGCGGGTTCAAAGGTTTAAGGTTCAACATGGTTCAAAGCAGCTAGCGACCATTGACGGCCCCGCAGACGTTAAATTTAAAGTAAGGGAATATCCATTGAAATTCAAATAAAGCACAGAACTTAAAGGAAGAACCAAGCAACTGACCGAAAAGATAGAATTCCTTTGGATTTGTTCAAAGGCCGACAGGGAACATTTCCTTCGGACTTTTTGTCCGAAGGAAATTATTAAGTGAAAGAGCCATTAGAATTCTTTCGGAAGTATTTTCCGCGGGAAAATGACCAAAGCAAAGCCCGAAGGAAATAAGCCCGACCAAAGGAATGCTCAAAAGGAAAAAGCTCAAGAGCGGAGCGCTCCAAGTGTCATCGTCCAAGTGATTGCTAGATTATGTGGAACACGCCATGTGTCACTTGTTTAGATCAGCGAAAAGCGGCCAAAGCAAGCAGAAAAGACACGAAGGAATTGTTAAGGAGGAGGGCGGACTCGAATGCATGTAAAGGCCAAAACGCCAAAGGGAAGAACCAAGCGACTCACTGAAAAGAGAGCCCGAAGACTCAAATTGCTACAGGAGAGAAAGAGGAACGAGACCAAAGGACCAAAAATATCTTCAAAAGAGTTATTTTCAGTAGGTGAAATAGTGGATCAAGTAGACTTCTGAGCGCACCAAATCAAGGACACAAGCCTGTTTTTCTTCCATAAAGTAATGATGAATTGGACAGCTGCGCAAATATCAGAAAAAGGACCAGACAGTCCATACTAAGAAGAGACATATTAGAGGAATAGACATATAGCAATACACTGTTCCCAACATGGTCCCTCCAAACAAAACTGAAGACGCATTGAAGACGTTGACTGCAGCATGGGCCGTCCCATGGGAAGGAACGCCAAGCCTTGCGTAGTTTGCTATAAGATTGTAATTTCTCTCATTAGTAAAGGAAATCTTCCCGTTACCAGAAGCAAAACTCTGCCCAAATTGAAATGCGAATATTGAGACTTTGAGCTCAGATTGTTGTTCATATCATTTTATCTGAATGAGAAAGCAAGTTGTTTGCAGACTTTGTGCTGTCATAGCTTGTATCATTTTAGGAGATTATTCTTATGTCTGTCTTCTGAATGTGTTCTTGTTTATTTAATTTGGCAAGCAGAATTAGTGAAAGTAATCAGTAAGGTGTCCTGAAGCCAACTACTTTCAGACTTTGTGCTGTCATAGTTGTCTTCAGTGTGTGTTTATTTTCTGTTTCTGTGTAAAGGACTTTGAGACGACTTTGTGCCCCTATTGTTCTTCGTATTTCACTCTTAGGCAGTCGAGGTGGAGACTTTGCGCTACATTTCAAGCTGCTGGTTACTCTGTACTCGGTTACCAGTTACTTGTCACTACCAAAAAAATTTCTGTTGTTTGTAAGAACAAGCACTTCTGAAAGAAGAGAAGTGCCTTCTATCATTTCACCAGGATTTCTACTACCCAGGAAGGGATCTGGCTCTTGGCTGAATGTTACTTCTGAAAGAAGAGAAGTACCTTCACCAATCACCCAAGATTTTTCCTCTATTTGTTAGCATCATCTCTGAAAAAAAAGAGATGGATGGTTTATCCCACCCGTGTCTTCTTTTCTGCTTATATATATAGTATATAGCCTCCGTATATTTAATAGAGAACCTCCCTTTGATGAGAGGAGAGATTTGTCCCCTGTTGATGTAGTAAAACTGCACACCTAGATGACCAATCTCCCTATGCTGTCGTGATAGGAACTATTTTGCTCACCAGTTAGCTGGTCGACAAAATATTCACCCAACAGTTTTTGGCGACTCTGTTGGGGATGAACGTATAGTCTGAAGCCTCAAGTTTCAAATTGAAGTAGTTCCTTCCCTTATCCATTATATAGACTCTGGCGACTCCGTTCTGTGTCTTACCCATTATCATTATAGCCTTACCATTTTCCTCCATCTCCATTATTTTATCTGGTTTGCAAAACCAGATTTACTAGAAAAGAGTGCGCAGTTTGAAGCCTCAAGCTGAAGCAGGGCTAGTTCTTTTCCATTTTTGTTCTGCAATTTGGCCACTCCACCCAAATTTGTTATTCTTGTTTTTTATAATTAAATCATGGCAGTTCGAGGCCCTGAGGTAACTCTTTTGGCCCACTCAACTTGACTTCACCTCTGCATGAACTTCCACGCAGCTCAAGAAAGAACTTCTCTAAATTCTTTGGAGATGGGAGAGTTCACCTTGATGAACACATTGCAGCCTTTAGCATAGCCTGTGGTGTGATAGGGGTGGAATTTGAAGACGTGGCAATCAGGGTTTTTGTGGAGAACCTACAAAGTGTTGCTGCAGAGTGGTTCTACCATCTACAGGCTCGATCAGTGACAAACTGGAATACCCTAAAAGCTAAGTTCGAAGCAAGGTTCAACCCTGCAGAAGACGCACATGCCTTGCTGGCCCAGCTCACTCAGATAAAGGAGCCCCATGAACCTATGAGGGACTTCATTGCCAGGTTCGACAAGCTGAGGCACATGATTCCCATGATCGCCCAGTCGACACCTCAGAATCTCAAGTGTTTCTTCATCAACTCATAGCTCCCTGAAGTGAGTTTCTTGCTGAGACGGGCTAGACACATAGACCTTGTTGTTGCTCAGGACTTGGCTACTGAGCTAGAAGATGACCTTATCTTGGCAGGAAAGATAAGGAGAGATCCTAACAGAGGTAAATCCTCTTCATCTTCTGAGTATCTACCTTCAACGACCACCAATCAAATGGTACAAAAGCTGCCAAATAAACTGCTAGCCTTGAAAAGGCAAATGGCCCAAAGTATGTCTGCTCCTCCTAATCGGGATAGCTAAGGAGGGCATTTCAAAATCAACCATATCAAGGCAATGCCACTAGGAATCAAGGGCAGCTAAATCGTCTTCTTCCCCCACAGAGGAACCTTGCCTTTGAAGTGCCTCCAACCAACTCAACAGTTGGATATTTGGAAACAGAACATGATTTCTCTTTTCAACTTGAATTTGAGCAAAAAAATGACGCTGATCTCTTCACGGAGGATCAAGAAGACTCTGCTAGCGACTCCCACATTGATTTTCTGAATTACCAGGATGAACCCAGAAGTGAAGGTGAAGCAGTTGAAGGATCATACGCAGTATTCACACGGTCCAAAAATCAATCAGCCCAACCAGCTGATAAGGAGAAAGCAGAGGAGCGACTTCAACCAACAATTTCAATTTTTAAGCAGGGAAACGCTCTACCTTTCCATCCAAAGGACTCGGTGATTGCCAAAAAAGTAAGTACCCCAAACATTTCTACACCTTCAACTTCAAATTCTTAGTCCAGTCCTTCCCCTTCCAAAAATCAAAAAGATGAATATCCATCCTCTGCTCCTGGCTCATTCCAGACATTTGACATAATTGACCACATAAAGAAAACCAAAATTCAAATGTCTGAATTTGAGTCCCTGCAGTCCAATCCTGAGCAATTAGACAAGTTGGTTCAATGTGTCAAGAACCAAACCATCCCTGCAAGACAAGAGGTTAAGAAAACAACTCATGATCCCTCAAGGAACATGTTCATCCCAAACAATCTTGTCATTACTCCTCCTGCTGCCCCTGGAAAATTAGAGCCTTTCTATGTTTCCCTGTTGATAAATGGTCACCAGCTCAACAATTGCATCATTGATTCTGGGGCTTCAGACAATGTCATGCTTGCTAAAGTGGCAGAATCTTTGGGTCTTACACTGACCAAGACATTTGAGAGATGTTTCTCCATGGAGAACAAACAAGTGCCACTACAGGGGCAAATTAAAGACGCCCAATTTGCATTTGTTGCCTTTCCAAACAAGCGAATCAAGATGACTGTCCTAGTGGCCGACGTCCCAGCATCATATGGCATCCTTTTTAGGCGGAACTTCTGCAAGGATGTTGGAGGGGAATTAAGCATGGACTTGTCTTAGGCAAGAATCTCTGTGAAAAGTGTAATGCAGAGGTTGCTTCCTGAAAAAGAGGCAAAATACGTTGTCACTCAGACATCAAGCCCTGAAGCTCAAATTTTGTCTGAGTCTTCAAGCAGGGGTAATTATTTTCTATCTACTGAAGACATTCATGTTCCAGTAGATGAAAATTCTGCAGGTGATGATATAGGAATTGGTTCAGACGGAACAACACCAAGTATGCCTGATAGTGCCAATCATTGGCAGGTGTTGAATGGGAACAATCAAATCATGTGTTGGGCTGAAACAGAAGAGCAACCAATTATGGTAATGGACCATGCTGCTGCGCATCAAAATCAGGAAAAAGAACTCTTTGCCAAGAGAGCAAAGATTCGTGATTTTCGGATTAAAAGTCAAGTCTTGTTGTGGGGCAAGAGGAGAAAACCAAAGGGAGGACAGAAAATTGGTTTTTTGGTGGAGAGTTCCATTCACCCATCACCGATTCTGAGGAGAAAATGGCTTCTTGCTAGTTTATCAGGACAGAGTGCCATTTTCACTGCCTCTCAGATGGCAGCGTCTGAAATACTTTAATTTTTGAAGTACCAGATAAGTTCACCTGTACATATGTATATCTGTATAGTCTTTAGTTCTGTTTTGTGCTTTTCGTTTTCGTTTTTTTAAGCCTTTTTTTTTGGGTAGCATGACTCCATAGCCCAATGGCATACTTCAAGGCACTGAAGATTCTGGTTTTTACTCCCCTTAGATGTTCCAAAGTTTTCAACTGAAAGAAGTTTCCCAACTGGAGCCAGCTGTTGTCCCCAAAAATGAGTGACATCTTTGGGACAACCTATGAACTATTTTGGTTCCCCAGACCAAAATCGTCTCTTCCCTTTTCAAAATTTGTTCTGAGCATTCAAACTCTTCATTTTTCAAGCTTCTCAGAAATCTACGGACTCTGCAGGAAAGAAGCAAGCTCTCAACACTTAGGTGATTTCAAAGTTGGTTCAACGACAAGGTTCAACCAAAAGAGTTCATCGGCAAGCTTCTAAGCAAGGATTGAACCATTGAACTGTTGAACCATTTTGGTTCGACGGGTTCAATGGGTTTAAAGGTTCAACATCATCAACAAGGGTTAAGCGCATTTGTCAAGGTTCAAAGTTCAACCGCTTCAAGGTTCAACAGCTTCAAAACACTTATCAAATAGAAGGCTTGAACCATTGAACCGTTGAACCATTGAACCACTTTGGTTCAAAGGTTCAACGGGTTCAATGGTTCAACAGGTTCAACGACCAAATTGTTCAACGCGTTTGGTTCAAAAAGATCAAAAGGACTTGGCCAAATAAAAAGAATGACCTAATTGAACCGTTGAACTTTGAACCAAAAGGTTCAACGAGTTCACAGGTTCAAAGGTTCAACCAGTGCGATGAAGATCGAAGAGCTTAGAAAGAACAAGTGACAGAAAAAAGATGAACCAATGAACCGATTAAACCTTGAACCGAAAGAGTTCAAAGTTCAATGGTTCATGGGTTCAAAAGGTTCAAAGGCAGCCTCAGTCAAGGAAAAAAGCAGCAAACAGGGGGTTCAACGGATGGTTCAACCAAGGAGCGAGAAAGCGATTGAACCAGGAAGCGATGGAACAAAAGAAGAAGAATGAACCAATGTACTTTTAGCGGGTTCAAAGGTTTAAGGTTCAACATGGTTCAAAGCGGCTAGCGACCATTGACGGCCCCACAGACGTCAAATTTAAACTAAGAAAATATCCGTTGAAATTCAAATAAAGCGTAAAACTTAAAAGAAGAACCAAGCGACTGATTGAAAAGATAAAATTCTTTCGGATTTGTTCAAAGGCTGACAGGGAACATTTCCTTCAGATTTTTTGTCCGAAGGAAATTATTAAGTGAAAGAGCCGTTAGAATTCTTTCAGAAGTATTTTCCGCAGGAAAATGACCAAGGCAAAGCCCGAAGGAATTCCTTCGGACTTTTGTCCGAAGGAAATAAGCTCGACCAAAGGAATGCCCGAAAGGAAAAAGCTTGAGAGCGTAGCATTCCAAGTGTCATCGTCCGTGTGATTGCTAGATTATGCAGAACACGCCACGTATCACTTGTTTAGATCAGCGGAAAACGGCCAAAGAAAGCAAGAAAGACACGAAGGAATTGCTGAGGATGACGGACTCGAATGCATTTAAAGGCCACAACGCCAAAGGGAAGAACCAAGCGACTCGCTGAAAAGAGAGCCCAAAGACTCAAATTGCTACAGGAGAGAGAGAGGAACGAGACCAAAGGACCAGAAATATCTTCAAAAGAGTTATTTCCAGTAGGTGAAATAGTGGATCAAGTAGACTTCTGAGCACACCAAATCAAAGACACAAGCCTGTTTTTCTTTCATAAAGTAATGACGAATTGGACAGCTGCGCAGATATCAGGAAAAAGACCAGACAGTCCATACTAAGAAGAGACATATTAGAGGAATAGACATATGGCAATACACTGTTCCCAGCATGGTCCCTTCAGACAAAACTGAAGGGCGCATTGAAGACGTTGACTGCAGCATGGGCCGTCCCATGGGAAAGAACGCCAAGCCTTGCGTAGTTTGCTATAAGATTGTAATTTCTCTCATTAGTAAAGGAGATCTCCCTGTTACTAGAAGCAAAACTCTGCCCAAATTGAAAGGCGAATACTGAGACTTTGAGCTCAGATTGTTGTTCATATCATTTTATCTGAATGAAAAAGCAAGTTGTTTGCAGACTTTGTGCTGTCATAGCTTGTATCATTTTAGGAGATTGTTCTTATGCCTGTTTTCTGAATGTGTTCTTGTTTATTTAATTTGGCAAGCAGAACTAGTAGAAGTAATCAGTAAGGTGTCTTGAAGCCAACTACTCTCAGACTTTGTGCTGTCATAGTTGTCTTCAGTGTGTGTTTATTTTCTGTTTCTATGTAAAAGACCTTGGAACGACTTTGTGCCCCCATTGTTCTTCGTATTTCACTTTTGGGCAGTCGAGGTGGAGACTTTGCACTACATTTCAGGGTGTTGGTTACTCTGTATTCGGTTGCCCGTTACTTGTCACTACCAGAAAAATTCATGTTGTTTGCAAGAACAAGCACTTCTGAAAGAAGAGAAGTGCCTTCTATCATTTCACCAAGGTTTCTACTACCCAGAAAGGGATCTGGCTCTTGGTTGAATGTTAATTCTGAAAGAAGAGAAGTACCTTCACCAATCTCCCAGAATTTCTCCTCTGTTTGTTAGCATCAACTCTGAAAAAAGAGAGATGGATGGTTTATCCCACCCGTGTCTTACTTTCTGCTTATATATAGTATATAGCCTCTATATATTTAATAGGGAACCTCCCCTTGATGAGAGGAGAGATTTGTCCCCTGTTGATGTAGTAAAACTACACCTAAACGACCAATCTCCCTATGCTGTGGTGATAGGAACTATTTTGCTCACCAGTTAGCTGGTCGACAAAATATTCACCCAACAGAGCGCAGAGACAGGAGAAGGTTATCAGACAGTGTGTTTTCCTACAACGCTTGTGGTAAGTTCATTTTTTGTGCGTCTTCATTAAGCCTTCCTATTAATCTCCCTACAGTCTAGTCCTTTCATCAAATAAAGTGTATGTATGTCCTATTAAGCTCCCTACAATAAATGAGTAGATCAAACTTGTTTGGTGCATCACCGTATTAGTCTAGGTTTTGTTTTCAGTAATCCTTCTCTCTTTTCACCCCCCCCACTATATATATTAGCAGTAGTACTGAAATAACTCAGAGATGCATCAAAGGGAGCTAGCCTTTATCTAGAGACTCTCCCCTCAATTTTGCCAGACCCACAGGCAAGAGAGGAGTCTCCATTGCGCCGCATGGAGGACAGAGGCTCAGCCTTCTGTCAAGGGTGCAATCCACAGCATCAACAGCTATTGTTAAGAGTTTTTTTTTTTAAAAAAAAAGCAAAACAACTAGTCCAACCACAGACAACATGACAACTAGATTTCACGACCTTCTTGAAACAATATCAAATGTTTAGGTCCATAGGAGGATTGAAATCCCTTGTTACAGAAGAAATCCCAAATGGCCAGAAGACATTAGCAAAAGCCATATCATTAACTCTTAAATGGGAAATTCAGAAATATTTGATCATGTACTTAAGCTAATACGAATAACAAGCAACAATTTTTTTCTATTGAAAAGAGTTTTCTATCAGTAATGCAATGTTATTCTTACAACAAATGATTTGGGGTGGATGTAATTTATATTTAATAGATTCTACAATATTACCCATTGTTGTTTAGAATGCTCAACTCAAGGGATGCAATAGACAAGAATGTTGCCCCACAAAACAACATTTTAGTAACCAAAAAAGCAAAATAAACGATTATAGTCCAACCATAGATAACATGACAGCTAGATTTCATGACCTTCTTGAAACAACAGCAAATGTTTAGGTCCATAGGAGGACTGAAATCCCTCGTTACAGAAGAAATCCTAAATGGCCAAAAGACATTAGTAGAAGCCATATCATTAACTCTTAAATGGGAAACTCTGAAATATTTGATAATTTACGTAAGCTAATAAGAATAACAAGCAACAATTTTTTTCTATTGCAAAGAGTTTTCTATTAATAATACAATGCTATTCTTACAAAAAATGATTAATGGTATCAACCTTGTGTCAAATCAATCCAAAGGATCGAGAAAAAGCTAGTTTAACTCATAAAAAGTTAATATACAGCGTAAATAGCTACTTTTCAATTAAAAAAATTGATTGAACATAATAAATTGAAAACTAAACATGATATAAAGTCTAAGGCACCAAGATAACAAGCACTAGGCAACAGAAGCAATCAGTGAAGCTGGTGGAGGTGGAAAATCATCTGGCTTGTCACCCCAACCCCAACCACCACCAATAGGAGGATCCGCTATATCAGATACTGGCTCCTACTCATCATTTTGATTGTCCTTATTTCCTTCATCTGCTAGTCCCTGTCTAGGAAAGAAAATAGCCAACACAAGTTGGGGGCACTTTCCTTCTTGTGCGCTGGGGAGGGTTGCCAAAACTATGGTGAACCACTTCAGCACCTACTATGTGAACGATGCTTATGATGAGCTCCAAAACCCTGGCTTTGAAAGGAAGACTGTCAATGAGCAAAATCGAGGGGGTAGCAGGGGGCCGAACCCAACTAACTATGCAAGGGTTACTTCCCCAATGGTACAACAAACTCTAGGGGTGATCCACCTCCAATTGGTCCGTTGCTTGAACTTGAATTTGTAGCATGATATTTAATATCACTTGCACTCTATTAGAAAAACGTAAAAACAACCATCCATAACTAAATGCTTCGAGACAACATTATTTTTTTCTTTCCATAAATTAAAAGAACATATTAGAACAAAATATTTTCCATACTTGATCGTATTGTGCAAGTAACGTTGTCGAATCCCCTAACAACACCCTCTTCCAGGAAATAACTATGGACGAAATGGTTGAAAAAGGGTATCTGTATGTATTCACTTCCAGGCCAACTGAGCATGCTTGCAAAACCAAAAAAAAGATTTTTGGTGCTAATATGAAGAGCACAAATGAACAAGTCAATTTTCAACAAGCAAACCTTGATACAAAATACACCAAAGGATGGAGCCATTTGGGTTCAATAATTGCTTTCCAAATGTTATCAAACCTTCGCCCCCATGTTGTTGTAGAAGAATTAACTTTCCATCAAGCATTCAAAGAATCCACTTGAATGCATTGAGGGGAGAGAAACTTATAACCAAGCTAGGGTCAGTACCAATGGAAGAGGATCTCCAACTCTCAACAGGGCACTTCCAATCAGTCCACCATCTAGCAAGTGTTTGAACTCCAGCTTTGGGTGTTCATTTGGGGAGCTTTTTACACCTCAAAATTGAAGCAAGGTCATTAGTAGAAAGCTAAAACTTATCATGTAGGTGATAGGTCAAGGTATCCAATCCCGAGATCGTTTGCAAAATCTGAAAGTCTAAGACTCTTAATCTAGGGAACCATGGAAAAATGAACACCATAATAGGAGAGAACTGGAGCCCACTAGAGTGAATAAGAATTTAGAGAAAGGCCTATTCTAAATCCATCTCCATCCAGACTAAGTGAGGTTTGATCAGCTCCCAAGTTTTTCATATACTTTGAACCACAAAAGACCCTTCGATCTTGACAAGAACCTCAATGAGCCATTTGGGTTTAATAACTACTTTCCAAATTTTATCAAACATTTGCCCCCATGTCGTTGTAGAAGAATTAACTTTCCATCAAGCATTCAAAGAATCCACTTGAATGCATTGAGGAGAGAGAAACTTATAACCAAGCCGGGGTTGGTACCAATGGAAGAGGATCTCCAACTCTCAACAGGGCACTTCCAATCAGTCCACCATCTAGCAAGTGTTTGAACTCCAGCTTTGGGTGTTCATTTGGAGAAGATTTTTACACCTCAGAATTGAAGCAAGGTCATTACGAGAAAGCTAAAACTTATCACGCAAGATAGGCCAAAGTATCCAATCCCGAGATCATTTACAAAATATGAAAGTCTAAGACTCTTAATCTAGGGAACCATGGAAAAATGAACACTATAATAGGAGAGAAGTAGATCCCACTAGAGTAAGAATTTAGAGAAAGGCCTATTTTGAATCCATCTCCATCCAGACTAAGTGAGGTTTGATCAGCTCCCAAGTTTTTCATATGCTATGAACCACAAAAGACCCTTCGATCTTGACAAGAACCTCAATGAGCATAAATGATTGGATGCTAACACCTTTCCAAGTTGCCCTACCAAAAGGGCTACTTTCACTTATGCAATTATGAAGCACAATTTTCGAAGCCTCGTTTCCTTCAAGGGAATGAATAATCCATTTAACATAGAGGGTAGTGCCTTGAAGTTTGACATCCAGAAGTCCCAAGCCACCCATCTCTTTAGTTAGGTCAACAAAAAGTATCCCTTGCAACTTTTGTAAAACTCTCTAGAGCCTTCAAAATTGGCCCAAAGAAAGTCTCTGAGAAGACGTTCAGGCTTAGCATAAGTAGCTTTGGATGGTGCCTAACAAGAAGAGTAATATACATGTGTGGCTACAAGGACCTTAGAGCAAACCTAAAACTTAATAGCCAAGGAAAGTTGTTTAGTGATCCAAAAATCTATTTTCTTCTCCACCCTCAGTAACACATAGTTCTAGAGATCCAATGTTGTTGCCTTGGATGCCCAAGAATTTAAATTGTTCTCAAAGCCCAAACCAAATCGGGTTGGGTGATCTTGGGCCCAAGGGGATTCCTGATGGACAACCTACTTAAATAGATTTAAGGCGGTTATGTGCGAAAGTGGTTTGTGAATAAATAGAGTTGCAGAATTGCAAAATATGTAATGGAATCTAAGAAACAGATGCGGAAACAAACATTACACATTCAACACAGGAGATTGGCAAAATGATGCCACTTATATTCAATATAAAGGATAAGTAAAATACATATGTGTACAGTGTGCAATAAGACAAGGAATGTAAGTTCACATGAAAGGTATAAACATCGTGACTAATTCATCTAGGCTAGTGTCATTAGACAAAGCAAGGAAAGTAGGTTTCTATGATCAGAGAGAGATAAACATCCTAATTGATTTACCTAGTATGGAACCAATTCATCTAATATGAGATACTCAAAGCGTGCAAGTATTCAAGATGTTGTAGACATGGCCGATTAGGAAAGAGGGCAATGGCCGCTCACTTGGTTATTGTCTTAGTCCCCTTGACCATGTTCAGTGTCTTACAATATATATCACTACACGGAAGCAGTTACAATAGACTGTTACTGTTAGTAATTTTCCTCTGTCAAGGCCAAATTACTACCCTACCATCTAAAACTTTTCCAAAATGGTCATATATGGTCAAAAATGTTAAAAGCATAAAAAATGGTTTCAAAAGTCATTAAATTGTCTCAAGGAGCTTTAAATATGTTCAAAAGGGTGATTTTATCCTAAGTCTAAAAATTCAAATTATAAAAAGGTCATTTGATAGTTCAAAAGGGTGATTTTATCCTAAGTCTTAAAATTCAAATTATAAAAAGGTCATTTGATATGTCAAATAGCCCCAAATTAGCTCCCACATGACATATTTGATATTATTATTAATATCCATATATTTTAATAATTTTAAAATGCTATTTCATCCAAAGAAAGTTTTCAACGCCAAAAATGAAATTCTTGCAAAAACAAGAAAAATAAAAGATTCTTGAAAAATATTGTATTAATTTTGAAAAGGAAAAAAGAAATCAAGATGAGTCCCACTTCAAGAACGAGAAGCGTACAAGTGGAGTTAGTTAAGGTTGACTTGTCAAAGCTTGTTTCTTGATTTCCATGCAAAGGGGAATCTTTTCTTGTTACAACTCAACTTGCAAGAAACTCAAGTGGAGTTCTCCTTGGAAATATGGCATAGTATTTTTAGAAAGGTATTTAGTTCTATCAAACTTGGGCCCACCATTCTTTTCAACGCAAAGATTTGGAGCTCATCATGTAATTTTTGTGGAATTAAGGATTTAATGAATAAATTATTGTAGAAAGGAGTTAGTCTTGAGTTGAGTCAACCAAGACTAACTCCTCCCATTTCTTGTTTCAACGCCCAAAAAGAAGGTTTCTTGAAAAAGATAAAGAAAAGAAATATTTCAAGAAGGTTGTAATTAATTTAAGCTCAAAATTGACTTGAGTTCACATCCACTTGATCTTCTCATATTATTTCAATCTGTGTTGCAGGGATACGCCCCCCGGCCCGACGCCTCCGGCACGGGGACGTCCTAGGTACTCCCGGAGGCGTTCCGCAGGCGCCCATCGCCATGCCGGAAACGTCCGGCACGATGACGAGCACCTCCAGGATGCCTAGGACGTTTCCGGCGCGTACCCAAAATTTTCCGGCGAAAATGCCGTAAAACAAAAAAAAACTCGAAAAATGCATTAACAAAAACCCTAAAAACTTAAAGTAAACCCAAAATGCTGAAAATGCCCTAACGCCTATAGAAGTAGCGCGGCCCTCTTCAAAACACACGAAGCAGGTCGCGACCATTGTTTGGCAGGTGCAAGTGCTGAAGCTTGAAGACGGTGAAGAGAATGAAAATTCGCCAGGAGGAAAAGAGATTCAGATAGCAAATTTGCTAGGTGAAGAGTGGACTGTGGCAGTGTGGAGTGAAGCCGCGCCGACGGGGAGGAGTTTGCAATTTGTAGGTATGTTAAATTTTTATTTTTTATTTACTATTTAGTTTTAATTTTTTAAACTTTTCAGTTGTATTTACTAAGTATTTAATAAATTAATTTTAAATTTTTCATTTAATATAAGTTATAACTATTAAAATAAAATATAATATTAAAAATTTAAATAATATTAAAAAGTTAAACTAAATACTATTTAGTTTTACATTTTTAATATTACAATTTATATTTTATTTTAAATTTACCATATCCTATATAGTATTTAAATTTTATTTTTAATATTTTTAATTTTAAAATTCTTTTAAATTTAAGTTTATTTATTTATTTTAATTTTAATTTTCTACAATGTTAAAATTTATGAAATTTATTTATTTATTATATTTTTATTTTCTGTAAATTAAAAATATATATATATATATATATATATTTTATTTTAAATTTATTTTAACACTAAAAACTTGAGTAAAAAGTAAAATCTTTCTTATTTTAATTTTCTCATTTTTTGTAAATATTAAATAATATTAAAATTAAATATTAATTTTGTTCATAAATAATACTAATTAGTAAAGTAGTAATTATTAAAAAAAATCAAATGTTTATTTTCTTTGATTAAAAATTAAAATTAAAAGTTGTAATCGTATTAAAATTTATTTATTTTTATTGTTCTTGTTTCACTTTCCATAAATATTTATTATTTAAAAAAATCATTATCAAATGTATATTTTTAAAAAATATAAGTTTCTAAGTTCTAACCCTAACTTCTGTGTATACTCTTCTCTCGCGCGTAATTGTGATCTTGAGAATCAGAAACAGAGTTAGTTGCATTACATTTATTTTTTATTTTTTCAAGTTTAAATATTTTAAAAAATCAAATGTATATTTTTTATGTTTCTAACCCTAACTTCTGCGTATGCTCTTCTCTCATGCGTAATTGCAATCGTGAGAATCAGAAACAAAGTTAGTTGTTATTAATTTTAATTTTGTATATTTTTGCTTGGTTCTAGAATCTAATTTGATAATTCATAATTAGGATATCTATAGCATCTAGTTCAATGTCAGGAGGAGGGCATGATGAAGCAAACCACACTGAAACCTCACTTCAAATGAAATATGACCCTGCCTCCCCTCCTTGGAAACATGTGATGATACTTGAGATCATTGTTGGAGGTGGGACTCATGTGTGGGTATGCAATGATTGTCATTCCACATTCAAATCCTCGTATACTCGAGTCAAAACTCATTTGACTTGGTATGAGCCATCGAGTATCAGAAAGTGTGATAAAATTCCCAAGCCAAAAATAGTTGAGTTCATAAAAGAACAAGAAGAAGCCGATGCAGCACTTGCTTCAAAAGACTGTTCTAAAACAATACCTCTCCAAAAAAGTAGATCAGGGAGACCACCCATAACACCTGCAGCAGTGAGTCATCCTTTCATTGAAAGTCAAACTCGAGCTCATTCAGTTGCAATACCAAAAGCTGATGATGATGCAGATGTCACTTCACGGAAAAAACCAAAAGGACTATTGGAAAAAGCTTTCAATGTCACATAGAGGGACATTACTGATGAGTTGATTGTTAGATGCATTTATGCATGTGGGCTGCCCTTCAATGTTTTGAGATCGTCTTATTGGCAACAAATGTTGAAAGCGGTCAATGAAGCTCCACAAAATTACAAAGGCCCTGACTATGAGAAAGTTCGCACCACACTCTTGGCCAAAGAAGTAGAACATATTCACACTTCTTTGCAGCCAATTAGAGATTCGTGGAAGGATTCAGGGGTGTCCATTATCTCAGATGGATGGAAAGATGCTCAAAATAGGCCTTTGATCAATGTTATTACAGTATGCCCTAAAGGGGCAATGTTCCTGAAGGCAGTGGATTGTGAGGGCGAAGTGAAAGATGCTCAATTCATTGCAAACATTTTAATAGAAGTTATTGAGTTTGTGGGCCCCCAACATGTTGTCCAAGTCATCACAGACAACGCAAAGAATTGCAGAGCAGCTACGTTGATTATAGAGGGCAGATATGAGCACATATTTTGGACACCTTGTGTTGTCCACTCCCTCAACTTGGTGCTGCAAAAGATTGGTAAAATTCAATGAATAGATCAAATTTATGCAGAGGCCAGTGACATTCAAACATTTGTCACAAATCATCACATGTCTCAGGCCATCTTCAGGAAATTCTCAAAGTTGGATTGTTGAAAGTAAGAAATTCGAGAACAAATTCTTAGTCTTACTTTTGAAGTTCTTAAATTTGAAGTTATAACTTTTTAATAATTAATAATTTAATTCTAGTTGTTTATCAAAGTTTACAGTTTGGACAATTAAACTTGGTTTATTTTTTTTTGGATAGATTGTTGAAACTAGATTTGCCTCTTACACGCTCGTCTTGAGACGACTTATGAAGGTGAAAGAGGCACTAAGCAGTATGGTGATAAGCAATGTTTGGGGTGTGTGGAGGCAAGCAAGCACCACTGATATTAAAAAAGCCAATAAGATCAAAGCATTGATCCTTGATGATAACTGGTGGACCAAGATTGAATATGTGCTTAGTTTTACAGAGCCTATTCTATCTATGATCCGATTTACGGATACAGATGCAGCTTGCATGGGAGAGGTTTATGATGGAATTGATTCCATGCTTCAAAGTAAGAGAGATCATACAAAAGAAAGAGTAAGACCCAGAAGAAATGTTTTATAATGAAATCAAGACGTTGGTCATGAAGAGGTGGAATAAAATGACCACCCCATTACATCTCCTTGCTTATGCTCTCAATCCGAAGTATTATAGCAATGAAATACTTCAGCTACCCAATAGGCAACCACCATATGATGATGTAAAGGTTGCAAATGGAACTAGGCAAGCATTCAGAAGGCTTTTTCTGATCTATCTGTCGCTAGTGCGGTCCGCAGTGAAATGGTCATGTTTGTAGCTTCAGAGGGCAGCATGGGAGAAATTGATGCTCTTTTTGACAAATCTAGTTTGGCTCCAATCAAGTGGTGGTATGTACATGGCCATGATTCCAAGTACCTACGACCTATTGCAATCAAGATTCTGTCACAAGTATTCAATTTGAATTAAATAAAAAAAATTATTAAGTTATTGACATATTTTTTTTACATTGTTACAAATTTTAAATTCAAAAATTCTAACAATTAACAACTTTTTTTTGTGATAGGTGGGCTAGTAATTCTTCAACAGAGCGGAATTGGAGTACATATGGATTTATCCATTCTGCTAAAAGAAACAAGTTGGCATCCAAGAAAGCTGAGTATTTGGTATTTGTACATTCCAATTTGCGCCTCCTTTCACACAAGTCTGAGGACTATATGCGAGGGCCTAACAAACTTTGGGATATCCTTCCAGAGAATATAGACTTGGATGCCTCCACATCTACATTTGCCCAAGTTTTATTACTTGGTGTGGATGATGTTGATGGCAATGAAGAGGATTCAACCCCAGGGGTGGAGAGTGGAGCTAGTGGGAGTTGTCCAAGTGGAGCTAGTGGAAGTAACATTCATAATTATTAATTATGAAGATGAGGACAATCTAGATGAATTATGAATCTATGATTTATTCTACATTTGCATTTTGAAAATTTGAATGTATTTGCAATGTATATTTTGAACATTTTGAAATTTGAAGCAATGAATGAACAAACACTATGTATTTACTATTTTCAAGTGTTTTACAAAAAAATTGAGTAATATGCATTTATATATATATATATAGAGAGAGAGAGAGGTACCTACGGCGTATCCAAATCAAGGTTTTATAAAAATGACGTACCCACGTACCCGAATCATACTCGTACCCGTATCCAAACAACGTAGATTTCAATGCCAATCTCTTGGCCTTTTGTATAATTTTCTATAAAATGACTTTTTGGAAGTCATTTTAAAAGGAGGATTATTGATATTTAATAATGTATTCCTGGAAGCTAGATAGAGGAAATTGATTTTGAGTTATATTTTTTGGGTTTTGGATGTGGATTCTATATAGTTTGTATTTGATTGCATACCAGTACTAAGTGGGATTACATCCCCTTTGGGCAGGCCCTTCCCCACCTATTACTTCCCATCTCATTTCACCTCTCTTCCCTTGCAGGTCATTTGAAGACACAGAGCCCTTCATCTGAAATGTTTATGCAAGGGTAATATAGAACTCCATTTTCATTTTGATTAACAATGCCCAGAGAATATCACAACATTCAGGTGCATCACCCCATTAAAATAAGTTTTTCCTTCTGACTTTCCCTTTGGCTTCCCCTGCCCCTTTTCATCCAAGAACAAAAATCAATCAGATTTAATAGATAAATCTTAAAGGAACCAACCCCCTCTAGGGGTTCTTCTCAACACAGAGGCACCCACCCTCTGAGAATATCCCATTGTTTCAACTGGAGCGAAGGTTTGCTAATTTAGCACATCTTCAAACAAGGTGCAACTCCAGATTGACAACAGTTACAAAAGTAGACAGTTACAAGAATGATCATCTTCTGCCTATGTGACAGTTCGACTTCCTTGCGGGTATGATAGTTGCACTTCCATCAGTGTTGCGTTGTTGATAGGATCCCTAACATGTAGACCTGGGGAATGCCACCTAGCATGCCATGCATTAGAAGAGTTCTAGTACATGGATGTGGAGTCATGTGCTTAGCTCGACTGATGTGCAGTATGCTACAAGGTGCTACGAAAGCATGCAGGGGTGTTGCATGTTTGTATGCTTGGCGCAAAATGTTATGAAGGCACTAAGTTATGTGCAAAGCTGGAGTGTTGCACGGTGTTCATCTTGACACTACGGGGGAACACAAGGATACCACAAAGGTTGTACAAGTGTTACACATTACCATGGTGATTCATCTTGGTGTTGTGGAAGCACGCAAATGTGAAGAGAGTCTCTACGAGTGCCATATAGATACACAAGTTGCATGTGTTGCACGAGCATGCATGGAATTGTGTAATGTGGACAATCTTTCCTTAGTGCCTTGTGCCAACTTGAGAAGAGCTAGACAAGTTGAACAATGCACAAGGAGTTACCGCAGATATAGAGATATAGAGTAAGGCAATTCGCTTGATGCAACCCAACTTTTCTGGGTATGCTCCAATTGTGGATCATCATACCTTTTTCAAAAAGCTCATCTCATCGTCTCGAAGTTCACAAAGCTAGAGTTGTGTGGGAAGGCATACTAAGCTCCGAAAACACTTTGAAGACCTTTGAAACTGACCTACAAGGTTTGCAATGCTAAACTACGAGAGTTGTGCGGTAACACAAAGGATGCCTAGGAACTTGCCCTTTGGCATGTGGGTGCTAAACTTGATGCAAAGGTTGTTGAGCAACACCCAATAAATGCATGGAGATCTGGTGTCTTATATCCTCTTGGATCAATGGGAGTATCAAACTATCTATAACGTTGGGTTTTCTTCCACTAAATAGAAGACCTAGAGGCCAAGCAGAAGATAGATTCTAAACATTCTTCAACCAGTGTGAGAAAAGAATCATCAACAAAGTGGTCATTAACCATCTAACATTTAGATTAAGGGAGACCGATTCCTTTAAACAAACCTCTAAAAGTGTAAACAATGAGGTAACTAAACCCTTATTCTACCAAAACATATAGGGAGAGACAAAGAGAGCAACCTTGTCTAATGGATTCTAACATCCTGAAGAGTTCAAAACTTAGCTCCATTAATGGTGATGAAAACACCAACATCTTGAAAAAGCATACTAATTGTTTTCACAAACCAAGCCCCAAACCTTGAAGCCTCTAGCATGGCAAGGATAAAGGGCCACTCAATTTTGTCATAAGCCTTCTCAAAATCTATCTTGATGAATAAGACTTTCTATTGTGAGGAGTGAGCCCATTCCATCCCTTCGAAGACTGCAATAACATTATTTAAAATGTATCTATTATGTATGAACCTAATTTGCTCAAGGCAGATAATGGGTACCACCTGATCAACATTCACAACAATTCCATCCACGATTGTAACACCTACCTTGTCCACAATTGCAACTAGAAAAACTGAATTGATGTAAACGCATCAATGTGTTTTATGTAATTATTATAATCATCTTTGCAAACACATTATGCAATGGATACAAACCATGTTTCCACATATGAGTTGTCCATTTCCACAAGGGATGCAAGCTTTGTTTCAAGTATCTCTAACACAATATCTTCTCAAGTGGTCACACCTATTACTACTCATAAAGAAAGCACAATCTCAAGTAACACTGAAAATTTATTCCCAATTTCCCCTCAGGTATCTAGTCATCCTGTTTTGGTTTTGAAACCCTAGTACTAGTGCAGTTCCATCCAACTTCCCACTCCATTCCCTCAAAGTATATAAGTGGAGCCAATACTTCTCTAGTGCTGCTCAGGAAAATGTATATTTGCCCCTTTTCATTAGGGTTGCAAGGGGTACCTCTCATCATCCCACTTGTCCTACTTTCTCCACGTCATCTTATAATATAGCACTGGGTACCACCTCATCAACCTTCATAACAATTCCATCCACAATTGTAACACCTACCTTGCCCACAATTGCAATTGGAAAAACTGAACTGATGTAAATGCATCAATGTATTTTATCGAATTATTATAATCACCTATGCAAACACGTGATACAATGGATACAAACCATGTTCCCACATTTGAGGTGTCCATTTCCACAAGGGATGTAAGCCTTGTTTTGAGTAGCCCTAACTCAATAACTTCTCAAGTTATCAAACCTATTCCTACTCAGAAAGAAAGCACAATCTCAAGTACTATTGCAATTTATTCCAAAATTCCCCTCATGTATCTAGTCATCTTATTTGGGTTTTGAAACCCTAGTACCACTGCAATTCCATCTAAATTCCCACTCCATTCCCTCAGAGAGTATGAAATGTGGAGCCATTACTTCTCCAAGTGCTGCTTAGGAAATTGTACCTCTGCCCCTTTTCAATAGGGTTGTAGAAGCAAGGGGTACACTCTTGAACACTATAAACATATCTTAGGGGCAAAAACCTCACACGGTGTACACCACTTCATCCTGAATAAAATAAATATCCCTATATGCAAAGGACTCCATGGTCTGAATCCAAGCCTCTAATTGGAAGGGCCTGGGATAAGACTTGTAGAAAGATCAAATAGTAAAGAGAATGAAGCTTGGATCCAAAAGAGTTGATTATGAGACATGGATTTATATGGAAACAATCCATTGACTCTAATTTCAAAGGTTTGAAAAACAAGGTAGCTCTGAGATATAAACTCATCAAACACTAAGAAGATAACCTCTCTCAAGCCAATAGCCAATTAAGAAACATTCAAGAGTTGAAAATAGGCATTGGTGTAGTATTGAATGAGGTGGAAGAAATGTTACAAGGGCTATACCCAATGACACTAGATTTAAAGAGTTTGAAAGACAGAATTGCTAATTGTGCTATATTGATTATAAACATATCTTAGGGACAAAAACCTCACACAGTGTACACCACTTCATCCTGAATAAAATAAATGTCCCTATATGCAAAGGACTCCATGGTCTGAATCCACGCCTCTAATGGAAGGGCCTAGGATAGACTTGTTAAATACAACCTCACTCAAGCCAATAGCCAATTAAGAAACATTCAAGAGTTGAAAATAGGCTTTGGTGTAGTATTGAATGAGGTGGAAGAAATGTTGCAAGGGCTATACCCAGTGACACTGGATTTAAAGAGTTTGAAAGACAAAATAGCTAACTGTGCTATATTGATTACAAATAACTCTCAAAAGATGAAAGATGCAGAAGAGAAAATCAAGTATGTCAAACAATAAGACCCAACACAGCAAAAGTAGGCATGTTCACCAAAGGGTAGATGTCCTTGTTTACACAGTTCACCGAGTATTACAAGAAAGATAATTGCTATGTCACAGCCAAGTTATCTAAAATCTCCAGTAAGGTAGTATGCCTCTTCTCAGAAACTCAGCAAACTACTATGCAAAGAAGGAATCCTGAATAATCCAGTTCCGAAGAGGAGGTTGGTGTCTGAGTTAGGGTTTAGTAAAATAATTGCAAATACAGTTTCCTCCCAAAGGGCTGCAGCAGAAAACATGCAGGTTAGGGAGACAAATAGTTTCAAAGAATACATGTAGGACCTAGTATAAAGTGCCAAGGAAACAAAGATATTCGTCATTAAAATGAAGAAAAAAAATCAAAAGTTAATTCAAAAATCAAATATTCTAAGTCCTCGAGTTAAGAGTTGTGTCCAAATTGATTATAGTTTTTAAAACCAAGTGTATGATGTGTTCAAATGATTTGTTGACGGTTTTGCCAAAGGATAGTTAAACCCTGACAACCAACCTTGTGTGGGTAGAACTCAGATTTAATTCTAAGTTCAGTTCGGTAAAGAAGACATGACAAGAAGATTATTTCAAAATTTTAAATCACTGTCAATGGAGCACTCATCCAATTTTTCAAAATCTTGGTAAGCAGTTTGCATTATATGCAATATTTGTTTGAATTAGAATATCGTATTTGGGCCTCTGATATTTCAGTGTTTTGAAATATTGAATGTTTTAGGAATGTGTTTGAAATACTGGGTTTTAGGAATGCAATGCTATGAAGAGATTCTTGATATTCAATTTCACTGGAACTGTTTGCTTCATAATTGTTTGATGCTTTTTGTATCTCAGCCTCTACCACTTACAGTTTGTTATTGAGCAATTCTCTGGGTTATTTGATTTGAACATATTTGTACCTCTGTTGTTTATGTTTTTAGTTGTGAGTAATCCATCTTTTATTGGGCAATTCTCTGGGTTATTTGATCTGAACATATCTGAACCTCTGTAACCTCTGTTTATGTTTTTAGTTTAGTAATCCATCTTAATATACCACAGGATTATGATCAATTTGAATTCCTATCACTTTGGTTGTAGATTGTAATTGATTTGAATAATTGCAAGTTTTACATGTGCTCTAACACTGGTAATTCAGGTAATTAATGGAGTGTCTTCGATCCATAATGGTATATATTTTTAGTTTTTTATATTGTGATTTCAAATTATTACTTCAATCTCCATAGTTTTAGGCAATCAAATAGTTAACCTGTACCAAAGCCCAAAAATGGGAGGGTTTCAAACCTCTTACCGTTTCCCTACAATCTTGTATGGTCAACAAGATGGTCCATACAATTCTAAAAGGATAGAGTTGAAAGGAAAAAATTCCTACAAAATAAATTTATCCTTTGATATCT
This sequence comes from Torreya grandis, assembly GCA_037957365.1. Lineage (NCBI taxonomy): Eukaryota > Viridiplantae > Streptophyta > Pinopsida > Cupressales > Taxaceae > Torreya > Torreya grandis. The sequence continues at coordinate 1,607,439 of JARHVA010003451.1, read as the reverse complement.
CAATGCAACCCTAAAACTATTCTCAAAATAAAGTCAACAACTAAACTACTGTTGTATTGGTAGCCATAATTCAATGTGAAATGTCACAATGTTTACCTTTCCATTTTGGATTTCACTGCACCCTTCTCAAAAGAAAGTCAACTAAACTAATGTTGTAATGGTAGCGATAATTCAACGTGAAATGTCACAATGTTTACCTTTCCATTTTGGATTTCCCTGCGCCCAACCATTTGCCTTGAGGCATTCTCTTTACAAGCAGTACTGCAATGAAAAACAAATAAACATGCACTTGAGCTGCATAAATGAGAAACATCAATGAAATTTACATGAAAGCGTAACCTTGGTAATTTACAAATTAAGCATTATGTCTTTCATGAAAAAGATCTAAAAGATCCAAATATAGTTTTATTTTTCAATATGGTAGGAAGTGTGAAAATGACCCCAATAGACTTATTATAACAATCAATTTTTTCCAAAGGAAGAACCTTTCTCGACTAAAAAATCAACCATTGGGAATGAACAAAGATAAGAGTAGGATCATCTTTGGGAAATGTTCCTAGCAACTTAGTGATAAATACGTGGTAATTTACAAAGTAAGCATTATGTCTTTCATGAAAAAGATCCAAATATAGTTTTATTTTTCAACATGGTAGGAAGTGTGAAAATGACCCCAATAGACTTATTATAACAATCAATTTTTTCCGAAGGAAGAACCTTTCTCGACTAAAAAATCAACCATTGGGAATGAACAAAGATAAGAGTAGGATCATCTTTGGGAAATGTTCCTAGCAACTTAGTGATAAATATGGACACATAAGGATTCTTTTTGTAGTCTTTTGAGTGTTTCCTATTGCAATACATGTCAAGAATGTTCAATATGCCACCATGGTTACTAAGTTGCACAGAAGCAAATATTGGTTTTAGTGACAAAACCAGCTGAAGATTACATCCACAAGGTTCATCATGATTTGGGTGTGCATCATGTCTCTATGTGTGGCTTTCTATAATATATAACTTTTTATCTCCCTATTTACCATAAATTTCTCTAAGGTATTATGTTAAAAATAATGATTGTCACATTTGATAAAATTTCAACATGTTGAATGATTACGAGTGTTGAGGAATTAAAATGTGTTAAAACATAAAGAGAATTTGGAATCTGGTGCCAAGGCCGTCTAGGGAGCTTGGGTGGATAGATTGATGGTCGAAAGTTATCAAAGCCATCTATGGTACCACCATCTTCCTTAAAGTTTATGGCAAAAAAGCTCATGCCTTCAAATAACCAGCTCACAAGGCTTCAAACAGTGAATTCTTTATAATTTCACATGAATTAAAGCTTTCTCCTTTTAATGACAACCTTCAACTGCAAGCTGCCAAGTGGAGACATAAGTTCAAAGTGGAAGAGGTTTATAGAGCTTGTAGTGCTCAACTCCGAGCTCTTATACATTAGCTGAAAATTGGTGATAGGGTTACCAAATAAATTTTCACCCTTATTCATTCTCAACAGGTTTTCGAAAAGGTTTGGGCCATTCACGAGGCCAATCAATGGCTCACCTTGGTTGCTTGATATTTTGCAAGCTTTTTTGCCCACTACCATATGGTGGTATTTGTCACTCAGCGCTTCTCTCCAGCCCGTGAGAATTCCCTCAACCAATTGTGCACTACCATACGGTGGTATTTGTCACTCAGCGCTCCTCTCCAGCCCGTGAGAATTCCCTCAACCAATTGTGCGACTACCTTCTTTCTCTTGATGACCTCCATGAGGTGGTCTCACAAATGGCGACTAATAAATCTCCCTGTGAGAGTTAGCAAACCCTTTGGGCTACTACTGGCTCGGATTTACACCATGGATATCTCAATGCATTAAGGCCTCTAATTTATCAAGGCAACATTAATTTCATTGGAAAAGATGGTAGGGAGCTCATCAACAACTGGCCACCAATCGCTCTTTTGAATGTCCCCTATAAAATCATAGCCAAAAACCTTTCTCCACATTTGAGGTATCTTTTGCCTCTCATTATTCGGTCCTAGCAAACAAGATTTATTCGCAATAGGTACATCCTAGACAATGTTGTTGTTTTTTAATGTTAAGTTGAAGGCTTCCACAAGCAATTTTTGATCAAATATTAATTGTTTGTGGGATTTTTACTCACATATATTTTTAGTCGTTACCCAAATGACCTCCATGAGTAGTCATTTCCCAAATAACATTTTTCCTCATGTGTTTGTGGAAATAATCACAAGGCTGTAAGCAATTATGATTGATGAAAGAATGAAGAGAAACTGGAAGGCACACATTGAAGTGTGTGTGTATCCTTCACTTATTATGTAAAAGGAAGTGACATACAATTGGGGTAGTTGGCAACTAACCATTAGCTAATGCTAACTAATATAGTATTAGTTATGTCTAACTAATTTATTAAATCAATATATGTAATACCCCCTCTCAATGACTAAATCAGAAACAACACCAAGTTTGTCAAAAAAAAATTACAAACAAAACACAACCAAGAGGTTTGGTCATTCGATCTACAGGGTGCTCTATAGAAGCACAAAAGTGAAAATAAATACCATTGGAATCAACCGACTATAGAATGTAGTGATGATGGATCTCAATATGTTTGATTCGTGCATAGTGGAAAGATTGGTATTCAATTGCCAATGACCCCTTTCTGTCGATACAAACCCCAGAATGGTTACCAACTACTTTTTCTTCAACACATTCAACATGAGATGTTGAATGCTCATTGGGGTTTACGCTCCTCTGAATGTTACTTCAATAAGAAAATTTACCAATCTTTGGAAGGCTATAAAATTAAACCCAACAAAGCTCATTTCCTTTGGTGCATTATTTATGAGGGCTTGCCTTTTGTAGACTGGCTAACCCATTTGGTGATTTCTCACCCGTTTTGCCTTACTCATTGTCGTCCCAAGGCATTCAAACACCTTTTATAGTTTTGTCCTCATGCTCAGTCTACATGGAGGTGGATTCACATTGTCTTCCAACCATTTATTTTAGAGTTTTTCACTTGGAAAATGGTCCTCCTAGGGGATTTGACCATGCTAATTGCACAATACAATCAGATTTGGCACATTTTTCACACCAAAATTATTTTTCAGCATTGGAAAGAAAGAAACAATGCAATCTTTAAAAACATTTCTCTTGATTATCAAATTTCTATTACTAACAAAGTATGAGTAATTTCTAATGCTATGCTTTAGATATAAGAACACAATAAAAAGGTAAGATTGGAGGTAGAGCATTTTCAAACCCTCTTGGATTGGTGGGTAAGCCACCCCATGAATTGTCAGTCGGGTGTTGTTGGATTCTCCTCTCCACCTGTCATGAAATGAAGGTCATGGTAGATACCACTCTTGTAGGTAGTAAAGTTTCTCTCCATGTTCTCAGTCACCCTCACCTAACTGCAACAATGGGGGTAGAGTATATTATCAAACAGATGCAAGACCTAGTGGGTGGGTGGCACTTCCACGACAGGGAAAGCTTCCTAGGCTTGCCCTTGCTATTTCTCCTCCCAGGGAAAAAGATAAAGAAGACATAAAAGTCAACCACCAATAACAAGTGGAAGCCCATCACTAATGTGGATCCTCCTTATGGAATTGGCTGAGGTGACAAACCAGATGATCCACCGACACTTTCGATTGGTTGGTTCCTACCTCATTGCTTCAGTCACTTAATGCCCTACTTTGATATGTGATATTTGTTCGAGGGACTTTCATACTGCTGTTATGATACTTATCCTTATGTTTTTTTTAACTGAAAGGTTTACAAAGGATTAAAATGACTTTAGTTACTACTATTTTTTATTAATAAGAATGATGAGTTTTTAGAGCTCTTTTGATCTCGTTTTTCAATTCATGCAATTGATTTGATGTTTTCTTTGGGGGTGTGATTCCATTCCACCCGTTTTTTTTGTACGACTAGCGATGTACTTTTTATATATTATTAATATAGAATGTTTTTCAATCAAAAAATATAGATAGATTTTTATTTTTATTTTTATTTTTGAAAAATGCGTCATATATTACTCCAAGGAACAAAAGGTTACATCACAAAGCACAAATCAAGAAAAGCAAAGATTACATCAACTTAACGTAAGGCTAATAGGAAGCATATGTCCCTACATAGGCAAGGAAAGAAAGCCACTGAGCCTACGCCCCAATGGTCAAAAAGTTCACATTTCTTCGAAACCACTCAAAATTAGCTTGTACAATCCAATCCAACTCATCTGAAAAGCCTCAGCTTCTCCATACAAAGAGGGAATGTGTTGTTTTGAAAGACAGCTTGGTATCTCATCCTCCAAAGAAAGTTTATTGCCACAACCATGTTGTATGCCATAAACCCTTGAAAATGTCCCTAACCATCCAAGAATCCCCCTAAAAGAGGATTTTTCAAGAAAGGAGCAATAAAAAGAAAATTGAATTCAATTTCCAGCCACCCCCAAAGGCCTCTTGCTGTTGGACATTTCTAAAAGATATGATCAATTGTTTCTTCTTTCCCACACACCATGCAAAATGCATCTGTAAAACCACTCTTGCTCAACCTTGCTTTAACGGCTAATCCTTGATGAATAGCCATCCTATCACCTTATGTTTGAAGGATGTTCTAGTTTTCCAAATAACTTGGCAACATCTTTGCCATAGCACTTTAGGGTCTTGAACCCACCATTGTTTGTTCAATCACGTTGCAATGGAACACGGCGTACCTACTTATATAATGGAAAAATGGAAGGCTTGAAGTGTAGATAGATATTTTAATAACGTCCACTAGACCAAAATAGTGTATGGAACCTCAAGAGCAAAAAACATAGCCAAAAAAGTGAGAAACAACCAAAAAAGAGAAGAAATGGTTGAAAACATAGCTAGTTGAACCCTAGTTCAAATTTCCACTACCATTTGCTCCTCAAGGTTCATTCTCCTACTATAAATTTTGAAAAAAAATTCCCCATTTTTTTCAACATTTTCTTCTTCAAATATGATAGATAGAGACACCTCTTGTAGGCTGTTAAAGTAGCTAGCTCGAATGCCACCATATAGTGCTATTTTGTCTCTCCCATACCCGATATGTAGAAAAGACATATTCTCTCTTCCTTCCTTTCTTTTGGGATCTTCCACCTACCCATCTCACATTTAAGTTGGTGAGATTTGGTGCTCAGTTGGTCTATGAGCATCTTTTCTTTCCATTTTATTTTTGCCCTTATAAATTTTTTGGTCATGCTCATAAGTAGGGTTAAAATAAGTCATGCAATATTGCTTTTTCTTCCATAATTGCTTTCTCCACATACTGGGCATTCATGTAGGTTGATGCCCTACTTATTCATACATAGTTTGGAAAATCAAACTAGCACTCCCCACTGAAAGTGACTAGGTGCATATATAACTTACACATATATAGAGGCCTGTAAACCTCAAATATTTAATCATCATTAGATACTCATTACATTGGCGCATTTAGCACAACAACTAGGACACTTTGGGGAGATGCAAGAGGCTATTTGGAGTCAAGCCACAATTTTTGTCCAACCTTCTGCAGCTAATGGTGGTGTTTTTGACTACCCAGTGTCCCACAAGACCTTCCCCACTCAAGACAATAATGCTCTTCAGGAGTCCCAAGTGAACTGGAACTTCCCTAAAAAAGCTCACGAGGCCATGGCTCAAGCATTGGCTTCTTCCTCTAAAAAACATATGTTATGTTTATTTCTTCCTTGACTCATAATGTTTTAAAAACTTCTTTAGTTTAGTTAAACGTTTCCAACAACACCTATATGGTTAAGACTTTAGTATTTGGCTCGATGCAAACCATATGTATTGATAATATATCTGGATCCTTGAGACAATCTTTCTCAGATGAAACTTTGACAAATTGGCTGAAAATTTCTATAGTTAGTTTTTGCAGTAGTAACATTTTATCAAGTCATTTAGTGCTAGTTGCTTTATGTTGTAAAAATTTCCAGTATTGAATTTTCTCTATTTTTCGTTTTTGAACTCTATTTATATAATCTGTTTCATGAATTATGTAATGTCCCCTTTTCAATGCCAACTTGCTAAGGAGAACTTTGGCCCAATTTGACTTTCCGTGGGCAAAAAGGGAATACAAGGGAATTACTTTAATGTTAGATTTTTAAGTTGATTAAAAGTGGCTTAGAGAGGGGACTTTTAAAGTAGCCCTTAATTAAACGGATCATGAGGATTCACTTTTTCAAATTTTGAACCTTTCCCTCCATTTTGAGCACCCCAATTGGGAGGAAAGGATACAAAAAAAAGAAAGGAGGTTCTTTTATGGATTATGTTATGATGATCAACTAAAATTCAAAGTTTGAACAACTTGCTTATGCTTTCATCCTTTGAGGAGAAAACCCCTCTTTGGTATTCGGGTATTGAGGATGAAACTCTTCAATAGGTGATTTCATCCTAAAGTCATATTTGAGCGTGAACTGATAGATTTCAAGTCCAAGGCACGTTTCTAAGTGCAGCGCAATAGAGGAACAGCTTGTGGAGGTGGGATGCAACTGTTATCAGCCCTATTTTGGGCAGTGGACTTCCTTTTCAGCTATGTTAAGGGCAATAACATCAATGGGCACCCTCTCCTAGGTAAATGAACCTCTTGAGGGTTTGAAATTGCAGCTTCTAGGGCAGTTTGTGGAAGATTTTGATATTTTTCAATCCAGCAATCAGATGGTATTTATTTAATAATTTTCAGACCTGATTTTGTTGTTAAAAATCAGACTTATGGGCTCAATAAATATTTTGAATATTCTATAATTTTTATGAGGGTTTCTATGAGCGGAGACAATTATTTTATGCATGAATAATTCTATTTTAGGAGTTTGCAATTTATAACTAGGGTTTCTATAAAAATCAGAATTTAATATTTTCAGTATAAGGGTTTGTTGGAAAACCCAAATTGTTCTAAATTGCCCAGAAAATAGACATTATAGTGGTATCAAAGCCAATTCTTGGCCATCTGTAGGGTTTGAGTTCTACAATGGATTGGTGACCTAAGTTATCACCAAAGGAAGAATATATAAATCCCATCCAAGAGGTATGGATGCGAATACAAAAAGAATAGAAAAAAGCTAGAGATCATTTTGAAGAAATCAATAGAAAAGCAAGATAAGAAGGGCAAACACAAAGCCAAAGCATTAAGAATCAGCTTTTGACACAGTTTTTTATCAGCTATAAAGCCTTAGATTCATTTAGAAGAACACAAAAGAATGATCCTATTCATGAGGCATGGTTGGAAGAGTAGTGTAACAGAGATGAGGTCAAAAATTTTACATTTGATGAATATGATAAGAAGTCTGATGTATACACATATTAATATATCTTTGAAAAATTCTTGGAGGCATACACAAAAAATAGAAATAGAAAATTGAAGGAGAAAGATGGCTAGTCAAACCCTCAACAAAATTCCAAGGAATCAGAAAGCAAGAGAGTTCAAATCTGAATGAGGTTAGTGAACAGTCCATGGAGGCACCTATCATACAAAAGGAATGTGGAAAAAATGTTCCATCCCAAGAGGACAAGAATTCAAATCTGAAAGAGGTTAGTGAACAGTCCATGGAGGCACCTATCATACAAAAGGAATGTGGAAAAAATGTTCCATCCCAAGAGGAAGAGAATTATGCCCTCGTGAGGAGAAAAGAGAAAAGTAAGCAATTGGATTATATCTTCATGATTATAGCAAGGAGCATGAAGGTTTTCATTTTCAGAAAGGCATTAGGGAAGGATATGCATTTGAGGTGAACGTTTTAATCAACCTCAAAATCTCTTTTGGGAAAGGTAGGTGAACACTTTGGTGATAGCTGAAGATGATGTAAAGGAAAATCATACTCCATATTTATTATTTCCTAAGGATTTATTGTATCACCATCATACTATGTCCTTATAATATTTCGATCATAATGAGAATCATTCTAACAATGAGGATAAGATGAAGGGTACTAAATAGAAAGAGGATCTTTTCTAATAAGCCCCTATCCATCTTCTGAGCATTCCAAAGAGTGGGGGCAAATCTATTGCATAGGAGCTATTGCCATATGAGATGGATTTTCAAGATATCTATGGGAAGGTACTTGACAAGATTAATGTAGTGGAGGCAAATCAATCAAAGACTCCTACTTCAGCCAAAAGAGATAAGCATGCTAATCGCAGCCCGAGCAATCATGGTCATGCCCCATATTCAGTGCTCCATACTAAGGCAGTTCTAGATTGTTGTCAAGAGGGTCACCACCCTTATAATTTCATTTCAAGTTATGGTAGGGAAAGCCAAGACCTAATCCAACTTTGCCATCATTTGGAGAATGGTAAAGGGAAGGAATCAAAGAGAGCAGCAGTGAAACAATTCAATATTTGGATAATAAGAATGCATTTAAGGAGGTAATTCTGAATCCCAAGGGAGGTGTTAAAGATATCCCAACCAATCTTCATCCGGCAAAGAAAGGTGAACAAGTTGAGGACAACCAAATGTATGGAAGTGTTGTGGATTTGTTGCTTCCTACTGTGTCATTTCAAATGTGTTGTCATCATAGGCAACATGTTGAAATAATGATCATATGTCAAATTTGATGCTTCATAGTATATCACAGCAAATTTGTGGTTATCATGGACAACATAGTGAAAATGGTGATCGAGTGCAGAACACTTTGAGTGGCAAAGGGTATATAGATTCTTTCATACAAGTTTCAAATTGCTTGTACATGAAAGTTGGGGATCCGAGTGATCTTTGGAGATACAAGAAGGGTAAGGTCTTGTCTTTGAGGAGTTCAATGTTACTATTGTTAATAAATTATTTATCTCATGCATTTGGCTCGAAAACAAATTCATGAGGAACCCTAGGAAGTATGTCAGGAATTCTAATAAAGTGGTGAAGAATCAATGCTTACAATCAATAGATCACTCCTTGGAGCCAAATCCCACACTTGAGGACAAGGCTATAAAGAAAGTCACCATTGCCGGAGCAACGAGATGCTGGATGTGGAAAGTAACGGATAATGGTGTCCAACATGCCATGGAGTTGAACATTGGCTGCTATCTCTGAAGTACTAATTGGATATCAAGCTACAAGTAGATATTTGTTGAATTTTTAGTCCAGCCCCTAGATCATTCACATAGCTGAGTTTGGCGACTGTTGTACCAATCTTTTATATGTTGCCAACAACAATACCAGTCTCTCTTACACTTGTATGACAACCATACAAGTATTTTCAGCCACAAGGTGGAAGGATGTTATGGAAGAGTTCTCAACTACCACCGTGCTAATTGTGAATGAGAAAATACAATAGTATAGCTACACCCATGCTTGGAGCAGCAAGAATGGACATTTGGAAGTCCATCCCATGAATGGAAATTATGAAGAAGATGCAAGCATTGGAGAAGAGTTGAACAACATGCCTATGAGACATGACGAAGCGGTTGAAAGAGTGGTGTGGGGAGCTCTTGATTTCATTGACATATTTTTTCAATGTGCAGGTTTAAAAATTGGGACAGCCATGCCACAAATTCCCAAATTTCATGTTGCTGTCATAAATATTTTCAGCCCCTACGATCCTGCTTTTTCATTGATGCACTTACTTCCAATAACTCTTTCAACTCCTACATGGTTCATACCCTTGACGGGGGCAAAAAGATATCAAATATGCTGCTATTATGAAATTTTTAGAGTGTTGAAATTGTTGCTATCAGTCAGGTACAACTGTAAGTTGGCATAAGTTAGGGGAGATTTTCGAAAGGAAGAAGTTGGAGAAAGGGTTTATCTGAAGCAAATCATCATGGAAACGACTCTGGCATCCTGGCAGCACCTTGCACATGTAGAAACGACCCATATGAGAGTTGATAAAGAGACTCTTATGAGTCAAAGAGTGCATATTTTGCATATGTCCAAGGAGAGTACAAGATCATGGCACGTGACAAGCATGAGCGGGAGCAGCTAAGTTTGTTTTCAGCCCAAGCAAAGAATGAAGAGTAAGTTGTTGCAACAAAAGTGGAAGAGGTTGCTGAAGTTTTTTCACACTTTGAAGAGTTCCTAAGGTTGATTGGGGATCCTAGTATTTGCAAAAGGATACAAGGAGTGAAGAATGGAGCTTGCAATTGCTTGAGGGCAAGCAATTTTGGGAAGGGAGGATTGTAATGTCATTTTTTCAATGCTATCTTGCTAAGGAGACCTTTGGCCCAATTTGACTTTCTGTATGCAAAAAAGGAATATAAAGTATTTTAATGTTATATTTTTAAGTTGATTAAAAGTGGCTTAAAGAGGGAACTTTTAAGTTAGCCCTTAATTAAAAGGATCATAAGGATTCACTTTTAAATATTTGAATATTTCCCTTCATTTTGAGTGCCTCAATTGGGAGGAAAAGATATAAAAGAAGGAAAAGAAGTTCATTTTTGGATTATGTTGTGATGATCAACTAAAATTCAAAATTTGAACAGCTTGCTTATGCTTTCAACCCTAGTGGAAGAAGCCCCTCTTTGGTATTCGGGTATTGAGGACGAAACCCTTCAATGTCCAGCAGATGATTTCAAGTCTAAGGCACCTTTCCAAGTGCAGCGTAGCAAAGGAACAACTTGTGGAGGTGGGATGCAGATGTTATCAGCCCTATTTAGAGCAACGAACTTCATTTTCAGTTCTGTTAAGGGCAGTAACATCAGTGGGCACCATCTCCTAGGGAAACGAATCCATTGAGGGTTTGAAACTGCAGTTTATGAGACAATTTGTAAAAGATTTTGGTATTTTTCAATCTAACAATCAGCTGGTATTTATTTAATAATTTTCAGACTTGATTTTGTTGTGAAAAATCAGACTTATGAGCTCAAATAAATATTTTGAAAATTCTATAATTTCTATGAGGGTTTCTATAAGTAGAAACAATTATTTTATGCACGAATAATTCTTTTTTAGAAGTCTGTAATTAATGACTAGGATTTCTAGAAAAATCAGAATTTAATATTTTCAGTATAAGGGTTTGCTGGAAAACCCAAATTGTTCTAAATTTTCCAAAAAAAGGACATTACAACTTAAAATAGAGGGTTTGTACTTTTTCCATCTTTTAATATATTTTTTTCTTGGAAGTATGTTCATAATTAAGTATAGAATCTAACAAGAGTTATAGTTGTGTAATAGCCCAAGCAACTACATTCTACATCCTACCAACTGGGGATTTTGATGAGAATTTTACATGGAAAGACATCTAGGTCATTTCAGTTCCACAGGAAGGGTGGTAGAACAATAGTAAGTCCTATTATATGCTACTTTGTATAAATTTTGGATCAGCTGTGTTGATGTTTTAGTTTGTTGGGTTATAAAGGGCGAAGCCCCGTAATATGCTAGAAGTGGGGAAGATACCGTAAGTCAAATGTGACAACTCGGAACATTATTGCTATATATTGAAACTATGCATCACAATCACTCGAAAGAGTGGCTCATTCTGTAATAAAATAAAACAGCGAATCAATTCTAAATTAAATGTAAAAGGTTGTCGACTCAGGAGGGAAACAGTTTCTGGAAAGTTCCCCACAACATTTTTTTTTAAAACAAAACCAAAAAAGATATCTATTAATAAAAGATTATAAATGTGCATATTCTACTATCCCAAGCTTGGAAACTATTACTCCAAGCCCGTGCATTATACACAAGTGTGATCATATCACCAACAAACCTCATTAAGTCTTAAGTATGATCTGGAGCTAAAATTTGACTAAATTGATCTTGCACTTTGGACGACCACCATTTCGGTGGAGGGCCATGGCCCATAAGACATAATATTACTATTGTCAAGAGCCCATTAGCCAATGCATCTGCCACTTTATTTTGTTGGCGAGGGACATGACTAAAGTGGCAACCCTCAAATTTACTTTTCATCCTTTGGACTCTTTCCACCTCCCGTAAGATCTGCCAATTATAGAAATGAGTGACTTGCATAATTGAAATGGACAACTATAATAAGCCCTGGCAGAGAATCTCCCTACCACCAAAGAGTTGTTTTACAGAAAATTACGTGCCAGGAATTCAACTTTGAAAAAAAACGTGTGGAAACATGAGGGTGATGACTTATATTAATTTTGCCATATGGGGAACCCAATGTTGAAGCCCAACCTATCCTGTGTTCTCTTGGTTTGCTATCCCTGTCCTCATTTATCTTCTTTTGTATTTGAAATTTTAGTTCTTATGATATGTTGACCACTTGTGAAAAACAATTATGATGTACAATACAATGTGCATTTGAGAATTTGATTATAATCTGGTTATGATGTGATAATACACGCATATCATGTTGAAGTTATGATTTATTAGTATGCTTGTGTAACACATGATAAAGCCATAAATTCCGGTCTTGGGGAAATGGTCAATGGATTTGCGAATGCTAGGAGACGGTGAGGATGTTTAATAATTTAGTGGTAGGAAAAAACTCGCCGGCATAAAGGAGGTTTAGGACTCATGTAGGTCTATTAAGTTCACCCCTCCCTTAACTCATGGGAAAGTTTCATTGTGTACCTATGGTACAAATATCTGTTATTACTATTATTTAATATTATATTATATTATGAAATGAGATTTTGTCCAGGAGTGATGTAGGATAATTCTTAATATTTCTTCAAGTATTGGAGCATTTGGTGCTTGTCCACTTTGTATTCAAGGCCCCGCCTACATTCCTAGCTTGAGAGATAGCCTCATTTTTAAAGCATTTTGGCATTCTATTTTCGAAAGTTCTAGGTGCTTAAGTAACATTAAAAATCTAGTCAAGGGAAAAAGGTAAAGGTTGAAGCTATTAAACATTGAATACATATTCTTTAAACTTTTTCCTAAGGACATGAAGCAAATGCATTGTGTGCCCAAGTGAGAATGGTTTTTTCAAAGTATAAAAGTAAGTCTCTCTCCTTCAAGAGAATTGATGATTTTCAAATTCACATATCATTGTAGGATCTAGTGAGTTGATATGGTGCACTATGGAGTGGACCTAAACCATAATTGCCAAGGGAGTGTAGATGGCCATCTTGAACTTTCCATTTTAGAGTTTTAGGTCTGAATAATATTGCGTTTGTATAAAGTCATTGCATTATAATTAAGATATCGTGATTTGATATCTTTTTATTTTTGTTTTCCTTGTGCTTGCTCTTCTATGTCTAGATGGCATAGCATCAACACATTTTCTGTTTTTAGTTTATATAAGTAAATTTTATGATTCATTATATTACTTCAACTTATTAAGGATGAATATGTAACATTATGCACAAGTTATTGACTACATTTTCTGTTTGTAGTTTATATAAGTAAATTTTATGATTCATTATATTACTTCAACTTAAAAAGGATGAATATGTAACATTATGCACAAGTTATTGACTATATTTTTTACCTTGATAGTTCTTAAGGAATGTTAGCTTATAAAGAGATCAATGGCTATGCTTATTGAATCTTTCTAAATTTATCATTCCCATAAGGACCAAGAGATTTATTGTAGTTCATTAAATAGGCAATCTCAAGGCATGAGACACGACAAAAAAATTAATGTCACTGATGTGAGAGGCATTAAAATGTATCTGCACTATACTCTGTGATGGCTGATTATGAATAGACACCACAAGGTATCATGGTTCTAAATTTGTAATTGAAACACAATATGGACAATGCATCATCTTTACATATAACATATTTATCTTTCAGATACAACTCTATTTTTCTCTCTTATAATTAAGGTTTTGCCGCTAACAATTCCCTCTTGCGAGATTGAGTGTTTGGTGGATACCAATCCCCTCTAGGCACAAGCTCGGGAGGATCTTGGAATAATTAAAAATGTTATTCAAATATCACGCATGTTACTTGTCCCTATTGCTTGCACTTTGTCCCAAGCAACATAATATGCAACAAACCTAGAGTATTAGTGAAATGAAAGCCACATAAAATCCCACATTGAGTCACTCACAATGTTCATACGACCAAGTTAGATGGGTGAACTCTCATCTTGCAATTATTCAAAATAAATTATTAATCAACATGTTATACAACCAGTGGCCTTTCCTTAGATTTGTGTGTGGCCAATATATCACGGTCCAATTAACTTTATTTAAAAAGGGGTGTAACACAAAAAATTGATACACCTTACGATATAACCAAATTAGGTCTCACAAAAATGGCTTCCAGGCAATGATGGTCTTCAATTTGAACTTAGTAATGATCCAATCATAACAAGGAGGTCACGATCACTTGGTTGGTTATTAGACCAAAATATTATCACTTGATTATGACATCCTTATGTTGATGATATGGTATGCAAATTTTTGACCTTCCCTAATCAAGCTCACTCCACCAGAATCTCCCCATCTAATAGATCGCTATTGGTCAATTATTTCACCTAGAATATTATTACTTGCTTATGACACATGTGGGGTCATGTGGTGTTGTGCAGATTTTTGAGCTTCCTTGATCATACCCACTCCATCAGATTCTCCCCATCTAATAGGTCGAGAACCTATATGCCATGTTTGGAAGTCAAGTTTGTCTCTATGTCTATTTTAGAGTACAATGGTAAGAAAGACCATTCACACATGCTAAGAAATTTATAAAAATGTCATTTGACATGTTTGTTTTTGCATTGGAGCATCTTCTACGTTTGACATGTTTGACCCCATTTCACCATATTTTTCTAGTTTTGACTTAAGGAACTACCAGAGACTTCAAAAGGAACAAGGATAGAAAATTTAGCTTGATTGAGGCCCAATGGCAAGGATAGGGTAAGAATAAACTTGATAGTATTTATAAATCTAAAGAATTGTCTTCTCATGCACATTTTGCATTGCCCTTGCTTCCTCACATTCCTTCCATTTTATGCGTGAATTTAATATCTATGGTCAAAATAGGGTCAAAGGAAAAATAGGGTTACAATTCCCAACAAAACAGGGAGTGGACGTTTCTAGAGAAAATCACATTTAACAAATATTTTTTCTAGACAGACGTTTTTGTTAGCATTCTTAGCAAATGTCCTAGTAGCCATTTGGTTTCTAGCCACCATTTACTTCCTAGTAGAATTTCCAAACAACTTTCAAAAAAACATCTCAATTACCTCCTTGAAGACGATCGGGGTCGTTTTGAGTGGACATCTTGTTTGTCACCTTGAAGCTAATTGGGTAATTGAATGTGATTAAAGAATCATTTCGAATGAGTGTCGAGTGCGAATCTCAACCCCAATTTTATAGGTAATTTTAGGTGAAAGAAAACAAGATGTTTTTGTAACCAACGAAAATGGTTCACCTTCTATTCACAAGCCAAGCCAAGTAACTATCAATATAAAATTATTCCCCGAGGCCATTTGAAGGAGACAGAAAAAAAAGAAATTATATTAATTTTCACAAATGACTGAAAGTAGGTCAATGGGACTCAAGAGTACACCCAAATAAAACAGATATTGAAGGACATTAGAACAACTAAATAAATAAAGGAAGAATAAAAGCACTAAAATTAAATGTGAGGTAAACCCAACATAGTAAAACCCCTATCCCATGTCGTTAGTGTTGACCATTTTGGTCCTACAAGGCAAAAATCGGTCTCCTTTCCCTGCTATCTTGTGCGTCAGTCTTGGATGTATTCCCCATAGTGCAATTGTGCCATTTCCCTTTGTAGTAGCCCTGTTCTATAAAGAGCCAAATGACTTGAGCTTTGTAGATGTTTCGGGTTAATCTGGAGGCTTTTTTGCTTTGGGCAATGGATTTGCACAAGCCTTTCAGCAAAGGAACGGACCATTTTCAAAGGATACAAGTCTTTTACAGGCTTCGAAGGACAAAGTGCCCTTGCGGAGGGCAGTCGGGTTACAAACTGGACCGTTCTAGCAGGCTGTGGAGGGCAAATATGGACCCAAAGGTGCCCTTGCGGAGGGTAGAGAGCACCTTCAGAAAAATGAGAAGGCCGAAAGGTAAATTTCCCTTCGGAGAGAATCTTTGCAAAAGACAAAGGATTTCTTCAGACCTTTGGTCCGAAGAAAATCCAAGTATAGCCAAAGGATGAATTCCTTCAGACAAAGTGCCCGAAGGAATCCCTTCGGACATTTTGTCCGAAGAAATTCACAAGGAATTTGTCCGAAGAAAAGGACCCGAAAGAAAGAAAGGGCCAAGGCATGAAGAAAGATCTCCTTCGGACAAAATATCCTAAGGAATTCCTTCGGACATTTTGTCCGAAGGAATTAAGAAGACCAAGGCAGCCCGAAGGAGCCCGAAGGGTAAGTGCCCTTGTGGGGGACTCTCGACTGCCGAAAGGGGACACCTTCCTTTCAGGAAGGTTCAATTACAAAAGGCCGAAGAAATTGCCAAAGGGGTGACGGGCCCGAGAAAGTCAATTTCAACATAGCAAACTAGCCGTTCGCAGTTCAAACGTCTGGTGACGGGCGCGCACACATCAAATTCAAGGCAGCAAACTAACCGTTGGCTTTCAAATGGCGACGAGCCTGTGGATGTCAAATTTACGATGGTGAAATAGCCATTTGGTTTTTCACATAATGACGGACCCGCATACGTCAATTTTGACGGGATGCGTCGACCATTGAGGAGAAGCCAAAGGACTAATGCCTTCAGACAAGCGACCGAAAGAGCTCAAATCGCTGAGAGAGGAGCTCGAGGAGCCAACAATAGACGAGAAGAACAGCCCGAGAGCTCAAAATTGCCAGAAAGAGACAAGGAATAACAAGGAAAGAGAGAACAAAACAGAGAATCCATAATATGGCCACGCACACATACGAAAACATTTGGAATGTTCCAAAAGATGCACCCAGCCAAGCGCAAGTAAGAATAGAATAGTCCAAGTGGCACACAAAAAATGTCGGCAGAGGAGTTATTGTTGTGGATGAAAGTCTCCGCCAAGTCGCTGCCAAGGAGAGCGCAGGCATTCAATAGAGTGGCCTCTTTTTTTCTCATTTTACATTAATGAGGAGGGAGTCACGTGAATTTCATTGAGTAGCAGCCTTGTCATTCAAACAGACAAAGCGACCCATGCTCTTGCAATGACATTTAATATGGGTTGAGCGCCAAAGTCAAGACAGGCGACACCTACAGCATGGTCCCTTCAACAAGTTTCCTCTTTCCAATGTATTCAACGCAGCATGGGCACTTGTTCAAAGAGGCGCCATAGTCTCCTTTTTCATGCTATATATTGCAACCTCTCAAGTGGAGAAAGATATCTCTCATTTTGTAAGGCGAAACCTTGCCAAAATTCACCTTTGATCAATAAAAATGTGTTTTACCTCTATCTGACTGATTATGCTTTTGAATGTGTTTGTGTATCAATTCTATGTTCAGTCATTTTAGCTTGATGCTTTCACAAATTGACACCAACACACCTAGTGTAGACAAAGCACAATTTTTGCAGGTTAACAAGAAGTGTTGCATCTGGAGCGCAGAGACAAAAAAGGGTTATCAAACAGTGTGTTTTCTACAGCACCTGTGGTAAGTTCATCTTCTGTGTCTTCATTAAGCCCATTGTTAAAGCTCTCTACAGTCTGATCTTTTCATCAGATAAAGTGTATGTCTGCCCTCTTCTCGTCTGAAGTGTGAATAACTGAGTAGATCAAAATCGTTTGGTGCATCACCACTTATTAATTTATGTTATGGTTATTCTTTCTCCCTTTTCACCCCCCCAAAGTAACAATAGTAGCAAAAGACTTCAGAGATGCATCAAAGGGAGCTAGCCCTTATCTAGAGATTCTCCCCTCAGTTTTGTCAGACCCACAGCAAGAGGGGAATCCCATTGTGCCACGTGGAAGAGAGAAGCTCAGCATTCTTTCAAGGGTACAATCCACAACGTCAACAATTTTTGGCACGCTCGGTGAGACCAATTTTAATACTCAGAAAAACTCCAGGATTGGTGTTGGTCCCGTTACAGCAAGAATGAACCACTAATCCAACATCTGGCGACTCCATTTTCAAAAACATTAGTCTCTAGTTAAAGATCAATCTGACATTCCATGCCTAAGATCACCACAAGATCTTCTGCCAAGGGTGTCCCTTTTGAATTTGTTGAATTACCATTAAACTCAGCAAGGCGACTGAGATTTGCAAGGACCCATCTCTATACAGCAAGTCATTTTCCTAGACCTGCTACAAAATATACTTATGCAAGAAGACTTCGACAGAACCCTGTTATCACCATGGCTTTACCTTTCGTAGCCTTTCATGGTCAAAGCCCGTTAAACCTTCTGCATTATGACCCAATCCCAAGGACAACTCTTAAGAGTGTTTTTTCTTTTAATAGGGAGGGGCCTATTACTGCCGTTGAACACATCAAAAATATTGCCAACCGCTGTAATATTCACAATGTCACTGAAGAGAACATTGCTATCAGACTGCTGACATTATCCTTCAAGGGTAAGGTTCTGGACTGGTATGGAACTTTGCCTATGAATTCAATCAGCACATGGAACGAACTAGGCACTCTCTTGACAAACACATTCAAGAAGAAGAGTGACTACCTCTTGCTTGCTGAGCAGCTAACCACCATGAAAAGAGCTCCACATGAATTCATGCAAGATTTCAATACCAAATTTCAAAAGACCTGGGACAGAATTCCCATTTTGGTGAGACCGACCCCAAGCTATGCCTTCCTCTATTATTTAAAAGCTTTGAACAGTGACATTGTTGTCATGATACAATCCATGGGAGGACAAGTGCTGCCAGCTACCTATGAAATAGCCATAGCTGCTGAAAATTCCCTGGTGCAAGCGGGAAAGATAGCCCCTAGACCCCATATGCCGCTCTTCCCTGAATTGCCACCTCCGGTCCAGACTGCTACACCCACCTTAGCTCTTCTGCCTGGCATAAAAAAGCCGACTGCTACTTCGCCCAATGACCTTCATGAAGTTAAGAGCTTGCTGCAAAGCGTGACCAATGAATTAGTGGCTCTCAAAAGGCAACAAGCTCAAAACGATCAGCGAAATCAGGGATATCAACAGTTTGGACAAGCAAGTAGACCCCCTTTTCAGAATTATAATCAAGAATAGGGTCAGTTTGCACAAGTCAGACCATATCAATGGTATAATCTAGGTGCTCCATTGTCCAAAGCTCTTGTGCCCGCTCAAAATAATCTGGTACAGGGATAGCAAAATTGCTCACCCTTGGGATATGGTCAAGATCAGGGTGCTTATACAAATGAGACGCCGAGTCAATATATAAATGCACAAGACAATCAGACTGCCCAATTCCCAAGCTTTGAGGCGTCAATACAACCTGCCATGGACAGCAGTCAGGTTCAACCTGATTCCACTCTCATGAATCACATGGAAGGTGAATTTTGTGCAGTCAATTACGTGGGCAGTATGAACCAAGGCGATTATGTTGCAGCGAACACAAGGTCCAAAAGGAGAGCTATGGAAGAAGTCAGGCAGCTGCCCAAACGTCAGCAGCATCTTTTTCATCATATATGAACCAAAAATTTTCAAATTATAGGCTGCCGATTGCACCCTCAACTCCTCGACTTGCACCTCAGGCTGCAAGTGCCTCCAAAGAAAACTTAAAAGGCAGAAATCCTTAGATCAATGTGGTGGACCAGATGAAGAAACTGCACGTGAATCTCTTTGTGGGATTCATTGACAATGCTAGGGCAAAAAAGACATACTCCAGAAGGAGTTACACGAGCTATATGAACCAGTGATCCCAACAAAAGCTGATAACGTTTTGATCATGAATGGGCACCCCTCCACAGCAGGCCAAGTAAAGAAAGAAGAAAAGGTTCCCCCTTTCTATCTACCATTAGTTATAGGAGATTTTATGGTGCACAATTGCATTATTGACAGTGGGACGAGCATCTCAGTAATGCCAAAATGTATAGCGGATAAGCTGGGACTCAAATACAAAGAAATGACCAAGGGAATCCTGCAACTAGATGGATCACCAGCTAAGACAATAGGAGTGGTGAGAGACTTGAACTTGACGCTCCACGCCTGTCCAACTTTCTAAATTCTCCACGACATGGGGGTGGCGGATGTTCCTCCCTAGTGCCATTTGCTTGTCTAGGGATTTCACATCCAAAATAGGTGGATACCTAGTAGAAAACTGGTCTTACATGGTTTTTAGAACCAAATATGGGACTAAGGTCAAAATTGAGTTGGAGCCAATCCATAGAGATCATTTGGATCCGTACTCACTCAAAGCGGCAAATGTCAGCTACGCCATTATTGATGAAAAAGAATTCCAAGTGAATCAACCTCCGCCCTCTTCTCTTGAAAGAGTTTTTGACCTGCTCTTAAACGAATGGAGAAGCGACAACTTTGAACATGACCCATACAAATTCATAGAAGAGGTAGGTCTTGGAATATATTGTATGCACGAAGAGGGTACTCTTCTACCCAATTTGGTAAAAGCAAACCAAGAGAGCTCGGGTTTATGGCAGTTTTTCTTTGATGGCTCAAGAAGCAAATTGGGAGCTGGTGGTGTAGTGTTAATTTCCTCCTCACAAAAGAAATACTTCTCGACTTTCAAGTTCTAATTTTCTTGCACTTGCAATGTTGCAGAGTATGAATCTCTCATCCATGGTTTGGAGTGGGCGAGAAAAAGAGGAATTAAAGGGCTGCAGGTTTTTGGGAACAACGAGTTGATCGTAAATCAGGTGAGAGGCCGAAATCTGACAAAGAATTCCTTGCTTGAGTCCTACAAGCACAGGGTGTGGAACTTAGTGGAGATTTTTTTTACTTTCATTCCAAGAGAGCAGAATAAGCAAGCTGACAGACTAGCAACAGTTGGTGCTCAGTTTTTGGGGACAACGAGTTGATCGTAAATCAGGTGAGAGGCCGAAATCTGACAAAGAATTCCTTGCTTAAGTCCTACAAGCACAGGGTGTGGAACTTAGTGGAGATTTTTTTTACTTTCGTTCCAAGAAAGCAGAATAAGCAAGCTGACAGACTAGCAACAGTTGGTGCTCAGTTCGACATCCCCAAGGAGATAAGCTGAAATAGCAGTCCACACCATTTAAAAGTAGTAATCAGACCCTCCGTGCCTAATAACATCACCAACTGACAGAGATTTGACAGCGATCAACAGATAGCGCTCTTCTTGCAAGAGGACGCTGAGTTTGCCTCTAGAAATCAAGCCAAGCTACAATAACAATATGGCGGCCAGATTGTTTAGCTGAAGAACAACAAACTTTTCAAAAGCTTGGTCACTCTCAAAAGTATCTTCAACGAGGATGGCCAATTGAAAAATGACAAAGCAAGCATCACAAAAAAAAAAGAGAACTACAAAAAGGTTGAGATATTCAAGAATAGGTTGCTTGCACTTGGAAAGGTATGTATAGATCATGATAGGCAGGCTTTCATCTTGTTGTGCCAAGAATTTGTCGTTGTCTTCGCTTGGGAGTATAGCGACTTGAAGGGTTTTGACCCAAGTTTGGCCTAACATACCACTGAGCTGGAGGAAGGCGCCAAGCCCATCAAACAAAAACAAAGCTTGTCAATCTGAAGATTGAGCCTCTCATGCGGAAGGAACTCACCAAGCTGATTGAGTCCAGGATCATATTTCCGATCAAACACTCTTCTTGGCTGGCCAATCTAGTTCCTGTCAGAAAAAAGAATGGACAGATGAGATTATGTGTAGATTTCAAAGACCTCAATAAAATCTCGTTGAAAGACCGCTATCCTCTTCCATGTATGGAGTAGATACTCCAAATGGTGACAGGGAGTGAACGTTTCTCCCTCTTGGATGGGTATTTAGGGTACAATCAAATTTTAGTGCAAGACTGTGATCAATACAAGAAAGCCTTCACTACCAAGTGGGAGACGTTTGCTTACTGAAAAATGTCATTTGGACTGTCCAACGCTGGAGCCACTTTTCAACGAAACATGGACATGGCTTTTCAAGCCCTGATAAATAATATTGTACTGGTCTATCTTGCTGATGTGACCGTATTTTCTAAAAAAGCAGGGCAACATATGAAACACCTTAGGAAAATCTTTGAGAGATGTAGAGAGTTCGATATCTCTCTTAACCCAAAGAAATGCGTGTTCGCTCTCCATAAAGGTAAACTCCTTGACCATGTTTCGAAAGAAGGCTTGACCATTGATCCAGAAAGAGTTCACTCCATCCTAGCGCTGTCCTTGCCTAAGCATAAGAAAAGTCTGCAAAGATTTTTTGGCAAAATAAATTTCATCAGGCAATTTTCCCAAATTTTGCTGAGATAGTCAAGCCCCTAACCTCCATGCTGAAGAAAGATGAAAAATTCGCGTGGACAGCACAAAATAAAGATAGTTTTGAAGAGATCAAGCAAACTATCGCCCAGGCTCCTACCTTGATTAGTCTTGACTTCACCAAGAATTTCAACCTCTACACCTTCGAAAATGAAGAGGTAATCTCCACCATGCTTACCCAAGCAAATGACAAGAATCTTGAATAGCCGCTTGCGTTTTTTAGCCAAGGTCTAGAAGGTTTTGAAATCAGGTATATATATGTGAAAAAGCAAGTCCTTATGGTCATATGAAGTCTAAAGAAATTCAAACATATGCTGTTCAACAGCAGGGTTCATCTCATGGTGCCACATCCCAACATCAAAGATTTCTTGATCAACCATGATCTAAATGAAAAGATAGCGGGATAGACCACCAAAGTAATGGAATATGACGTGGACATCAAAACCACCAAGTTGGTAAGGGGAAACGGCGTGTGTGAACACCTTGTTGCAAACCTTAAACAACAAAAATAAGACATTTTGCTAATCCATAATGAAGCTACAACAAGAGAACCAGCAGTCATGAAGGATTGGGCATCAGACATGAAACGTTTCCTTCTCACCGGTGAGTGCCTGCAGGGCCTTGATAAGACCAAGAGGAGATATTTCAAACTCCAATCTCTCCATTATGTCATGATTGATGAGGTGTTGTTCAGAAGATATTTCTCAGGAGTACTCTTGAGGTGCATAGACCTAGGTCAGGTCGACAGGGTGCTGTCCGAGTTCCATGACGGGCCAGCTGGTGGTCACTTTGCTCCTAAGCCTACAGCTGCAAGGTTATGAGAGCTGATTACTTCTAGGCCACTTTATTCAGAGACACTCATGCCTGGGTACGAAAGTGCCAGAAGTGTGCGCTCTTTGATGAAAAACAACCGCTAGCTGCAATGCCTCTACAGCCTATTCAAGTGAAACAATCATTCATGCAATGGAGCCTAAACTTCATAAGGATGATCAACCCTCCTTCCAGTGCCGGCCACAAATGGGTCTTGACCGCTACAGACTACTTCACGAGATGGGTAGAAGCTGTTGCTTTGAGGGAGGCCAACCAAAGTGCAGTCCTGGATTTTTATGAAGACTTGATGACAAAGTTTGGAGTCCCAACTACCATCATCTCAGACAACGCATTGGTTTTTTTGGAAACCAGAACGAGCAAATGGACGTTGGGATACGGCATCTATCTTAGCACTTCTTCCAACTACTACCCACAAGGGAATGGGCTAGCTGAGTCCACCAACAAGAATCTGATCAAAATTATCAAAAAAACAATGGAGGAGAATCAAATAACTTGGCATGCCAAGCTGAAAATAGCCCTGTGGGCAGATAGGGTTACTCCAAAGAGGGCAGTTGGCAATTCACCATACACGCTTGTGTATGGAAGAGAAGCTAGACTTCCTATTTCACTTGAATTTCCAGCCTTGGATCTTGCTCACCAGCTGCAATTGGAAGAGGAAAACAGCATGGAGGTCAGGCTATGTGAATTGATGAAACTTCAGGGGACAAAGGACCAAACCATGGTTTCTATAACCAGTCGTCAGCAGCAAACGAAGAAGCACTTTGACAAGAAATCCTCGTCAAAAGGCTTCTCTGAAGGCGACATCATCTTAAAATGGGATGATGATCAAGCTAAGCTTGAAAAACACACAAAGTTTGATGCCCTATGGAGTGGTCCATATGTCATCACTCAGTGCAAGCAGCACAATGCATTCCAACTCTCCAGGTTGGATGGTGAAGAACTGCATATCCCAGTTAATGGGATATACCTTAAGCACTGTCACTGAGTCTTCTCTCATCATGTATATATTTTTTTGTTTTTTTCCTGTTTTCCCTAAGTGCTCTTGCGCACGTTCGTAGTTTTATTAGCCTTGTGTGTGTTTTGTTTACCATTTGGGGTAAAAGCTTCATGATTGATTCTTGGATATCTCAAGGCCATTGTCAACCTTTCGGGCTGTGTTCTGACTCCGTGCCCAACGAACTTGTAAGCTATTGGTTTTTCTAAGCATGGCAGGCATCCTTCCCCTGAGAATCCCCAGATTTGTTGATCATTTTGGTCCTACAAGGCAAAAATCGGTCTCCTTTCCCTGCTATCATGTCCGTCAGTGTTGGATGTATTCCCCATACTGCAAGTGACTTGAGCTTTGTAGATGTTTCGGGTTGATCCGGAGGCTTTTTCGCTTTGGCCAGTTGATTTGCACAAGCCTTTCGGCAAAGGAACAGACCATTTTCAAAGGATACGAGTCTTTTACAGGCTTCGAAGGACAAAGTGCCATTGTAGAGGGCAATCGGGTTACAAACTGGACCATTCCAGCAAGCTGCAGAAGGTAATTATGGACCCAAAGGTGCCCTTGCGGAGGGCAATTATGGACCCAAAGTTGCCCTTGTGGAGGGCAGAGAGCACCTTCGAAAAAATGAGAAGGCCAAAAGGTAAATTTCCCTCCGGAGAGAATCCTTGCAAAAGACAAAGGATTTCTTCGGACTTTTGGTCTAAAGAAAATCCATGTATAAGCCAAAGGATGAATTCCTTCAGACAAAGTGCCCGAAGGAATTCCTTCGGACATTTTGTCCGAAGAAAAGGACCCGAAAGAAAGAAAGGTCCACGGCATGAAGAAATATTTCCTTCGGACAAAATGTCCGAAGGAATTCCTTTGAACATTTTGTCCGAAGGAATTAAGAAGACGAAGGCAGCCCGAAGCCCCAAGGGTAAGTGCCCTTGCGGAGGACTCACGGTAGCCGAAAGGGGACACCTTCCTTTCGGTAAGGTTCAATTACAAAAAGCCAAAGAAATTGCCAAACGTGTGATGGGCCCGAGAACGTCAATTTCAGCATAGCGAACTAGCCATTGGCAGTTCAAACGTCTGGTGACGGGCGCGCACACGTCAAATTCAAAGCAGCAAACTAGCCGTTGGCTTTCAAATGGCGACGGGCCTGCGAACGTCAAATTTACGATGGTGAAATAGCCGTTTGGTTTTTCACATAGTGACGGGCCCGCAAACGTCAATTTTGACGGGATGCATCAGCCGTTGAAGAGAAACCAAAGGACTAATGCCTGCAAACAAGTGACCGAAAGAGCTCCAATCGCTAAGAAAGGACTCCAAGGAGCCAGCAATAGACGAGAAGAACAGCCTGAGAGAAAGAGACAAGGAATAGCAAGGAAAGAGGGAACAAAACAGAGAATCCAGAATATGGCCACGCACACATACGACAACATTTGGAATGTTCCAAAAGACGCACCCAACCAAACATAGACAAGAATAGAATAGTCCAGGTGGCACACAGAAAGTGTCGGTTGAGGAGTTATTGTTGTGGATGAAACAGTCTCTGCCAAGTGGCTGCCAAGGAGAGCGTGGGCATTCAATAGAGTGGCCTCTTTTTTCCTCATTTTACATTAATGATCAGGCAGTCGTGTGAATTTCATTGAGAAGCAGACTTGTCATTCAAACAGACAAAGCGACCCATGCTCTTGCAGTGACATTTAATATGGGTTAAGCGCCAAAGTCAAAACAGGGAAAACCTACAGCATGGTCCCTTGAACAAGTTTTCTCTTTCCAATGTATTCAACGCAGCATGGGCCACTTGTTCAAAGAGGTGCCATAGTCTCCTTTTTCATGTTATATATTGTAACCTCTCAAGTGGAGAAAGATATCTCTCATTTTGTATGGCGAAGCCCTGCCAAAATTCACCTTTGATCAATAAGAATGTGTTTTACCTCTATTTGACTGGTTATGCTTTTGAGTGTGTCTGTGTATCAATTCTGTGTTCAATCATTTTAGCTTGATGCTTTCACAAATTGACACCAACACACCTAGTGTAGACAAAGCACCATTTCTGCAGATTAACAGGAAGTGTTGCATCTGGAGCGCAGAGACAGAAAAAGATTATCAGACAGTGTTTTCTACAGCGCCTGTGGTAAGTTCATCTTTTGTGTGTCTTCATTAAGCCCATTGTTAAAAATCTCTATAGTCTGGTCTTTTCATCAAATAAAGTGTATGTCCGCCCTCTTCTGGTCTGAAGTGTGAATAACTGAGTAGATCAAAATCGTTTGGTGCATCACCACTTAGATTAGTTTATGTTCTAGTTATTTTTTCTCTTTTTTCACCCCCCCCAAATTAACAGTAGTAGCAAAAGACTTCAGAGATGCATCAAAGGGAGCTAGCCCTTATCTAGAAATTCTCCCCTCAGTTTTTCCAAACCCACAGCAAGAGGGGAGTCTCCATTGTGCCGCGTGGAAGAGAGAAGCTCAGCCTTCTTTCAAGGGTGCAATCCACAGCGTCAACAGTTAGGATAATAATAGAAATAGCCCCAAAGAGCATACGCTAATGGAAATCGAAAGTCAAAAAGACTAGATGGTAGAATCATCAAACATATCCGACCATGCCCAGGATAGACATGTCATTTATGTCGTCTATCACTATGAAAGGGTTAATACGTGATCTAATAATGCTCCTCGGGGAATGCCTAGGGCTGTAGGGCCCAGATTGCTTAATCCTAGGAGGAATCAAAGCACTCCCCCCTAGAATTCCTCCTAACATCCAAGGCCAAATAAGTTCCCGTGAAAGCATAGAATCGTGCAATGTGTGTTTGCCTCTACAACCTAGGAGACGGTCATGAAGAAGCAAATCCATGACACTTAGGAGCAAATCTATGATGCTAAGCAATAGTGGGTCCCTGTCATTGAGATCTAGCGTGTAGGGGTACTTTAAGGGTAGTGTTGTGTAGGGATGAGCATCGCCTCATTAACCTAACTCCATCAATGTGTGAAGCAATAGTATCCAAAGGGTGCTTAATGCCTCCAACCTATGTGAGGGGATGAAATAATGAAGTGATTGGCTTGGGGGCTCTAGGAGCTCCCTGCAAGGACCTGCATCAAAGGGTGACAACCTCCCAAAGAAAAAGGATCAAGCACCATTGATCTTGGTACCAAAATAAATTGGATAGAGAGTTTCCCAAGTCTTTGAAAAGACAATGGAATCTCTCTTGAATCTCATAAATAATACGACATCAAAAAATGAAGTGCTCCTCAATCTCTACCTCCTAAAGGGGGCAAAGACTAAAAACTTGGTCCCTGCATGGAATATAATGGTTAGTCTTACCTGCAACTGGTGTAAGCATACCCTCAACTAGTCGAGGGGGAACCTCAATCCATGAGACCAATTACACTAAAGATAGTCAAGGCTAAGAATGACACCTTCCACCAGCTACAAGAAATGCTCAACATAAAAGGCAAGCTTGGCGATGAGCAACTAAGAAGGAGAGGTCCTAGTGAACTAGATGTACTACTTGTAGATATCTTCTCTGACAACTCAAATGATGACCTCCTTTAAAGGAAGAAGTCGAGAAAGGGCATCTAGAGAGTACTTGAAAGGCGATAACCTATCAATAGAAATGTCAATAGATTGGAGCAGACTAGTCTCAGAATATCAACAACGTCGACATCTATTGTGGCCCAAAGATGCAATCCTCTTTGAACATGCATAAGTATGGCTACCTTGCATGACTTGAAGCTGAAACCCCATGGTTGAGTCTGTGAATGTAGATATTAACCCTGAAGATAAGAGGTTTGGAAAATAAACTCAACTTAGATTATGCGCTAAGGAACAATTCGTTTGCAATAGATCAAACACTGAATCATGAGTCTGGGCCCTCTCAATATGAGCCCAATTAATGGAACCTAGACTAGGTCCCCAAACCTTAGACCCATATAAAATTATAGTTTTGATGACTATATCGAAGAGGGTACATATTCAAAGGGAAAACCTAGAAGTGGATCTGAAAGCATTAGCAATCCAAGGTAGAAAGGGAAGCATATCCCTTGCTAAGGCATGCCGAGAGGCAGGCTTCATACTAAAATATGGTCCGAAAAACTAGACCCCAAAATAAGTGTAGGTCGACATGATCTCCAAAGCTTCCCCAAAGTTTTCTACCTCAATATCCATGTCTTCAATATGGATGCATGTTCTTTTTTAATTTTCATTGAATATTTTTTGCAGTTGATTTCTTACACTCAAAAGGTTAAGAATTTTGGAATCATAATAATGTTGTGTATTTTACGCTAAAAGATTCATTTGATGACTTTTCCTTATTCATAAAATAGCCAATTTCAAATCAGATTCACAGTCAGAGCAGTTTACTTGGCATTGCGAAGAGACTATCTGCCTCTACAACCAAAGGAGAGAAAGAGTGCTAGTATAGGGAGGCCGCTCCTATCTGCAAAAAGGCGCAACTCCAATCATCATCAATGGCAGAATTTTAAGAACCACAAAACACTAGAAATAGAAAATAAGCAAAACTCATAGCCAAACTCTGTAGAACAGAATTTCTTCTTTAACTAACATGATCACCAAATTTATGTTGAAAATGTTGTAAAAGGAGAAGAAACTCCATCTAGAGAGAAGATGTGGATAAGAAAGAAGTATATAAAGGACATGCTTCAGGAATGGTACGTACCCTCCTTTTCAAAGTAGAGACGAAACTAGAAAACCTATCCTATAATGGGAAATTGGATGTAGGGTAACTCAAGAAAACTTGTTGAGACTTGAGACAACTAAAATGTACTTTGGTATTTATGGATCCTTTGACAAGCAGAAAATTTCCTTTGCTTGGTTGAAGATGATTGGATGGCGCTCTTGTTTGGCAAGAAAACTAAATGTAGTCTCAAAAAGCAAGCAAGAAATCACCCATCAATAAATAGGATATATTCAAGAAACTGATTAGAAAATGGGATGTATTCAAGAAATTAGAACCTATTTTTCCCCTAATGGATATATGAAGAAAAGCAACTACTCAAGTAGCACTATTTTCAATAGATGTAAACACAAGCTGTACAAGATAAAATCTATGAAATATGGAAAAAAGGTAATTCTAACAAATGTTCCAAAGGCAACCCATGAATATTTTTTTCAATTTGAAGACTATTGATGATGAATGTTGTTGGGTGAATATTTTGTTGGCCAGCTAACTGGTGACCAAAATAGTTCCTATCACCACAACATAGGGAGATTGGTCATCCAATGTTGCAAGTTTACCACATCCAAAGGGGACAAATCTCTCCTCTCATCAAGGGGAGGTTCCCTATTAAATATGCAGAGGCTATATACTATATAAATAAGCAGAAAGTAAGACACAGGGGTGGGATAAACCATCTATCTCTCTTTTTTCAGAAATGATGCTAACAAACAGAGGAGAAATCCTGGGTGATTGGTGAAGGTACTTCTCTTCTTTCAGAAGTAACTTTCAGTCAAGAGCCAGATCCCTTCCTAGAGAGTAGAAATCTTGGTGAAGCAACAGAAGGCACTCCTCTTCTTTCAGAAGTGCTTGTTCTTGTAAAAAGCAGGACTCTTTCTGGTAGGATAAATAACAGGGTGCCAAGGGCGTAGCAACCAACAATCTAAGATGTAGCACAAAGTCTCCACCTTGACTTCCTAAGAGTGAGATACGAAGAACAATGGGGGCACAAAGTCGTCCCAAGGTCCTTTACACAGAAACAGAAAATAAAAACACACTAAAGACAATTGCAGACAGCACAAAGTCTTCCACAACTGACTCCAGGACACCTTCCTGATTACTTCCACTAGTTCTGCTTGTTAGATCAAATAAACAAGAATGCTCCTAGGAAACAGACATAAGAACAATTTTCTAAAATAACACAAGTTATAACAGCACAGTTTGCAAGTAACTTGTTTTCTCATTCAGATAAAATAATATGAAATTACAATCTAAGCTCAAAATCTCAGTGTTCGCCTCTCAATTTGGGCAGATTTTTTACTTTTGGTAACAGGAAGATCTCTCTAAAACAATAAAAGAGATTACAATATATAGGCACCAAGCAAGGCTTGGCGCTCTCTCCCATGGGACGGCCCATGCTGCAGTCAACGCTTTCAATGCATTTTCAGTTCTATCTGGAGGGATCATGCTTGAAACAGCGCATTGCCTTAATTATGGTGTGTCTATTCATCTAATATGTCTCTTCCTAGGTCTGGATCTTTTGGTCTGTCCCCTCTGACGTCTACGCAACTGTCCATTTTGTCTTTACTCCAAAGGAGACTAACGGGCCATGCCTTCAATGTTTGCAAGCCAAAATATCTGCTTAGTGGACTGTTCCACCTACTGAAATTACTTTTGTGCAGATCAACGGCTATTTTATTGTTGCGACTTTGACGTCTGCAGACATGTCACTTTCCTCGGCAATTCCTTCGGCTTTGTCGTTTGATCTTTCCCGGAGGGGACCTGCCCTTCGAGGCCTTGAGAAATGGTCCGCTTTGGGTCGGGAAGAACCCCCTCGCAAGGGTATCTGCCCTTCGGGCGGTCTTCGGATGGCCTTCGGATTTCTTTCTTCCGGCGGGCTTTATCCTTTATTTCCTTCGGACAAAATGTCCGAAGGAATTCCTTTCGGCAATTTGTCTGAAGGAAATCTTCCTTGCCTTGTCTTTCCGCCGAGCTTTGCTTTGTTTTCTGGACGAATTCCTTCAGACAAATTGTTCGAAGGATTTCGCTTTGTCCTTTGCCTTGTTCATTTTCTCGAAAGAATTCACTTTGTTTTTGCTCGCTGCCCTCCGCAAGGGTTCTAGGCCTTGGTTCACCGCCCTCCACAAAGGCACTTGTTCCTTTGGCTTTGGGGCAGCTCCTTGAACCTACTGATTGAACCAACCGATTGAACCAACTTTGGTTCAACGGTTCAATGGTTCAATCAGTTCAATCCCTTTATTTGGCTAAGTCCTTTGTTCGCTTGAACCAACCGCACGTTGAACCTTTGAACCATTGAACCCGTTGAACCTTTGAACCAAAATGGTTCAATGGTTCAACGGTTCAATGGTTCAAGCTTCTTCTCTTTGATAAGTGTTTTGAAGCTGTTGAACCTTGAAGCGGTTGAACTTTGAACCTTGACAAATGCGCTTAACTCTTGCTGATGACGTTGAACCTTTGAACCCATTGAACCCGTTGAACCAAAATGGTTCAAGGTTCAACGGTTCAATGGTTCAATCCTTGCTTAGAAGCTTGCCGATGGACATTTTGGTTGAACCTTGTCATTGAACCAACCTTGAAATCGCTCAAGTGTTGAGAGCTTGTTTCTTTCCTGCAAAGTCCGTAGAAATCAACTTGTGAAGTCCGTAGTTTTCTCTAAGTTTTCTCTCGAGCCTTGAAAGAGTCTGTAGAAAGACCCTGCGGAGTCCATAGTTTTTTAACCCTGCAGAGTCCGTAGATTCAAGCTTGCAGAGTCCGTAGATTTCTGGAAAAACTTTGAAAAATGAAGAACCCAAATGCTCAGAACAATTTTTTGAAAAGGGGAGAGATGATTTTTGGTCTGTGCAGGGCCAAAATAGTCCGTAGGTTGTCCCAAAAATGAGTGACATTTTTCGGGGACAACAACTGGCTCCAGTTGAGGAACTTCCTTCAGTTGAAAACTTGGAATATCTGAGGGGAGTAGAAACCAAAATCTCCAATGCCTTGAAGTATGCCATTGGGCTACAGAGTCATGCTACCCAAAAAGAAAGGCTCCAAAAAACGAAAACGCAAAACACAAAACAAAACTAAAGACTATACAGATATACATATGTATAGGTGAACTTATCTGGTACTTCAAAAATTGAAGTACTTTAGACGCTGCTCATCGTGGGACGAAGAAAAGGAGATGTCGTCCTGATAAACCCACAGAAAACCATTTTGTCCTCATAAATGGAGACGGGCGAATGGAACTCTCCACCAAAAAACCAATTTTCTGCGTCTTCCTCTTGGCCTTTTCTTCTTCTTGCCCCATGGCAGGATGTGGTCTTCAAATGGAAAACCATAACTCCTTGCTCTCTCTGCGAAGAGTTTCTTTTGTTGACTTTGGAATACAGCAGTATGGTCCACCACCATAGCTTGTTATTATGCTGGTTTAGTCCAGCACATGCTTTGATTGTCAGCATTAAACCCCTGACAAACCATCAGCTCAGCATCTCCTTTGGTGCGAAGGAGTTTGATTTCTTCATCCCGAGCAGTTTTCAATCCGAGCAACAGAGATCCGCATCCAGCTGTGTAAGAATTGCTGCCATCGGATTTCAGGATCCAAGCATCATCAGAAGCTGATCTTCTATCAGATTTCTCTTCATCGGAGATGGAAGATCCTTCTTGATTTGTACTTTGCCCTACCAACTCTTCTGATGCCTGATTTGGATCAAATCTTGGATTGCCAGCCATGGGACTTTGATCGGCTGAGACATCAGCATCCTCTGTGGTCAAGGAGTAATTACCTCTCCCTGAAGGCTCAAACAGAATTTGAGCAGCAAAGGCTGACATTTGGGTGACCACAATCTTTGCCTCAGAGAGGTCCACACCTAGCTTTTCACCAATGTTTAACTACTCAAGATTGGCTTGCAGAGATTCAAACTCAGTCATTTGAATTTTGGATTTCTTGACATGATCAATCATGTCAAATGATTGAGATGGACTTGAAAGAGAGGATGGGAGTTCATCCTTTTGGTTTTTGGGAGGGGGAGGACTGATCTGCGAAGTTGAAGTAGAAAGTATAGAGATGTTTCATGCACTAACCTTCTTGGCAATCACTGGGTCCTTTGATTGGAAAGGCAGAGTGGTTCCCCGCTTAGCAATTGGAATTGCAGGCTGAGTTCGTTCCTCTATTCTTTCTTTATCAGCTTGCTGGGCTGACTGATTCTCGGGCCAAGTGAATACTGCGTATGATCCCTCATCTACTTCACCTTCACTTCTAGGTTCATCCTGATAATTCAAGAAACCGATGTGGGAGTCACCAACTGATTCTTCTTGATCCTCCATGAAGAGACCAGCATCAGTTTTTTGCTCAAACTCAGGTTGAAAATAGGAAACATGTTCTGTTTCCAGATATCCCACTGCTAAGTTGGTTGAAGGTGCTTCAAGGGCAAGGTTTCTCCGTGGGGGCGGAAGACGATTTGGTTGCCCTTGACTTCTGGCAGCATTGCCTTGATATGGCTGATTGGAGAATGTCCTTGCTATATCCCGATTAGGAGCAGACATACTTTGGGCCATTTGCCTTTTCAAGGTTAGCAATTCATTTGCCAGCTTTTGCACCATCTGATCCATGGTGCCTATAGACGGATACTCAGAAGATGAAGAGGATTTACCTCTGTTAGGATCTCTCCTTATCTTTCCTACCAAGATAAGGTCATCTTCTAGCTCAGTAGCCAAGTCCTGAGCAACAACAAGGTCTATGTGTCTAGCCCGTCTCAGCAAGAAACTCACTTCAGGGAGCTATGAGTTGATGAAGAAACACTTAAGATTCTGAGGTGTCGACTGGGCGATCATGGGAATCATGTGCCTCAGCTTGTCGAACCTGGCAATGAAGTCCCTCATAGGTTCATGGGGCTCCTTTATCTGAGTGAGCTGGGCCAGCAAGGCATGTGCGTCTTCTGTAGGCTTGAACCTTGCTTCGAACTTGGCTTTTAGGGTATTCCAGTTTGTCACTGATCGAACCTGTAGATGGTAGAACCACTCTGCAGCAACACTTTGTAGGTTCTCCACAAAAACCCTGATTGCCACGTCTTCAAATTCCACCCCTATCACACCACAGGCTATGCTAAAGGCTGCAATGTGTTCATCAAGGTGAACTCTCCCATCTCCAAAGAATTTGAGAAAGTTCTTTCTTGAGCTGCATGGAAGTTCATGCAGAGGTGAAGTCAAGTTGAGTGGGCCAAATGAGTTACCCCAGGGGCCTTGAACTGCTATGATTTAATTATGAAAAACACGGATAACAAATCTGGGTGGAGTGGCTGGATTGCAGAACAAAAATGGAAAAGAACTGGCCTTGCTTCAGTTTAAGGCTTGAGGCTTCAAACTGCGCACTCTTTCCCAGTAGCTCTAGGTTTGCAAACCAGATAAAATAACGGAAGTGGAGGAAGATGGTAAGGCTATAATGATAATGGGTAAGACATGGAATGGAGTCACCAGAGTCTATAATGGATAAGGGTTATAATGATTATGGGTAAGACAAAGGTGATGTTTCAATCTGAAACTTGAGGTTCCAAATTGCACAAAATTACTGTCCCCAGCGGAGTCACCAAAAACTGTTGGGTGAATATTTTGTCGGCCAGCTAACTGGTGACCAAAATAGTTCCTATCACCATAGCATAGGGAGATTGGTCGTCCAATGTTGCATGTTTACCACATCTAAAGGGGACAAATCTCTCCTCTCATCAAGGGGAGGTTCCCTATTAAATATGCGGAGGCTATATACTATATAAATAAGCAGAAAGTAAGACAGAGGTGGGATAAACCATCCATCTCTTTTTTTTCAAAGATGATGCTAACAAACAGAGGAGAAATCATGGGTGATTGGTGAAGTTACTTCTCTTCTTTCAGAAGTAACTTTCAGCCAAGAGCCAAATCCCTTCCTGGAGAGAAAATCCTGGTGAAGCAACAGAAGGCACTCCTCTTCTTTCAGAAGTGCTTGTTCTTGCAAACAGCAGGACTCTTTCTGATCGGATAA
Source organism: Torreya grandis (assembly GCA_037957365.1). Lineage (NCBI taxonomy): Eukaryota > Viridiplantae > Streptophyta > Pinopsida > Cupressales > Taxaceae > Torreya > Torreya grandis. The sequence goes on along the minus strand of JARHVA010003451.1, from coordinate 1,572,781 downwards.
GTAACAGGTTGCCAAGGGCGTAGCAACCAACAATCTAAGATGTAGCACAAAGTCTCCACCTTGACTGCCCAAGAGTGAGATACGAAGAACAATGGGGGCACAAAGTCGTCCCAAGGTCCTTTACACAGAAACAGAAAATAAAAACACACTAAAGACAATTGCAGACAGCACAAAGTCTTCCACAACTGACTTCAGGACACCTTCCTGATTACTTCCACTAGTTTTGTTTGTTAGATCAAATAGACAAGAATGCTCCTAGGAAACAGACATAAAAACAATTTTCTAAAATAGCACAAGCTATAACAGCACAAAGTCTGCAAGTAACTTGCTTTCTCATTCAGATAAAATAATATGAAATTACAATCTGAGCTCAAAGTCTCAGTGTTTGCCTTTCAATTTGGGCAGAGTTTTTGCTTCTAGTAACGGGAAGATCTCTCTATAACAATAAAAGAGATTACAATATATAGGCACCAAGCATGGCTTGGCGCTCTCTCCCATGGGACAGCCCATGCTGCAGTCAACGTTTTCAATGCGTTTTCAGTTCTGTCTGGAGGGACCATGCTTGGAACAACGCATTGCCTTAATTATGGCGTGTTCATTCATCTAATATGTCTCTTCCTGGGTCCAGATCTTCTGGTCTGTCCCCTCTAACGTTTGCGCAGCTGTCCATTTTGTTTTTACTCCAAAAGAGACTAACGGACCGTGCCTTCAATGTTTGCAAGCCAAAATATCTACTTAGTGGACTGTTCCACCTACTGAAATTACTTCTGCGCAGATATTTCGGGCTTTTCCCTCTTTCTGCTTTTGTCTTTCTAGCTTTGTCTCTTCCTGGAATTTAAGCTCTCGGGGCTACGTTCCCAACTTTACTGGCTCTTTACGCTCCTTTCAGCGGTTCTTCCTTTTGGCCTTGGCCTTAAAGCCTTTGAATGCATTCGGGTTCGTGCTTAAACCTGCATGGATCAACGGCTATTTCATTGTTGCGACTTTGACGTCTGCGGGCACGTCACTTTCCTCGGCAATTCCTTCAGCTTTATCATTTGATCTTTCTCAGAGGGGACCTGCCCTTCGGGGCCTTGAGAAACAATCCACTTTGGGTCGGGAAGAGCCCCCCCGCAAGGGTATCTGCCCTTCGAGCGATCTTCGGATGGCCTTCAGGCTTCTTTCTTCTGGCGGGCTTTATCCTTTATTTCCTTCGGACAAAATGTCCGAAGGAATTCCTTCAAGCAATTTGTCCGAAGGAAATCTTCCTTGCCTTGTCTTTCTGCCAGGCTTTGCTTTGTTTTTTGGGCGAATTCTTTCGGACAAATTGTTCAAAGAATTTCACTTTGTCCTTTGCCTTGTTCATTTTCCCGAAGAAATTCACTTTGTCTGTTTTTGCTCGCTGCCCTCCACAAGGGTTTTAGGCCTTGGTTCACCGCCCTCCACAAGGGCACTTGTTCCTTTGGCTTTGGGGCAGCCCCTTGAACCTACCAATTGAACCAACCGATTGAACCAACTTTGGTTCGATGGTTCAATGGTTCAATCAGTTCAATCCCTTTATTTGGCTAAGTCCTTTGTCCGCTTAAACCAACCGCACGTTGAACCTTTGAACCATTGAACCCGTTGAACCTTTGAACCAAAATGGTTCAATGGTTCAACGGTTCAATGGTTCAAGCCTTCTTCTCTTTGATAAGTGTTTTGAAGCCATTGAACCTTGAAGCGGTTGAACTTTGAACCTTGACAAATGCGCTTAACTCTTGCTGATGACGTTGAACCTTTGAACCCATTGAACCAAAATGGTTCAAGGTTCAACGGTTCAATGGTTCAATCCTTGCTTAGAAGCTTGCTGATGGACATTTTGGTTGAACCTTGTCGTTGAACCAACTTTGAAATCGCCTAAGTGCTGAGAGCTTGTTTCTTTCCTGCAGAGTCCGTAGAAATCAACCTGTAAAGTCCATAGTTTTCTCTAAGTTTTCTCTCGAGCCTTGAAAGAGTTCGTAGAAAGAGCCTGCAGAGTCCGTAGATTTCTTCTTGCAGAGTCCGTAGATTCAAGCCTGCAGAGTCCGTAGATTTCTGGAAAAGCTTTGAAAAATGAAGAACCCGAATGCTCAGAACAATTTTTTGAAAAGGGGAGAGATGATTTTTGGTCTGTGCAGGGCCAAAATAGTCCATAGGTTGTCTCAAAAATGAGTGACATTTTTCGGGGACAACAAATGCTAGAAGGAATTGTACATTGGAATGAAGGCGAAAAAGCCTTGACAAGGCAGCGGTACCTTCTCAACATCCCAAAGGAATCTTCCAACAAGAAGCAAAAGAACAAAGAATGCAATTTTTTCACAATAGAATAAATAATCCTTTAAGAACTGCCGCAATTACTGTGATATTGATGGTCATACAAAGGCCAAATGCCAGTAAAAGCATCCAAAACTTCACCTCAGAATAAGAACTAGAATTCACGACAGAAGAAGAGTATGACTTCTAAAGCAGATGGACAAAGTGTAGTGCAATTGAAAAAAGTTGGTAAACATTTCGAGGATGATGTCTTGTTCTTCCTAGTCCTCCAGAGTCAGATCATGTGCCTGCTCTCTTATTTTACTTCGAAAAACTGCCAACTTGGCTTTTTCTTATTTACTCTGTGAGAAACTATGTTTCTGTTCTCTTATTTTACTTTGAACAACTGCCAACTTTGCTTTTCCTATTTACTTTGTGAGAAAATATTACTGAATTCTGTTATGGGCCAGTGCTTTGGTTTGCCTTCAAGATATTTCAACTTTTCAGCAAGTTTAAACATTTCAAAACCAGACTGGTAACAAGGCTTCCACACTCTTCTAACTTCAATTGAAAACCTAGGTGTGTTAACCACATCTTTTCAAATCTGATATGTGGATGTTTTTCTGAAAAGGTTTCATTGATTGATCCAGGATTATAAGCCAGTGATAAAAAAGGAGTTGTATCACAAACTCTCACCTTACTTTGTACAACTACCAACTTTGCATTTTCCTATTTACTTTGTAAGAAAATATTACCGAATTCTGTTATGGGCCAGTACTTTATTTTGTCTCTAGATATTTGAATTTTTCAGCAAGTTTAAACATTTCAAAACTAGATTGATAACAAGGCTTCCACCACTCTTCTAACTTCAATTGAAAACCTAGGTGTGTTAACCACATCTTTCAAAATCTGAAATGTGGATGTTTTTATGAAAAGGTTTCATTGATAGTTCCAGGATTATAAGCCAGTGATAAAAAAGGAGTTGTATCACAAACTCTCACCTTCCTTTTCCTTTGACTATTAAAAGAACCTAATTTTTCGGAGAGAAAGACTGTCAAGCTTTCTTGCAATAAAACTTTGGCCCTTCCTTCTATTGGTCCCAAGTGAAGCATTCTTATGTAAATTCTAATTTCATAATATGAGTGTTGATCTCCAGATTGTGAAGAGTTGTTCGTTGATTAAAACCAACCCCTCCTTTCTTTTCATCAGGGTCCATTATATTTATAGTGAGTCTCCCATGATTCTAAGATCTTGAGTATTGGTTGCTTGAACCCAGCTAGTCAGATGCTCTATCATATTTATTATATTATTCCCATAAGGGGGCCCACTCTACAAATTTATAATATTCACAACTATCTAAATTCCATGAGAAAGTAAACATGTAAGGAAAGCTTTGTACTGAATTGAATTCATGAAGGGTCATTTCCATGGTCTTATTTAATGGATACGAAAATTTAGTTGCAGTTACTTAGACACAGTGCCCAAACGTCAAATTCCACAGTGAACTTTCTTCTGATCTCATCTAATTAGCCCTGCATTAATGTGGACATTCAAAAATGGAGAGCATGCTCAACAAGGCTTAAACCTGGGTCATCATCATTGCAATTGAAGAGTACTTGCAAGAAGATTAATTTTCCCTTTTGTAATTAACAATAAGAGAATTTTTGTCCGCAAATATTATCATGTTTCTTGGTGGACTTATATTTTGTCCACTAGTGCTGAGATTGAGCAGTAAGCAACCTTCATTTCTTATAGTTCTCAAAATTCAGGATCCATCCCAAAAGTGTCCATTGGGTATATTTCAGAATTTAGAGCAAACTCCAATGAGTTAAAATGGGGAGCTGAATTTCATATCTTTTTCTGATTGTTCACTATCTAAATTAGGTATTCAAAGCAGGGGCTATATTTATCTCTTTTAAACACTGCAACTGTGGAAAGATAATTAACAGAAAATCCTTCATTCGACCAAGTTGCTATGACATATTGGATGCACCAAATCAAGCCTTACCAAAGATCAAGTGATTGGAGTGACTGTCCAGACAAAGAATTTAGACAATTTCACAAACTGTCCAGACATCAAATTCAGGCAATTCTATTTTACATTATTTAGATTTCTGAAGGTGTTGAGATGTTCTCCAGAAAATAATCAAATTGTCATTTATCCTCTCCTGGTCAGTAAATACTGTCAGTAAGTGGATATTTCAGCTTGTCTGTCCAAAAGCTTGGAAGTAGCTATTGGTGTCAACCAATCATGACCGCATCACAAATTGTTTCAATTAACTTTCTACCATAAGTTGGACAAATATTAATATAGCACTAAACAAGGACTGTTATCGGAAATGCTCGTAAGTAGTCCACATCTTCTCTTGACTATATTTATTTATGATGCTTCTTTATGGTCCATGCTTCCAACTTGGAAATGCTGGTACGTGGTCTACATCTTCTCTTGACTATATCTATTAATGATGCTTCTTTATGTTCCATTGTTAATAATAATTTTAACAAAATCAGCTTCAAGTCCCCAACTGATCATGCCGTTGGATCTTACGCAAGGTACTGAACAGATGACTGGGATTTAACTGCTTCTAAGAAACAAGTATATCAACCTGATTGTCATTTGAAGGCCAGTGATTGAAGGTATATCAACCTAGTTAAAATCTGCTTTCAAATATCCAGCCATTTATCACTTTTATTTATACTCTGTCCAAAAAAGAGCTAAAATGAAAAAAGAAAGAAAGATAAATGAAATACGCAACAGTATCCCAATATCGGCTTAGTTTTAATGTCTAAATAAAATGCTCAAAGATTTCACAAGAACTAGGGAAAAGGATTGGAATATTAGAACTTTGGTCTCCAGATTACAGAGTTGACGAAATAAGCAACGTTTAAAGTTTAAACTGGATAATAATCAGACCTGCATAAATTTCCTGCAAGTAAATTTTATTTAACACTGTAACTAAAATCTAGATGCACTCTTGAGAATCTGACAAAAATAAACTTGACTTTCGTATTTTTAATTTCCTGCAAGGAAACTATATATTCAGATGATTTTGGATACTTATCTCAGATCATTAGCATGTGCAAGATATTTAAGTTATTAATTAGCTATTAGTTAAAAAATTAACTAATAGTCAATTATCAACCTTCCCTAGAGATGTAACTTCTTTTATGCTTGATAAAAGATTGACACACACGTGCGTGTAAAGTATAAACCTTCCATTTCTCTTCATTCTTTCTTTCATTCTAACAAACATTGGTATCAAAGCGGGTGTTCAGGGAAACCCTAAGAAGATTGTATGGGTACGAACTATAGATTTGAAAATTTGCATGTTTCAGAACATTGTGCTAGGGCGTAGGACATCAAGACAAAGAAGCACATAAAGGAACGACAAATTGCAGTTGATTGAATTCACATTGCAAGGAGGTCGAGGCATGGAATGGTGCAGATGTGAGGGTAAAATCATGGTAGGGGGAAAGGTCACGATTTGAGGTTGCAAAGACTAGAAAGAAAGATCACACACGAGCCTGATAAAGGACCAAACCAAATTGTGAATCGTGAATTCCATCATCAAGGGCATTGTTATCGTCATTTTATCATGATTTTCATCATTTTTGAAGGCAAATATCAGAAAGAACAATCCTAATCACAATTTTCAATCACAAGTGAGATCATGAGGACACATTGTAGTGAAGGCAAAATGAGAAAGAGACCAAATCGTTGGGATAATGTCTTGGTTTCCAAACGCGGTAAGTTACAGGTACAAGTAAAACGTGAGAAGATTGGAACGTATCTGTAGAAGAGGGTTGAAGATTGGAACGTATTTGCAAAAGGTGACACAAACCAAAATCTAAAGCTAGGGCACAAGAGAATCTCAGTAGATAAAAACAAATTTGTTGAAGGTCAAAAGCCATGGTGTCATGTTTGAACAATGCAACCAATTGTTGGTTCTTTGATTTTGGTGCATCCAAACATTTCACATGTTTTAAGAACTAATATGTCAAATTTAGTGCAACCACAATTTTTTTTAATTTAGTTTTGTTAGGTGATGGAAGATCACTATTGTAGAAGGGATAGGATATATCTGCATAGGATTGAATAATGTTGTAAAATTCATAGTAAATAATGTTAGGTATGTTTATAGAATGAATAAAAATATCCTATTTATTAGTCCATTAATTGAAAGTCCCAATATTTCTATGAATTTCTTTGAGAATAAGTGTATTGTGTCTGATGTAGAATAGGAATGATTAGTAACCCTAGGCATTAGACAAGGTGGTGGCTTGTATAGGCTTGTTGACCTTGTCATAGTCAACTTACATGCATTAGTTGTAGAGGGTAATACCAGCATTTTGTGTCATGAGAGATTTGGACATCTCAACCTTCAATACTTAAACAAACTTAATAGAGCCAACATGGTTTGTGGTTCGCTGACTATTAGACAAAATAGGACATTTGTGCATGATGTTTGGCTAGCAGGGAAAAGTGGAAGCTATTTCCAACTGCAAGTGCTAGCGTGCAAAAGGGATTTTTGATCTTGTATGTGCAGATATTTGCATTTCATCCTACATACCACCTAAAATCCTTGGTGCGAGGTATTTTCTATTGTTGGTGGATGATTTATCTAGGAACATGTGGGTCTACTTCTTGAAAAAGAAGTTCCGACTATTTTGCAGCATTTGAAAAGTTTAAAGCATTGGTGGAAGGCTAGACAAACAAACAAATCACAACACTAAGATCTGACAATGGGGGTGAATTCACTTCCAGACAACTCAAGGACTACTATAGCAAAGAAGATATTCATCGACAATTGACAACATCGTACACTCCATAGTAGAATGGGGTGGTTGTGAGACGTAAACAAACTATCATGGAGATGGCTCAATGCATGATGCATAGTAGGGGCATGTCGTAAAAATACAAGGGAGAAGTAGTGAAAATGGCAATATATAACCTGAGGAGGAGTCCTTGCAAAACTTTGCAGAATGTCACACCTAAGGAAGCTTGGTCCGGAACCAAACCTAAAGGTTTTCGTTTACCTAATCGTGATCATTTGGTTTGCAAGTTGATTAAGTCCCTATATAGACTTAAGCAGGCTCATGAGATTCTAGATTCAAAAGGATCATTATTTATCCAAATGTTTATGTCAAAAGCAATGGGGATGACATTGTGGTATTTATTGTCTATTTTGATGACCTTTCCACATAGGCAATGGGACCATTACAATTCAGCAAGTCAAATCTGATTTGTGCACTTCTTTAGACATGACTGATGTAGGCCTCCTACACTATTACTTAGGGTGAATAATTTTGGCTACATGACCATTTCATTTTCACAGCTCACGTCAATCATGCCACAAGTCTCTGAAAGAAATTTGGGATGATAGATTGCAATCCATCTTCTACACCTATGGAGGTCAAGCTGAAGTTGTCAACCCGTGATGATTCATCAACGTTCGATGAATCACCATACATACAATTGATGGGCAATATGATATATCTTACGTCCACAAGACCAAATCTATGTTTTGTCATTAGCTATCTTTCTCAATTTTAATCTCAATCGAAGCTCATATATTGGACCAAAAAACGAGTTTTACAATATGTCAAAGGAATTCTTGAGTTTGGCATCCTATATCATAGGACAACAAAATTCAATTTGATAGGGTACACAAACTCTGATTAGGAAGGAACAATCGATACTCGGAGTTCCACCACCATGTACATATTTTATTTTGGTTCAAGAGTTGTTTCGTGGTGGAGCAAGCTTCAACACACGATGACTGTAACTTCTACTGAAGCAAAGTGCAAAACAACTACTCCACTTACCAATTTGGATGTATTGAATCCATTATATCATGCTCACACCAAACACATTGAGATTCATTATCACTACATACTGGAGATATGTCTCTTCACTTTTGTCCCATTTCATTTGTAAAATTTTGAAACAAAATTGGAGTCGTCTTCAATTTAGCCATTAAGGGAGGAGGGTATTAAAAATATTAACTAGCTATAAGTTATCTATTAACTAGTGATTCAATTTTCAACCTTTCAACTGTGTGTACCTACTTTTTGATTAATAAAACATAGGCCACGCGAGCATGTTAGTGTGCCTTCCATTTTTCTTCATTCTTGTTGTGATAGGGAACACCTGAATGGGAGATTGCCTTGCAAGCTGAATATGACACCTTGATAAAAAATCATACTTGGGAGTTGGTGGAATTTGTAGGTAAACAACCCGTTGGATGCAAATGGGTGAACAAAGTCAAAAGCAAAGCTGATGGTACTTTGGACAATGAGGAAACTTGTACTTTCACTCCTATTGCAAAGATGGTTAAATTTCGGTTGCTTCTCTCCATAGCAACTCAATTTTGTTTCTTGAACAGAGATCTACACAATGTCTATGGTGTTTCCTGAAGGTTTTTGAGTGCCTGGTCAGATCCTCTAGTTTCCAAGTTGATTTAGTCCCTATGAAAGAAGGTTACACAAGCCTAGAATATTTTGTTTGATCAGCATCTCCAAGCTTCTTGATTCAGAACTATGGAGGTCAGGCTGAAGTTATCAGTGAATGATGACTTATCACCAATCGATGAATCACTCTACAGACAATTGGTGGACACCCTTGTTGACCATTTTTGGTCCAACAGACCAAAAAATCAGCCCCCTTCTTTCCCTGTTGTTCTGAGCCAGTTCATTTTTTGATTTTGCACAAGTCTGGAAATTTCTACGGACTCTGCAGGTAGTTTTTTCGGCAGATGAAAAACCAATTCAAAGAGTGCAAGGTTTTACAAAGCTTCTTCGACTCTTGTCAGAAGAAAATCACTTGGTTCAACGCTTTGGTTCATCGCCTTGGTTCAACGCTTTGGTTCATCGCCCTGGTTCAACGCAGTCGGTTCGATCACTTGGTTCATCGCTTTGGTTCAACGGCTTGGTTCAATCGCTTCGAACTTGAAAATATTGAACCATTGAACTGTTGAACCATTGTTGGTTCAAGCGATTGGTTCAAGCGGTAGGTTCAAGCGGTCAAATAATGAGTAGAAAACAATATTGAACCATTGAACCGTTGAACCAATTGTTGGTTCAATCAAAGGGTTCAAAGGAATGCCCGAAAGGAAAAAAGGCCTGAGAGCGGAAGGTGCCAAGTGTCGTCTGCCGGGACACATTATAATGTCTCTAAAAGTAGTGAAACGTGCCACGTGTCCTTTGTAAAACTCAGCGGAACGCGACAAGTGTCTGCATCCGAGTTACAAAGCTTCTTTCAATAAGCTTCCCTTAGAGTTCCACAGAGGGCACCAAGTGGCAACTGCGAAAGGTTTTAATTTGTCTCTAAAAGTAGCGGAACGTGCCACGTGGACCTTGTAAAGCTCGGCGGAAGCCGACAAGTGTCAACATCCGCGGTTTCTTCCTTTCATTCCGTTATTGAGTAAGGACTGTGGTGGCCCCGGACGAATTGCTAAAGTAAGCAGAGCGCGCCAAGTGTCATCATCCGTGTGAATCCGAATGAGTCCCGAATGTTTCTATACTATTTCTAAAGCTCAGGGGAAGCCGCCATGTGTCATCTTCCGCAGGACTCTCAAAAGGTATCTAAAGCTTCTATAAGTTAAGCGGATGCTGCCACGTGTCCTCCACTGTTTCACAGCGAAACACGCCACGTCACTTGTTGAGATTAGCGAAAAGCGGCCAAAGCAAGCGGGAAAGACACAAGAATTGCTAAGGAAGATGACGGACCCGAAGACATCAAATTTGCGGCAAATAGCTGTTGATCTTCGCAGACTTAAGCGCGAACCCGAAGAAATTCAAAGGCCTTTTCCTTCCTCTATATATTAAAAACTTCTCATTCGAGAAAGAGATCTCTCACATTGTAAGGCGAAGCCCTGCGATTTTTTACCTAGAATCAATAGAATACGCATTTTTTACCTCTATTCTGGTTGGATATATCTCTGAGTGCGCCTGAGTGTTAGTCTTGTGTCTAGTCATTGCTTCTTAATGCTTTCACAGGGTTGACACCAACGTACCTGGGATATACAGAGCACCATTCTTGCAGGTGATAAGAAGAGTTGTTCCTGGAGCGCAGAAGCAGAAGGAGATTACTAGACAGTGTGCTCTTCCTATAGCGCCTATGGTAAGTCCTTTTACTGTGTGTTTCCATTAAAGCCTTCCTATCAAGCTCTTTGCAGTCTGGTACTTTTACCAGTTAGAGTGTATGTATGTGTTCTTGTGGTTCAGAGTGTGAGTGTGAGTAGACCAAACTTGTTTGGTGCATCACCCTATTAGGTTAGGTTCTGTTGTTTTCAGCATCCTTCTCCCTTTTCAACCCCCCCCAATATATATATATATATATATATTAACAACTTATTGTCAGATGCATCAATGGGAGCTAGCCCTTATCTAGAGACTCTCCCCCCAGTTTTCCCAGGCCCACAGGCAAGAGGGAAGTTTTCATTTGTTGCGTGTGGAAGGCAGGAGCTCAGCCCCCTGTCAAGGGTGCAATCCACTGCATCAACAACCCTAATACACCTTATGTCTACACAACCAGATCTTCATTTTATTGTTAGCTATCTTTTTTGGTTTTTGTCTACATCAAAGCTCCTATATTGGACAACAGCAAAATGTTAAACAACAGCAGATTTCAAATTGATATCTAAAGAGCACCCTGCAAATGTAGTAACTAAAGTTTTTGGTCACACATCATTTGTAAAATTCAGGGGCAAATTTGGAGTAAGTCTCCGGTTTAGTCATTAAGAGAGGATATGAAAGTTAGTAATTAGCTATTAGTTAAATAGTAACTAATGGTACAAGTGTGTAAGTAGCTATTAGGCCTTCCATTTCTCTTCATTCTTACTAACACAAAGTGACTAGGCAGATTGAACGATTTTGTCCAGTAATCTGACAGAATTTAATGACTTCTCGTACTTTTCTGTAAGGATGGGAAAAAACATGTCAAATCTTTAAAATTAGCAAAAGAACTAGGTACCTTAAACAATTTTCTCAAGTAATCTTTCATATTTGCCTGTATCAAACTTTATATTTAGAGGATTTCATGATAATTCTGTCAAATCTTTGAAGTTTGCTAAAGAACTTGGCAGCTTTAACGTTTGTCTCAAAATCTCACCAGATGATTCATATGCTTCTATCAAACTTTATATAATTTCATAGGGTTTTTTGTTCTAATTAGGTCAAATGACTCAAATCTATAAAATCTACAAACGGCCAACCCAGCTTTAATGATTTGCTCCAGTAATCCAACAAAATTTAAGCTGAATTTTCGTATTTTCCTGTAAGGAAACTTTAAATTCGGATTTTTTTCAATTTATCTCAAATCTTTAAAATTTGCTAAAGGACTACACAGCTTTAACAAATTTCCCTAGTAACCTGACAAAATTTAAGCTGAATGTTCATGTTTTTCTATCGAAAACCTTGAATAGGATTTAGGTTAGCCTTATCTCAAGTCTTTGAAATGTTCAATAGGATGACAGAGATCTAACAATTTTCTCAAATAATCTTTATTTTCAAGAAATCTGTTAAACGTATGCGCAATCTTAAAATGTTTAAATTGTTGATCTTTGCTGATCTTTAACAATGTACTGTAAGGCATGTTTATTTTTTAGGATTTCCATAAGGAGTCTGAGGATATCTTTACCAAAAAGCACTACAAAACTCTCCCAGAGTGTGCTGCAATATAATTTTTTCTCCAGAGAAAAAAAGATAAATACCTGAAGATCTCCCAGGAGGTTGACAAGCCAGGAATTGGAGGAGGAAAGCCATCCTTAGACCATATATTTCTGTAAACAGGACCAACAGAGGGCTCGCCATTCCTTCCTTCTTGTCCAGGCTCCATCTCCACCATAAACTTCTCCATTTTTTTCCAAAATAACAACAATATTTACGGATGCTTAAAGATCAACCCTGGAGACCAAAAACATTGAAAATAATGCACATTACTCCCACAAAATTCCTTGCAAACCCACAAAACAATGACAGTAAAATAAACAATAAACAAGAGCTTATTCATATTTAAACTGAAATCTCAAGCAGAATGAGGTCAATTTCTTCATTTCCAGTGCTATAAACTTTCAAAGATAAAGAAACTCTTGCACAATGCTTTGAAAATAATAGCAATTTCAACAGGCATTTGAAGATCGAGCCAGCAATAAACATGAAATTAACACACATTAACCGTTGCCAAACAACACACTTGCAACAAAAATATATAAATAGATGACAAACAAGCACATATGAACTGAAATCTCAAGCAGAATGAGGTTGATTTCTTAGTGAAATTTCACCACGGCAGTTAATTTCATGGAATACACAGCTATAAACCTTATAGCTAAAAAAAGTTTTCCTCCAAAATGCTTCAAAAATAATAGGAAATTTTAACTGGCATTTAAAGATTGCAATTGAAGTCCCCCAAATCCCATTGTAAAACAAGAAATTCAGGACAATAATTTAATAAATAAAAAAACAAGCACAAATTCCCACACAAACTGAAACCTCAAGTAGAATGAGGTAAATTGCTTCGTGAATTGTTTTGAGAATCAACTATTTCAGGAATACCTGACACGTACTCAGTGCCATAATCTTCCACTGGAATTTAAAAATCCATTATGCAGGCAAAAGAATACACAAATGAATTTAAATGAATGCAAACTCACTCTGCCAAACCACGAAATAACAACAGTGCTTTAAATATACAACAAACAAGCACATACAATGAACCAGAATGAGTTCAATTTCTTTGCAAAATTATTCGTCGGTCAACCATTTCAGATTCTAGTTCACAGATACATAATGAGCATTAATTTTAACATGCATTTAAAGATACTCAGCCGGCAAATAAAAAGAAAAACACTTAAAAAATAAGCTACAATAACTCTTCCAAATCCCTTGCAAAACCACAAAATCATAACAGTACCTTAATTAAATCACAAACAAACACATTCATACATCAAATGTAACCTCAAGCAGAAAAAACTCAATATCTTCCGCAAAATATTACAGAATCGACTATTTCGAGAAGTGACAATCTACTTCAAAACTTAGTAAGAATAGCTTAAATAAAAAACAAAAGATCGAAATTAATACATTAGCTGAAACCTCACGGAAAAAGAAGTTCCACTTCTTGAAAAAATCTTCAAGAATCAACGATTTTTAAAAATGATGAATTTACACACACTGCTGTAAACTTCGAAGTTAACTAGGAATCACTTTAAAAAATCACAAAGCAACCACAAATTGATATACTAAGTGACACCTCAACGAATATAAGCTCAATTTCGTTGCGAAACTATTCCAGAATCGACAATTTTGTGGACTAAGGAACTTAAATACGCTGCTATAAACTTCAAAGTTAAATAAGGTTAACTTAAAAAGAGAACAAATAAACACAAATTCAAACATTACACTGAAACCTCAGCAAGAAATTCTTCCAGAATCAATGCTTTCAGAGCACTTCACACATACACAAGCTATAAACTTCAGCAGACGTTAAAAGCAGGACTCTTCTGGGCCAATGAAGAAAATAAAATAAAAATGAATCCGTCAACTCGACCAAAACCCTTGCAAAACCCCAAAAAATCACAACAATAATTTAAAATAATCAGACAACCAAAAAAATTTACAGCAATCAAAACCTCAGTGAAATAAGCTCTATTTCTTAGCAAAATCTTCCAGAATCGACTATATAAAGGAAATACTTGACACCTTCACAGTAGTAAACTTCAACAGATTACAGACATTCAAATTAGTGCAAAATGTGAAGTAACTATGCAAAAACCCTTCCAAAACCACAAAATCAAGGCAATACTCTCAATAAGTAAATAACAACCACATATTCATGCAGCAACCAGAACCGCAATGAAAATAAGCTTAAGTTCTTCACACAAAAGTCATCATGCACATTGATGTAAAACTTCAAAGCTAACTTGCAGAAGCTTAAAACAATCACACATGCATACAAATTTATATATTAACTGAAACCTCAACAAAAATAAGTTTAAGTGAGGAATTTACACAGTGCTATAAATTCCAAATAATTCATTTAAATAACTTAAATAATTCACAAACCAACCACAAATTCGAACATTAACTTAAACCTCAACAAATATAAGCTCCATTTCTAGCTAAACTTGCACTAGATTTAAATAATCACACAGGCACAAATTCATAAATTAACTGAAACCTCAAAGAATATAAATTTCTTTCAAATTTAACAATTAAGTGAAGAATTTACACAGAGCTATAAACTCCAAAGTTAACTATTTGAATAACTTACGTAAATCACAAACCAACAACAAAATCAAACTTTAACTGAAACATCAATAAATATAAGCTCTATTTCTTTATGAAATTCATTCAAAATCAATGATTTTAGGGACTATCTAAAGAACTTAAACACACTACTGTAAACTTCAAAGTTAAATAATAATAACTTAAATCAAAAATAAGAAACCACAAAAATCATACATAAAACTGAAACCTCAGCATGCAATTCACAAAAAATATAGGTAAATTAATCAAATCAATGCATTAACTCTGCCAATTCTCTTACAAAATCAGGACAATAATCTAAATAAATCACAAACAACCAAAATGCATACACTTCAACCTCAAGCAGGGAAAAACTCAATTTCTTCACAAAAATCTTCAAGAATCCAAGGATTTTAGCGTGGAATTCATGTTAAACTTCAAAGTTGAATAAAAATAGGTTGAATAAATCACAAACAACCATAAATTCATACATTACTGAAGCCTCAACGAAAATATTTGGCAAAAACCTTGCCCAATCGACAATTTCAGAGAGTAAGTGAGGAGTTTATGCACGGTGCTACAAACTTCAAAGTTAAATAAATAACAAAAACCACAAATGCATACATCAACAAGCCTAAACTTGATTTCTACGCGAAATGTTTTCATAATCGACGATTTCAGGGAATGTTTCCCTCATAGACAGTGCTAGAAACTTCAACGATAAAACTGCCAAAACCTTTGCAAAAGCACAAAATCACGACAGTACTTTAAAAAAATAACAAGCAACCACAAATACATACATTTAACTGAAACCTGGCGCTGAATGAGGCAGATTTCTTCCCCAAATTCTTCCAGAAATGATAATTTCATGAAATATTAGACACAGTCACAGTAATAAACTTCGACAGACGTTTATAGGCATTCAAAATATGACAAATTAACTGTATCAAAGACTCCAAACCCCTGCAAAACCCCAAAATCGCGGTAAATCACAAACAACCACAAATTCATAAAGAAACAGAAACCTCAAAGGAAATAACCTAGATTTCTTCGCGACATTCATAAGAGTTGAGCAGTTCGAGGGAGGAATTTATGCAAATTGCTATAAACTTAAAAATTAATTGAGAAAAACTTTTAAAAAACAAAAACATGCACAAATTCATAAGTTAACTGAAACTTCAACAAAAATAAGCTTCATTTTTTTGCGATATTTAGCCAGTATGGTCGATTTCAGTGAGTAAGTGACGAATTTATGTACAGTTAACGAAGAATAGCTTAAATAAAGAACAAATGGCACAAATTGATACATTAAAAGAAACCTCAGCTGAAAATAAACTCAATTTATAGACGGAAGAAAGAAAAAATGGCTCAGTTTCTCAAATGGAAGGAAACATCATAATAATGATGTGCTTTAACTCTACCAAAACGCTTACAAAACCACATAAGTGCAAAAATACTCAAAATAAATCACAAAAAACCACAAATTCATATATCAATTGATACCTCCACGAAAATAAGATCGATTTCTACGCGAGAATCATTCAGACTCGACGATTTCAGGCAGTGAGTGAGGAAATTTATGTACAGTGCCGTCAAGTTCGAAGTTAAGTAAGAATAGCTTAAAAAAACAAGCACAAATTCTTAAACCTCAACGAAAACAATAAACTCTATTTCTTCCGGATATTCTCTCACAATAACAGTAATAAAACAAACTTTCGAGTTAATGTACATTAACTCAATCAAATCCTTTCCAAAACCAAAATAGTTTGACAGTACTTCTAATTGCATCCAAAAATGAACCACAAACTCACGCCTCACCAAAAGAAAATGCTTCTTCTGTAAACTCCTTCCAAAGTCTGCACAATGACATAAACTTCAAGCCTAAATAAAGATTTACAGATAATGTGATCTTTAAAGATGTTATGATTCACGCTTCCGGAGTCGTTGACAGCAGTAATTTGGCCGCAGATACATTCGTTCAAATTGAATGCTAATATTAAATTTTCATGCCGTTGGAACGCGACCCCTGGCTAATCCGCTGATGATTGTCTGACCCGATTTGAATCGGAATCCGGATTACGTAGAAACGTTGCCAGTTAAACTGGTTTGCTAATTATTACTGTGACGTAGGTTGCCTGAAGGTACGTGCTCTACTTCGTTTTCACAATTTTTTTTTCTATAAAATCAACTTCTGAACAATTTTTTTTTTTTAATCTTTGCTGATTTTATATATGCGCTGGTGGTAGGCATACGTAACCTTAAAACGTCGGTGATGATAAACTCAATTCCTATATAGCTTCAAAAAGGTCTTTCTCCCCTAAACGGCACGAGAGTCCAATAGGTGAGGCAATGAATGTTATGTTATAAATGCTATGCGAGAAAAAGGATGTTGAGGCTGATATCTTTTCTTCCATAGGACCCTAATTTTGGAGATCTGTTTTAATGACTGTGAGGATCCCCCTGCTAAGGTGGGGTGGGGAAGAAACCCAGATAGCCCCCCACTTCGTATTAAATTTGATATTTGGATGGTGGAGAGTTTTTTAATGAGAATCGTTGAAATGTCATTGACATATCATTATATATATATGTGTTTAATTATTTATAAAAATAGAATCATTAATTGAATATATTTGTATTTATTATTTTTAATATTATTTTTAAATTTGATATTTGAATGGTGGAAGGTCTTTTTATAAGAGTTTGAGAGTTATTATTTTTATGTTGATATGTCATTTACATATCATTATATATGTTTAATTAATTGATATGAAATCATTAATTGAATATATTTGTATTCAGTATTTTTTATATGATATGGAAATGTGTAGGTAAAGACATAATAAAGAGTCTAACATATTATTAATACATGATGAATTGGGCCATTATGGAAGAGTCTAACATATCATTAATAAATAGTGAAGGGGCCATTATAGAAGAATCTAACAAAGTTAAATAATTTTAAAGGTGTTACAATGATTGCTAAGGTGAGTACAATGTTTTGGTCATGGTCTCCACAACAGCGTTAACAATCACATAAGTTTCATATCCTACAAGCAACAAAACTACCGCTAAAGTGATTATGTTTATTATGTGGCTCCCACATTGTTAGACAAACTTGTTGGCAACTTCCCTGCAACTGAGGAAGGCCCTTTGAAGTTTAGAACGAAGGTGGAGTCCTGGATTTCTTCAAAGGTGTTGTTAACTTTGAATATCTTGTTTATACAAGATATTTGATGAAGAAACTATTTTATTGCTTTGTCTCAATGCCGACTTAGAGGTACCTTTGGAATTGGCAACCACCACTTCTTCCCCTTTTCATGCTTTCCCTAATTTTGTAATATGTTCAAGATCAGAAGCTCCATTCTTTGTATGGTACGAGAATTGCATATGAATTTTGCATCTTGCCTTTATATATCAAATCAAATTTCTCATCCACCTTGTCTTACTCTAATGAATAACAACGTAAATGTTAGTGCTTTTTAGGCTTGTTTTTACTTGCAAGTTTGGGAGAAGAGGAACATGGGTGTCCACCATTTTAGCCACAAGAGACAAGCAAGCAACAAAGAGCATGATAAATTTTATCAATGTTTTAAGTGAGTATTTGTATTGTCAGGGAGGGTTGTTTGTTTTTATCCATTAGACAATAATATTCTGAGAACCTAAGTAGATTTGATGAGATTTGAGCTTGTAGGGTTTTTTAAAGTTCAACTACAACCTTGGTAGAGTAGGGATGTTACTCCAACATTAAGTGCAAATAGATGCATACAGACTCCAATTTTTAAATAAAATTATGATTTATAATAAGTCAGATGAACTCATACTCACAATTACAAACTAGATATGTTTAATAAATATAATTTAAATTTTGAGAAGTGGGAAAATAGAAGCGCATGATCATATAATAGAGTACACAAGAACAAAGAAAAGATAATATAAATGTAACCATATATGTTAACATTAATTATGAATGTGAGTGGAGTATAAAATTTTAAAGTTTCAATGTATAAAGTTGTAACATGATACCTCAATGACCTACAAGATAATATATAGTGTAAAATCCTATAGTCACTCAAGGACATGTATATGTGATACAAGTTTGATGTATGTGTACTATAAGTGCACTACATTTTAAAACAAGAGATGTTTAAAGGATTGAAAGCTTGAAAACCAAGCTATATACTAATTCATGAGTTGGGGTATGCAGTAGCAAATAAATTGTAGAGAAACCCCTTTGCGAGCTGCTGTAATGTTAAAAAATACATGTATAAATACATATTGTAAAATTTATAAGTGAAATGTCCCCAAATTAGAAAATTTTATGAAAATTAGTTTTTTATGTCAAACCCTAGTAAAAGAAGGAATTCTTATTTTTAGAACAACAAACCCTAGTTGATTTAATTTGCCAAAAAAAAATATATAAAATATTCTAATACCAATACTTAGGCAACCCAAACTTGCCAAAATTGCCCTTCAAAGGGTGAAGTGGAACTTCAAACCCTAGGCACCCCCCTTTAGAAAATTATCATATTTATTCACTACTATTATGACAAATTTTAGAATGTTGTACTTGCTCCAAATTAGCATAAAATGTTATCCAAATATTATATAAAAATACAACCAATGTTGGGGTCCAAATGACCTTCGACAATATATCAAAAAATAGGAATTAATTTAGAAATATTCCTATAAAATTTAGAATCATGTTTGGGCATGAGAAAACCCTCAAACCCTACCAAACAATCTCCAAACCAATTTGCCACATACTGTAAAAATATATAAAATATTATAGGGCAAGAAATGGCCCTCAAAACATGTCAAAACCCTTCCTAATCAAATCGCCCAAGTGCAAAAATAATATAATAAAACTAAAATATTATTTAGGGCACAACATCATCCCAAAGCATGTGCAAATCACTCTCCAACCAAGTCTCCAAGCTCCATCAGCAAGTTGTCACACTTTGAAACCCCTGTTTTTATCTTTTTTGGAAATTGAAGAACAATAGCAGCTCCTAGATAAAGTTACCCCACATAAGAAAGAGGGTTTGAATACTCAATCTCTTTGCTTGAAGGTTTTCATCTTCAAAGCAATGGCTCAAGCATTTTTGTGCTCAAAATCTAATATTTGAATATCAAAATTAGCATCCCCTTCAATGGATCCTTCACTTTCTTTTTATACACTCCTCAAGGGTAGCATCCAAGTTGGAGGGAAGGATCTAATTTAAATCTAAAAAAAGAGTAACTCTTATAATTTCCACTTAAGTCCTTGGGTTCCCATGACCCTCAAAATAACATAACTTAAGTGAAAATTAGAACAATAAAGTGTTTTTTAAAATTACTCATAGAAACCAAGGTGTTTCCCTTTCTTTTTCTCTTTTCCCTTAGCCATTGGGAAACAATTGAAGCTAAGGATATTCAATCACTTCATGTCCAAAAGGGGGACATGACAATATTCCCCACTCAAAATTACTTATCCTCAAGCAATCATAGTAACCAAGGAGTTCCCCACCATGGGCCTCATGCAAAATTTGATCTGTGGTCCTTCCCAATGAATAAAACCCTCGTGACGAAGCCTTATGCTATTGTAGATGAAGATTATTTGCTTTTTATATAAGCTGGAAATGAAAAAATAACAGCTCTTAGTCTTCTCTCTTTTTCCCCTTGAGGTCTCATACCTCATATGTATCAAAAGGGTGATGGAAAAAGATAATGCCTCTGAAATTGTAGTATGGTATTGGTTGGAAAAGGATATTGTAGCAAAGTAGTCTTCAAAAGTTTGGGCCTTGATTTCCCCTAACTCACCTCCTACAAATGACACAAACACATTAGTCTAATAATTAGTCCTCATCTTCCTTTCTGCTTGTGAAGTGGTTGAAAACAAAGGTGGTAATGCCATTGAGAGCATGTGAGATATGTCAAGGTTGCCCCCACTCTTCACAGTGACTTTAGTACTCAAAAATTTCTCAATCTGAGGGGATGGTAGTGTCCTCAATCTTGTCTTTTCATGCTTCTCATGGGTTGGAAACTTCCTCAACATGCAAACCTTGGCCCTCATGCCCTTACACCTTCCTTCCTTAGATAGAAAAACTTCATAAAGAGACCTGCACTTGATGATTAGAGGGATGTATTTACACTTTAAAACCTTAAAAATGTCCCAAAAAGTCCATCTATCCATTACCAAATTACATTTAGATGGGATTTTCACACATAGATCTTCAATGGATATCATCATGCCCTCATAAAGTGTGTTAGAAAAAGGATCATGGCAAGATATTAAAACCTTATTGCCCCATATGAAAAGGTTTATTTTATCCTTAGACATTGAGTGCATGTTACCTTGGTAAGCATCCATCAACTCTCTATACCTTCTTATGTGCCATGATAAATTGTTCCCCATTTTCAAAAAGAAATTGAAATTGAAATATATTGAAAGCATACCTTAAGAGAATATATCATGGAGATGCAAGCAACCTTGCATTAGTAACCTCATGTTTTCCCCTTTGCTCTCCCTTGACAACCAATTTCTGGTCATGAAAGGATTACCCCCATTCATATGCATTTCCAAAATTTATCATGGGCTTTAACATGCCCAAAATATTAGAATTTTTGTCCTAGTAGGCAGATGTACTATCCTTACCAATTCATAATTTATTGAGAAGAAAAAATCAGAATTTGCACATGTGTTTCCAAAATTTATTGGGGGTTGTATTGACCTTTTATCCCTATTTTTTTTAGTATGATATCTTCGGATTATGCAAAAAGAACTCAAAATTTTTTGAGTGTAAATTTGGCCTACCTTTTATCAAAAAAATTGTCCTTCCTCACTTCTCTACAAATTGATTTTTTGCCTCCTTAAACTCTTGACTCAAATTATTATTTTCAGCATTCATTAGGTTCAATAAACAAGGAAACAAGTAGTACTTTTAATACCTTGAGGGCTGTTCATTCTTTGCACATACCCGCTTTTTGTCGCAAGAAAAGGACCAAACTCCTTTGCATTTATAGAACTTATAAGAGGTTGTAATATGCCTAGATTTCCAAAATTTCTTGTGCATATGAACAACTAAGTTTTCCTATTTGTCCCTTTATTATCTCGCACCCCTATTGTACTATCACTTTCAGACTTCATGGTACTTGTACTTGACTGAGTTGGCACACTTTTCAATATTTTTTTGCACATACAAAAAGTGAATTTGGCATGAAAAACTCAAAATTTTTTGAGTGTTTTATGGGCCTATTCCTTTTGAAAAAATTAGACTTACTTATTCAAAAAAAATTAATTTTCCAATTGAATTTTTTTCCCATTCAAGGAGGGGTATTAATTCATCATATTCAGAATTTGTCATGCTTTTGAAGCTTGGTATTGGATGATTTTCATAATGCCTTGGTGGCTGCCCATCCTCTGAATTTGTCATTCTTTCAACCTCTTTTGATGCACACAACTTCCCAACCTAACAATCCTTTCTCACCTGGATTTCATAAGATGTGCTCATGTCATTCTCATCTTGGTTGTAGGATGTTATTTTTCTTCTCAAACTCCTCCTTCTATTGGATGGAAATTCACTTACACATGCTTAGACCACCTCCATGTTGTTGAGGTGTGGGAAGCACACCTTCTTATGGTCCATACTCACCAAGGTGACAATAAACCTTAGAGGAAAAAAATTGAAAATATGAAAAATAGTAGTCCATAAGTTACAAAAAGCCCTTCCTCTGATCCTTAGATCATGACATCTCTTGCTTGTCTCCCTCCTTAGGATTATCCAAGCTCTATTCCTTGCCCCAACACATAACAAAACAACAATACTATTCTTGTAGGGCTCACCTAGATCCCATATCCGTGTTGGGCATTTGCCTTGCCCCATATTTGAGTACACTATGAAGAATTCCCTTATCCCTTAAGTGCCATTCATCTCATCCTTATTGTTAGCATAATGCTTATGTTAAGTAAAACAATGTGAGAATAAAGTGTGAGGAGAATAAAATGAATCCTTACCAAATAAATAGTAAATTTTCTTACCCTCAAATATGGATCTATAAACTTCAACAAATTGGAAACCGTCATGAGGAGTTAATGAGGCACTTCCCTCATTGGCATACCCCCCAATAAGGTCTTCTCGAAAGGCCCTTCTAAACATCTTTTGCAAATCTGATTTTCCTCCCTTAATATGAAAAATGAATTCTTCCCCTTTCTTACCTTCCTTTTCCTCTTGCTCTTTTTGTTGCTCATGAAGTTGTTGGATAACTCCCTCTTACTTCCCCACTATTTATAAATTGTGAAACTCAAAAAAGTTATTACTTGGCTACCCCAAATTTTTTGATTTTTGAATCTAATCATTCACCTGTAGTTTAATCTTCTCTTCTTCTAAGATATATTTTTGAGGTCTAGGGCTTAACCCCATAGATTGTGCCAAAACCTTGGGACTTATTGTCTTTAGTTCCTTTTGATAATTCTCCATAGATTTCAACAAATCATCCATGGCTTCATCCATTGTCCTCTTCTTCGTTCTCACTTTTTGAAGGGGATCTTTGTATTCTTATTTTGGCAAAAACCTAGGTCAGAAATCACTCACACCTCATAGTTGGCCAATATATTGGCTCTGATACCATTGAAATGTCCCTAAATTAGATAATTTTTTGAAAAATTATTTTTATGTCAAACCCTAACAAAAGATAGAATTATGATTTCTAGAACAACAAACCCTAGCTAACTTAATATGCCAAAAAGATAGCATAAAAGATGCTAATACCAATGCATTACTTAGGCAACCCAAACTTGCAAAAATTGCCCTTCAAAGGGTGAAGTGGAGCTTCAAACCCTAGGTGTCCCACTTTATAAAATTATCATATTTATTTCCCACTGTTATGACAAATTTTAAAATGTTAAACTTGCTCCAAATTGGATAAAATGTTATCCAAATATTCTCAAAATATTATAAAAAAATACAACCAATGTTGGGGTCCAAATTACCTTTTATAATATATCAAAAATTAAGAATTAATTCAAAAATATTCCTATAAAATTTAGAATCATGTTTGGGCATGAGAAAGCCCTCAAACCCTACCAAACAACCTCCAAAGCAATTTGTCATATGCTAGAAAAATATATAAAATATTACATAATATTCTAGGGCAAGAAATGGCCCTCAAAACATGTCAAAGCCCTTCCTAATCAAATCACCCAAGTGTAAAAATAATATAATAAAATTATAATATTATTTAAGGCACAAAATCACCTCAAATCATGTGCAAATCACTCTCCAACCAAGTCACCAACCTCCACAAGCAAGTCACCACACTTGGAAACCCCTATTTTTCTAAAATTTAAGAACAATGGCAGCTCCTAGATGAAGTTTCCCCACAAAATAAAGAGTGTTTTCATCCTCGATCTCTTTGCTTTAAGGTTTTCATCTTCAAAATAATAGCTCAAGCATTTTCATGCTCAAAATCCAAGATTTGAATATCAAAATTAACATCCCCTTCAATTGATCCTTTAATTTTTTTATACAAATCCTCAAGGGTGGTGTCCAAGTTAGAGGGAAGAATATAATTCAAATATAAACAAAGATTAACTCTTATAATTTCCACTTAAGTCCTTAAGTTCCCATAACCCTCAAAAGAACACAACTTAAGTGAAAATTAGAACAATAAACTGCTTTTTACAATTACTCTTAGAAACCAAGGTGTTTCCCTTTCCTTTTCTCTTTTCCCTTAGCCCTTGGGAAACGAGTGAGGCCAAGGGTCTTTAATAACTTCATGTCCAAAAAGGGGACATGATAGCCTGGTAAGAGGACAAAAATACACTTGAGAAAAGGAGAACAAACTTGGCCTTAGGAATCAGAAGAGCAGAGGAAAAAGTGTCCCCTCAAAAGATGATAAGGTAGGTGTCTCATGGGGGTTGTTGTGCCTATTCTTCTCCCATATGATCCCATACAACCTCTTAAATTGTAAAACTACCAAAACTTATGGCCTTAGCTAGTTGTGTAGGGATGATAATTTGTAGGACCACACATTATACTTAAATGGAAACCTATTTTAAGGGTAAGTGAATGGAGTCGGGGGACAATTCCATAGATATTTTTGATAATGCAATCATATTATTAAATCACATGATCACATTATTTAAATTATTGCTTGATAATTACCAAGCTATAATGCAATCACATTATTTAAAATAATAATGAGATCACGTTAATAATGCGATTGCATTATTATTATTTTCAATAACGAGATGGCATTAATAATATGATCATGTTACCTATGTAACCAAAAAAAATACAAACCAAAACCTAAATGCAAAATTCCTCATTTTGCATTCGATCTTTCTTTATTTCCTATGTGTTTTTATTTTGCGATCATATTTTAGGTGAGAGAGGCTAAACCTTACCAAAATTTATCCCAAGAAGTTGCTAATTGATGATGCCACCACATAGAATAGGTAAGTGCTAAAAAACTACACTTGTTAACCCTTAATTTTAGTAATTTTAAGTAATTTTCTTTATTTAATTAGTGATTTATTTATTTTGAATAACATGTCTTGTTAACCCTCATGTTCTTTTGCCTAATTCTCTCAAACCTCCACCAAACCCTTTTTTCCCTCCTTCTAACCCCCCACCTAACCCTCCATAGAACCCTCTTATTCCTCCTCCCATCCCTCCACCTACAGTTCCACAAAATTCCCTAGGTAGTCAAGAGAGTATAGTTGACCACATTGTGGGAAATAAAATTGAAATTGAAGAATTAATTGGGAGAGTAAGGGATCCCACTTCCGCCAACACCCATTGTACCTATCTAGCTGATTCCCTAGAGATATTATTAGGTCAAATTGACTCTATAATGAGTCAAATTGACAGATGGGATTCATATTGGGATAGTTGTGGGGCTTATTATGTTGACAAATTATCAACACTTGAGGTTAAGAACAAAGACATATCAAAATCCTCCATTTGCACCTTATTCATTGACCCAACCACTAATGCACCATTTCTAGTAACTGCTAAACATTTTTCAATCCATCACTGCTAACATAGTTTAATCACAATGAATTTTTGGGATCAATATTGGATGGTGTTTGATTATCTACCGTGTAACAACCATGAGGTCCTGTTGTAATTTTTTAGAAAACTCTACCATGGTTTTGTCCTTAATGAGATTTTGAACTATTTTGATTATAGTGAGTTTCAAGGTCAAGGGAAAGGCTCTACATAGGATCGACAGGTACATGTCATGCACCTAATCAACTTGCAAGGATCTGTATCTAAAAGCAACTTGATACTAAGATTCCCACTATAGTTCATCAAGTCATGGAGATCAACACTCTACATGCACTTAGTTCACTCATTGATACACTCATTCATCATATGAGTAGGCTCTCACAAACTGATGCTAGAGATATGCCACCTAGTGTGCATACCCAATCCCACCCTTACAATTCTTGTGGAGCTATGTGCACTGGAACTTCTGATGATGATGGTGTTAGTGGTTTATAGGGCTTGGATAATATACTTATGAGTGATGAGTTTTTAACATGCACATTCAGTGTGTAAACCTCAGCCACTACATAAATGTAGGTACATTTTATATAAATGTCATGTTAAATTTAAGTTATATTTGAAAATTTAATTTATCTAACAATTAATTTATATTAAAAGTAACTAATATATATGCCATTTTTATGTCCGAAGAGGTGACGGTGCCTTCATCATCATAGTTGAAATTTACAACATTTGATTTGATGTAGCCATTGTTTACATTTTTGGATCCAGTTATTGGCCCATCCAATATTTCATTTATCTTTGTTAGGATGACACCTTTTACTTATACAGAGGAAAATTTTTGAGTTAATCTTATGCTCTATGTACATTTAGTCTATGTATATTATGTATATTTGCCTTGTAAGTTTAAGTTAAATTTATCTATCAAATATATTGATGTAGAATAACTAAAAATCTTCCATGATATGGATGCAAACACGCACTTAACTCTACCAAATACCCAGCTCTGATCTTTTCTTATCCTTATTTATCTTCTATCTTCAACCTCTTTAACTCTTTGATCACTTTGCATTTATGAGGTCTTTATTGTTCACGCTTACCTAATCAATGGCTCTTAAGCCTCCTTGTATTCACTTAATGATCCTTCTCTACTTGAAGTCAGTTTACTAATCAACTACTTCTGCAATATTTCCTTTTAACATCAACCTCCTTAGTTCATACTCTATTTTCATGTTCTCTCTCTTTATCCTTGCTCTGTTCTTGACAATCTCATTATATGTTTTCATAGGTCTACATGCTAATTTGATTTTGTCCTTCCATAATACCCATAAGACCATATACCTACTCAATTACATCTCATTTCATGCATCCAACTATTCCACATAACCCCCAAGATTCAACTCTTCACTTAACTCTTATTTCCTCTTTGACACCTTCCTTTTACTAGCCCTTTTTTGAGGCAAACCTCCTTGTTATGAGTAAACTACAAAGCTCCCAACAAAAAAAAACTACATTTAGATACCCCATTACATCACATATCTTCATATAAACTTTTATAATTTAATTCTCTTTGGAGAACACCTAACTTAACACCCCTCAGGATTAATTAGGTCTCCTAGGCCTAATTTAAGGCTACTAACTATGAAACTATACCATATGGACTCAAATCAACTTTAAACGTTAAAAATCCTCTTCTTCCTATATAAATACACTTGTCCACAAATTTTAATGACTTTTCATTGATTAAATAACTTGTTATCTCATTTTCCAATTTCAAACCCTAACTTGTGTTGTTTCAGTCCTGCATCTATTTGAGAGGATAATAAATGATCTAGAATGACCTTTTGACCCTTATAAAAGATTATAAGGCTTGAAATGTCTCTACCCTTACCCAAAGCATCTTCTCAAACTATTACTTTTCCTTTCTCAATACTAAATCACTCCCAATATGTAGTTTTACAGAATTATGTACCCCTCCAACATTATTATGCCAACAAATAGGATAGAATAAACCCTTAAGACCATTTACCTTCATTTAAGATAAATTCAAAGAATCACATAAATGGAAAAAAAATATCCCACAACATTCACAATACCTTAAATCCTTAACTCTATTTCCAAGAACTCTATATGGTCTTTCTTTATGACTATGCAAACTCAAAATTATTACTAATTGGACTATATATAGTTGTCCCATGTATTTGGAATTTTCTCAATAGTATTGATAATTTCAATGTGTTTACATTAATTTCATAGATCTCCTCTATCTCTTACTCATATTTTAATCATTTATAATGACACTTTAAACTAACTATGTTCTCCTTTTTTTGACTGTGCCTGAAGATAGAGTATTGAAACTTGGGTTTCAACACTTTGAACCTGTAGACTACTGATTTGATTCTTCTCTGACTAGAGATATGAACACCACAAGATTTATCGTAAACCACTAAACACTTATTTAAATTTTAATCTATCCAAATAATCTTTACAAGTAAGGATAGTGTTCTTTACATGTCTCTTATTCCTTTTCTCTCCCTAACTTTGCCTTCTCGAAGTGCTATTGTTCTTTCCACCTACTTTTCCTCTCACACTTATTATATGTATTAATATTTTTATATTACCTCCAACATTCAAAATACTTGTTATTCTTGGCCATTTCACGTTGCATCACAGTTACACTTCCATGATTCTTGGTTTATTTTGTCTTTTTATGATATGCACATTGAAATACCTTGCCATTTATATCTTGGTTTACATTGATAAAAACTTGCCATATATATCTTTGATACTTTATAAAAAATTAAGTGAAAAATTATTTACATTAATATTTAATTTTGTTTCAAATAAATTTCACTTATATTCTTTTGGAGGAAAGAGAAAAGAAACTCGAGAAGGGTATGGTAGAAAAACCTGATATGTTTTGCACACATTGATCTAGATAGTTGTAGATACTCCTCTTTGGCTTGGGAGGAATGAACTATAGATAAGAAAGCACTAAATAAATGGTTGATTATTTGGATAGTAGGGTGGATTGCCTATCAAGCTAGATCCAAGAAGCACAAGTTTCCTTGGAGGCTGTCAACCCACACTTTTAGACAATAAAGTTCTGAAAGCAAAAGATAAAGTATTTCCATAAATAACATAAGATACTGAAATGAAATAAAAGAAGTGCTTGATAAATGAATAGGTGAATTTGACTAATTATAGAAATAAATAAATTGATATTAATGCTAAATGAATCAAGTGTGGTCCAAAAAATAGGGTAAGGCTCTATGATCAGGCATAAGGTCAAAAACTTAGATTTGGTTGAGGTCTGGTGGGTGAAAATAGCTTGTTATTTGTTTGTCATACAATGACCGTCAGTGGTTAGGGTGACCATCAACGGTTAGTAAAATCATCGATGGTTATGGATAAACTGTGGATGATCAGGGTGACCATTGATGGTTATTGTGGGTTCTTGTCTAGTTCAATAAAATTGGTTGATGAGGTTACATAATGGGAATCCAAAAAGTGGGTTTGGGCTAGGTTGGTTGGGAAATAGAAAAAAAGTAACTAATTAGTGAAAATATATACTTAAATTGTTAGTTTCTAATCTGAAGAAGGGTCAAGGGATCTGTTGCTGAAGTTTGGAGCAATTTTGATAGAGTAACTATACTTGGTTATTGTTCGATGGACAACAACATTTTGGATCTCTATCATACTTGTTGGTTCACTAGTTCACTCTAATTTTGGATGTAGATGATGATTGATTGATTGATTGATTTTGGATCTCTTTCACCTCCTCCTCCTCTATTTTTATAAGAATGAAGGAGAGTTGAAATAATAGGTTAACAAGAGGTTCAACAAGTAGTTTAAATATAACTTTTACATGTATTAGCTTACACATAAATTGGACAAGCTAAATATTAAAAAACAAGTTAGAGTTTGACTGGAGTTGACTTGGTTAGGTGGTTAGAACTTGACTATCTGTGGTTAAGCCTAACCATCAGCAGTTAGGGTGATCATTGGTGGTTGAGGGTCAAAGGTTTAAGTTTGGCCAAATCTAGTCAAGGTGAGTTACGTTTGGGGTTAATAGGTTATGGGACAGTCCCTAGGGGGTCTTGAGGTGATCTAGGGGTCAGTTCAACATCTAGAACCATTGTGTGTGGTTTTCTAGTTTCTATATTTTGCCCCTTTTTGGTATATAGTTTGGATCAACAACCTGTAAATCAAAAATGGATTGTGGGTCGAAGATTAGGTTATCTTGAGCATGGGAGGAGGTGTTTCCTCTCAAATTGGGAATCAATGAGGTAAAAAAGAATTAGGTAAGAGTTTGATGAGTGGGAAAGTGGGTGGTAGGTTGGGCACTAAAGTGCAAACACACACATAAAGTATGACTAAGTACAATAGCCAAAATTGTGCAATGACTAGGTTACCATGGTTGGTAAAAATTAGGTTAGTATTAGAAGGACAAGTGATAGGTAGACCACATGATCATATGTGACAGTTGGGATACACTTGTAAATGCAAGTATCCTAGATAAGGTTAGTGTTTTTGTGGGTATTCGATGTAGGAAATGCTCTCATGAAGACAAAAAGTGGTTGGGTGTGCACAAGGTAGTGTAAGTTCAAAATGTTCAACTTGGCAATTTAGTCAGTGTAGTCAAAATGACTAAAATAAGGTCATCATAAAACATACGATAGTCAGCCAAAATGGCCAATGGTGAGGTTGAGATCATTGGTGGTCTAGGTTGGTGAAGAAGGGAATCTCTATTGATTGGTAGTTGGATTGGGTGAGTGGGTCAAATGTTATGTGAAAATTTATGGTTGGGAGGGAAAAAAATCCCTAAAAGGCTGACCATCGATGGTCATGGTTGATGCTCAAGGTTGACCATCAGTGGTCACATGTCAACCCTAAAAGGGCAAATATAAAAGAATACCAAGGGTTCTATTTTCTCATTTGAGCATATTGACCCCCGATGACTAGTTCTTGGCATGTTGTGAGTGAACGGTGATGGTTTGATGGTTTACTGAGTGTGTGAGATTGTGTGAGTGAGGTGGATTGAGTAAACTTGATTAGGATGCAAAGGGGATGAGGGAGAACATGAGTCTAGGTGGTGGTTATTAGGGTTCCTCTTTGATAATGGTCAAAGAACAAGGTAGGGCTTGTTTTAACTTGGTAGATTAGTTTAAAATTTAGTAAATGAATGTGTATTTGAATGTGGTTATTATTGATTGTTTGACCTAGGGCTAGGGTTTTGACCTAGGTTTAAGTTTGCATAGTTTTTGTGGGCTTGGGGTTTGAAATGATAGGTTAAATGCAAATATGTAGGGGTAAGATAGATAAGGGAGGGTAGAGATAGTTTTGGTAGGTTTGGCTTAGCTATTATGGTGTTTGGTAGGTATTATTGAGGGTAGGGTTTATATGATTTCCAATGGTCACTTTACAGTGATCATCGATGGTCATTTTCAGCCATCATCGATCATTACTGACTATTGGTGATCAAGTATCAACCATCAATGATTGATACTCAACCGTTTATAGGCCAAGTTATGGTGATCATCGATGATCGATCATATAACCATCAGTGGTCAACTATAGGAATAATCGACCATCGACGGTCATTGAAAGGTGGTTAAGGTTTAGAGTTTGAGGGTTAGTTATGAGGGTTTAAGGTCAATATTAAGATTAATGGTGTCACTATGAAGAGTTAAGGTCAAGGGTTGAATGTGCAGGTAATGGGTGGAGGTTGTAGGTTGAAAGGTAATAGTTGAAGGTTGTAGGTTCTGTTGGCCATTTTGGCCCACATATGAAGATTTTACAAAGAGGAAGATCCAAGAAGATTTTCATGTTCCCTGAGCATTTAGAATCATAGACCTAGTTTCACAAATATAAAGAATTCATGAACACCTTGAAAGAATGATCAAAGGATAAATCATGCAAGTTTAAGAGCCAGACCGTCACCAGGACGTCATGCAGAACCATAATGGACCAATCTATTTGTGTATTTTGTATCTCGCTCAAGAATCCTTGCACAACTAGCAGATCAAGTGAAAATGTAGATTTACATGTTAGGATCATCTTCAAGAATCTTCAAACATGTGCAAGCTTTTTGGTTTAATTTAGAATATTTAAAAGTTAGACCTGTGTAATGAGATGTTCACACTAACATCAAGTTTAAGCTCTAAAAAAATAATTCTAGCATAAATTTGATGGTCACACAAACATCAATGATGATCATGTGAATGTCAAAAGACATTTTGTAGACTATCAATTTTAAGCTCACAAACTAGCCATTGGCTTTCAAATAATGGGTCCCATTAAGATCAATGATCCTCGCTCGATCATATATCTTGATCCAATGATGCAAAATAGGTCCAATAGTTAGAGATCTCAAGGGGTTGACACATGACACAAACATGTGAAGCTATAGACTGATAGAAAGATCCTAAGGATTAATGCACATTTGTTAAGTGGCACCAAAAGGGATAAGTTTGATAATTCAAAGGCAGATCTGAGGGCTCATGCTTGTTCATATTTACAAAATCGAATGGAGTGAGGTAGAGGTCAAAGGGTCAAAAAATCTCAAGGATGATGGTGTGCATGATAGGTGTCAAGGACACGTTCAACTAAAAAAGGATTGATGGTTCTCAGGTATTCATACCAATCAAAATCAATAGAGTGAGATGAGTCAACATGTCAATGAGTCGAGCCAGTTTTTGACAGCCAATTAGAGTGAAGGTGAGCCCAAGGTTTTTGACAGAGGTCACAAACCCATTTTTGACCATGGAAAGTAGGGTCTTATAGGGTTTTTTCAATGTCATTAAAGCTCATTCAAATGCCATGGAGTGGTCTAGCTGATGTAGTCAAGCATGGAAAATATTTATGGACCACCATTGAAACTAAATATGGACCTCTAGTTTGATATTTTATATCACACAGGGTCCATTCTAAGATTGTGTTTGCCCTTTAAAAAAAAAGAAAGGCCCATGTATAAGGAATTATCGGTCCCTAATAAGATATAATGGGCTTAGTTGAACATATTATAGTATATAAAATACATTATATGGTTTTTGGGTCTATTTTAATATAAGGACTATAGGAAAACCAATGTCCTTAGATTGGTTTTCCATCTATAGATGAGACTTGTGATCCAAATATGAAAAAGGGTGAATATGTAATAAATACAAAGGTGCCCATTATCAACAAAGTAGGTACTCTATCATTCACAACATGGCTTTGTCAGTTGTATGATTCAAGGATTTGCCCTCATAAACACATCAAGTGGACTTAGGGTCTTAAGGAAGAAAATAGGTAGTTAGAGAAGTAGCTAAGAACTTTGTCATCATGTAGAACAAACTTTTGTCTTCTAATAGAATCTCTCAACCATTGAAAAGATCTTGAGGACTATTGTTTCAAATACACATTAGCTGTTGATGATGGATTAATATTTTTGGAAGGAGGCATGCACAAGGAAAATAATTAATGAATTGCCACCTAGCCTCTTGATCATGGTGGAATTTTCTCCACTCTCTCATGCATGGTTCCCATATCTTTCTCTCCCATTCTGATATATATAGAGGTTTTCGAGCCAAAAAATAGATTCTCTCTATATTTTCTCTACTTCCTCTCTTGGACATGACCAAACTCTACCAAGATGGAGCTTATAACCTCTTGAGATGAATGGAAGACCATGTTTGGATTTCATTATTTTGGTATAGTGTACATATCATATTTGTGTATGTGGTAGAAGTTTCTCCCTCATCAAATTATGATCTCACTTAGTTACTACTTCATCTAGTTATGATGGTCGTGTTTAGTGTTCTACATCTCTTGATTGAAGCTCGCATGTGGATACTATGACTAGTTAGTGTCTTACTTTAAACCTCTCCCTTCATTTCCCTCAGCTTAGATCATTTGGTGAACCTCTTCATGAAACATCGATGTATGATAGATATGTTGGGATCTTGACTTTGGGATTTTACTTATTTCATTAGTGTTCTAAGAGTCAGATAAGATGGATGACCCATAATTTAGGTGCATCACCATTATTAGCTTAGGTTTCCCTTTTGATGTTTCTCTCTCTCTCTCCCTCTCTCTCCCTTTTCCCTAGTCATTAATAGGTTTTAGTAGTGAGAAGGAGCTAAATGATGCATCAAAAGAGCTAGCCTCATTAAAAATCCTAGAGGTCTGACCCCATATAGGATACCCACAGCCTGGGATCATTCCAATGTTGGACTAAAGTTTTAGTAAGGAGGCCTGAACAATATCCTTTCTTAGCTAGGGTAAAACTTTAGTCCTTAACAATTTTTGGCACGCTCAGTGGGACAAAGGTCCAAGAAAGTGGAAAGATCTTGGTGTGTCTTTCCTCTGATCAGTCTTTAGAAGCAAGCAAGTTAGCACCAATAGCGACTCCAAGTCAAAGCTTTTATTTATGAGCAGACTAGGTATGTCTCAATGAAGTTTCTAATCAATTTTTTGCATCTCATTTGACATATGAGATCAATATGAATAGTTTTGATGAATATTCCTATCATCCACCTCCTTATCAGTGGCCCCAATATGATCTTCATGATCCATATGGGCTTAATCAGCCCTACCAAGATTTTTATCAAAATTATGAGGACCTATTTCAGACATATATGTAAGAGTATTGCCCTGATCATCTATATGAACAACAAGCCCATCACAATACTACTCCTCATCAACCCTATCATGAGCCATTTATACTATCACTTAGGTGAACTTTAGTGAGCCTTGACAAACATGCACTAGAGTTGTGCTCATAAAAGCATTATGGCCAAAGTGTCCCTACTCACTAGATCCATTATGTGAGGGACTCATTAAAACAAATGAAAGTAGAATGGACACCTATTGAGAGAGAAAATTGAAATAATATCATAGGTGACATGATGGATGCAGGGGGTTACATTTAGAGTATTAAGGATAAGCTAAAAGGCCTTAAGGAATACCAAGTCCAACCTCGCTAATCTCATGTGCCTACATACACACCACCTCAGCCTTCTTATGCACCATCCATTCATCCTCAAGAGACCATTCCAAGTGCTCCTTTAAAGCTTATAAGTTATTCATATGTTCCTCAGACCTTTCTTTCTTGGAAATACATCCAAGGGAGTTGTAAAATAAATGAATAGCTTGTTGTGGAAAACCCTGCTATTTGGGTCCAAGGCTCCATCCTTCTCGAGAACCCGTTATGAAGTCCTTCAAGGTTACAAACTAGAATCAAATGGAAAAGTCATGGGGTGGGCAAAGTAAGGTAGATATGGAATTGAGAGCCCAAGATGAAGAAGGATATGAAAATTTGAAAACCTCCCTCATCCATCTTCAAGATCCCTCTTGTGTTCTTGACCACCTTAAAGAGGAACTATTTCAAGAGAATATTTATAATAAAATGAGAGAGTTAGAGATAAAAGTAAGGAAAAAGGAGGAGAACTAGGATAAAAAGGTCAAAGCAGAACCTATACCTTTCCCATATTAGAGCTAAGTCATGCAGTCAAGTAAATCCAAGATCATTCAACCCCCATCCCTCCCTCCTTAAGAACCTAGGTCATTTCCATCTTGGAAATCCATTCAAAGTAGAAGGCATAAGAAGGAGGAGGTGGTGATTGCTGAAGTCAAATGGGAGACCTTAAAACCTCCACTCCTTTCCCCTTAAAATACTAGATCCTTTCCTTTATGGAGAGCCATTCAAGAGGTAAATAATCGAGAAGAAGTGAAGGTGATCCAAGAATAGCAACTTTAGGAGCAAAATTAGGTACCTATGGTAACTTCTTTGGAACTCTCTCACCTTGCTGAATATTTTTAAGGATCTACTATGCCACTCCTTGAGAAAGAGCCTCTCTTCTATGAGGCAAACCAAGAAGATGAATCCAAAGAAGCATAAAATGAAGGTGACTTGAGTGACCAAGAAGAATAAATAATGATTAGGACACCACTTGGTGAGAGTAAACATGTCTCAGTCTTTTATGATGACAAGGAAGACAAGGAAGATGAGTAGTTGCAGATGAAGCTCCTTTAAGAACTTGAAGATCTTGGTCGAGTTGAGGATCAAGTGCTTGAGAAGGTGGATAAATAATTTCCCATGGAAGAAAATGATCAAGATTGGGTAGAATATGTAGAGCTCCTTAATGATCATGAGGAATTTGAAACAAAGAAGAAGTCCAATCTTATTGAGGAATTCATAGAAATCAAAGAGGTATGCCTTGTTGAACCACCATTGGAGGTTGTAGTTAAGGAACCACATGAAGAAGTTGAGACTATTTGGACACACATCGCTGACCTGTTTGGAGCTGTCTGGTTCTCTTTGAATATCATGCCAATGAAGTTGGCAAATATGACAAAGAAGGAGGCATCAAGACCAAGATTCAAAGAGTTGCAGGGATCATTCAATTTCACATCCCATGAGGCAAGAAAATTGTCAAACTTTTTTGATCTAGGAAGAAAGGTACACGTAGTTTTAGGCTATATATTTTAGGATCATTTTGTTCAAATTCCTCTAAATGCTTTTTTAGCACATTTGTTTGTTATCCCTATTTTAGGTTAGTTTCCTTTTTAATAAGTTCCTTGGGCACTCTATTCTTTTTATCCTTTTGGTATCTTTGTTTATTTTAAAAAGAGGTTAGAACTTGGTTGGCACCATGTCATTATGTTGGATCCAAGTAGAGACTCCATGCCCAATAGACTAGACAAGGCATCATGGTCTAGGTCCTCTTGCATAGATAGGCATGTAACCCCTATGAGTCACCAAAGATGTTGGCCATTTTGGCCCAAATATGAAGCTTTTGCAAAGAGGAAGGTTTAAGTAGATTTTCATGGTACCCAAGCATTCAGAAGCATAGACCTAGTTGCAAAAATCTGAAGAATTCATCAACACCTTAAAATAATGATCAAAGGATGAATTGTGCAAGTTTAAGGGCCAAACCATCACCAAGATATCATGTAGAACCAGAATGGACCAATATATTTGTGAATTTTGTATCTTGCTAAAGAATCCTCACACAACTAGAAGATTAAGTGCAAATGTAGATTTACATGATAAGATTATCCTCAAGAATTTTTAGACTTGCATGAGTTTTCTGGTTTGAGTTAGAAGCTTTCAAAATTAGACCTATGTAGTGAGATGTTTGCACTAACATCAAGTTTAAGCTCAAACAAAATAAGTCTAGCTTAAATTTGATAGTTGTGCAAACGTCAATGATGGTTGTGTAAATGTCAATGATGATCACGTGAAT
The DNA here is from genome assembly GCA_037957365.1 of Torreya grandis. NCBI lineage: Eukaryota > Viridiplantae > Streptophyta > Pinopsida > Cupressales > Taxaceae > Torreya > Torreya grandis. The sequence continues at coordinate 1,536,060 of JARHVA010003451.1, read as the reverse complement.
GTCAAATGACATCCCACATATTGTCAATTTTAAGCTCACAAACTAGCCATTAGATTTTAGACAATGGGTCCCAACAAGATCAACGGTCCTTACTTGATCGTATATCTAGATCCAATGGTAAAAAGTAGGTCTAACAGTCAAAGAGCTTGAGGGGTGAACACATGGAACAAGTGTGTGAAGCTACAAACTGACATTAAGATCTTGAGGATTAATGCACATTTTTCAAGTGGCACCAATAGGGATAAGGTTGATAATTGAAAGGTGGATTTGAGGGCTCATGCTTGTTCATATTTGTAAGATCAGACAGAGGGAGGCAAAGGTTAAAGGGTCAAAAAATATTAAGGATTATGGTGTTCATGACAGGTGTGAAGAACACGTTTAACTGACAAAGGATCAATGGTTCTTGGGTATTCGTACAAATCAAAATAAATAAATCAAGATGAGTCAACATGTCAATAAGTCAAGTCAATTTTTGGTAGCCAATTAGAGTGAAGGTGAGCCCAACATTTTTGATGGAGGTTAAGAACTCAGTTTTGACCATGGAAAATAGGGTCGTGCAGGGTTTTCTCAATGCCATTAGAGCTCGTTCAAATGCCATGGAGTGGTCCAGCTAATGCAGTTAAGCATGGAGAATATTTATAGACCACCATTGAAACTAAATATGGAGCTTTGGTTCGATGTTTTATATCACACAAGCTCCAATTTGAGACTGTGTTTGCCCTTTAAAAAAAGGAAAGGTCCATGTATAATGAATTCTTGGTCCCTACTGATATATAATGGGTTTATTTGAACCTTTTATAGTATAAAAAGGGCATTATATGGTCTATAGGTTTGTTTTAATATAAGGACTATAGGAAAACCAATGTCCTTAGTTTGGTTTTCCATCTATAGATGGGACATGTGATCTAGATATGGAAATGGTTGAATATGTAACAAATTCAAGGGTTCCCATTATTAGCAAAGCAGGTACTCTATCATTCATAGCATGGCTTTGTCAATTGCATGATTCAAGGATTTGACCCTCATAAACACATCAAGTGGAATTAGGGTCCCAAAGAAGAAAATAGGTAGTTTGAGAAATAATTAAGAACTTTGTCATCATGTAGAACAAAATTTTGTCTTCTAGTATAATCTCTCAACCAATGAAAGGAGCCTAAAGACTATTATTTCAAATACACGTTAGTTGTTGATGATGTATTGATCTTTTTGGAAGGAGGCATGCACAGGGAAAATAATTAATGAACCATAACCTAGCCTCTTGATCATGGTGGACTTTTCTCCACTCTCCCATGCATGGTTCCCATCTCTTTCTCTCCCATTATGCCATATATAGAGGATTTCAAGCCAACAAATAGATCCTCTCTTTATTTTATCTATTCCCTCTCTTGGACATGACCAAACTCAAGCAAAATGGAGCTTGTAACCTCTTGAGATGAATGAAAGATTGTGTTTAGATTTCATTATTCTAGTATAGTGTGTACATATCAGATTTGCATGTGGTAGAAGTTTATCCCTCATCAAATTATGATCTCACCTAGTTACTAGTTCATTTAGTTATACAGGTCATGTTTAGTGGTCTACATCTCTTGATTGAAGCTTGTATATGGATACTATGACTGGTTAGTGTCTTAATTTAGACCTATCCCTTCGTTTCCCTCAACTTAGATCATTTTGTGAACCTCTTCATAAAACATCGATGCATGATAAATATCTTGGGATCCTGAATCTGGGCTTTTACTTGTTTCATTAGTGTTTTAAGAGTCAATCAGGATAGATCACCAATAAATTAGGTGTATCATCACTATTAGCTTAGATTTCCCTTTTCATGTTTCTCTCTCTCTCTCACTCTCTCTCTCCCTTTTCTATGGTTATTAATAGGTTTTAGTAGTGGGAAGGAGCTAAATGATGCATCAGAGGAGCTAGCCTCATTAAAAATCCTAGAGGTCTAACCCCATTATAGGATACCCACAACCTGGGGTCATTCTAATGTTGGACTAGAGTTTGATTAAGGAGGCTTAAACAATCTCCTTTCTTAGCTAGGCTGTAACTTTAGTCCTTAATAGGTTGATTGTTTACAAGTTTAAATAAGATATGTTTAATGGTTTTGATTTGTAGATAAGTCATAGGTATATGTTATAGTAGGCAAATTGTCTGAGTTGAATATAATAAGAGGTTGATGTGATAGATAGAGTTTGTAGGCAAAATATTTCAATGGACTAAGGTTTTTTTTTGTTAACAAACCTTGTAGGCATGGGAGAGGATACAAATAAGGGATAGAGTGCCATGGATTCTAGATGAGATTTACCATAGGATGACTGATGGAGACTGGGAGAATATAGAGGATATGGGCCTTGGAGGCATGAGGTACTACCAACATGTATGTCAATTCATTGTGATGTTAGTGACACTCATAAAGATATGGGATCCTACCACTAACACCTTTTTGCTTCCTATAGGTGAGTTGATGATCTTGCTTGAGGACATCCATAGGATAGTATGACTACCCATACAAGGTGAGCCAATTTACCACATTGAGAGTGATGAGTGGGATGGGTAGATGGAGTGTTTGTATAGAGAGGACCTTGATTTTGTAAGGTGGCACTTAGGTGGATTTAATTACATGCAACTATACTAGAGGGATAGGGATGTAAGGCAAATGTTCATGATGATGATGATGATGATAGTGGTGATGTGCTATGCATTGCCTAATTCTAGTAGTAGGAGGTTCCCTTATTGTTATGGATGCCCATGGAAATGTGGTTGGGTTGCATACTATTTTTATGGGAACTTGTGCTATTGGTTGAGATGTATCAAGAGTTATGGGGATTCTGAGCCCATAAGAGATATGAAATTAGTGTTGGGTTTGTTCTTCTTTGATGGGATTACAAGCACATTAGGGTGCTGAGATCTATGGGGCTATCATGGGAGGGCTTTGCATAGATGGATTACAAGATCAAATATATGAGGTGGAGAGGTGACTATGCCCTCTTAGGATCAGGAGTAGGATCATATGATGTAGACTGGCATAGGGGCCACATAGATGCCTTAGTCATGGGAGACATGATTTGGAGACCATATTTTAGGTTTCCAAGATAGGCACACTATAGGAGGCATATGTTGTCTCTTTAGAGTTATAAATGGATATATGGACAATGAGATTAGGAAATAGAGTTGATCCCATTTGATAGGGTACAAAGGTAGTTTGGCATTGTACAATATATACCTGGGGTGTTCTTGAGATACAAGAGGGAGGATGCAGATAGCCAGTGCATGATTTCATTAACCATGAGGAGTTATCTACAAGGATAGAGATAGATGATGTAGGTGTTACATATGGATACTTGATATGGTATCAAGCACACTATGCTATAGTGGATATTGGTCCTGAGGATGGGGGTCAACTAGATATGGATGTTGATGTAGGAGGAGATGGTCAATAGGTTCAGATGTTAGGGGTTACCCCATATATATAGGAGTGAATGATGAGAGGGACAAGGCATGAGCAACCCTGATCACAACACAAGCATCTCTAGTAGTAACATAGGCATCATTGGTAGCATCACAGGGTTAGGTGGCCAATTTGATAGGGGAGAGAGATTAGGCTAGGTTTAAGCTAGCCTTAGTGATGCATGAGAGATATTCTCTCTGGTAAGCAGGAGGTAAAGTACCAACATCTATAGGACCAATAGGTACTATCTGAATGTAGAGATATGTAACAACTATGGAGGCTCTATGATATTATGAGGCCTTGGTTTTTAGGTGCCTACCAGATGAGCCTTGATGGGGTATGTTGATGGTGTAAAATTGTGCTAGATCCTAGCCAATCAATAATGGGAAGTTTCAAGCTGTGGGACGATGTGGCTTGAAATAACCTCCAGGTTTTAAAGAAGCTGGTCTCTTCTGTTTATAGGTGTTGGGAAAAGGGATAGGAGATTAACAGAAATGCAAAATGCAAGAATTAAAAGCTATCTATGGCAATGCGCCTGAGCATAATCCTAATCCTAACCTGAGCACATAGTAACTATTATAGGATTCTATTACATTTAAGAGCAGACAAGTGCATGATCAATGTAAAAGATTGGAATAATAGAAATAGAAGGCTCACAATAAGGGAATCTTTTGTTGAGATACATAAATTGTTAACAAAGGCATAGTGTTCTATCTTCTTAGTAGAATCCTTCAATCACATAAGAGGCATAGAAATCATGCATAATTATGTAGAACTTTAGACTCCAGAAAATGAGACAAAAGCAAATAACATTTCCAATCACAACACTAGAAAATCTACAGTATAGAATACTTTTCAAATGACACAGACAACACCAACCAAGGCATGGAGCTCAAATTTCCTTAATTCATTCAGCCACATAAATGGCACATAAACATGCACAATTATATCAACCTTACAACTCAAGAAAATTGAGACAAGAGTAAATGATATTACTAGTCACAAACTTTAGAAAGTCTAAAACTATGAGAATTCCCCCCTCTTTTAGATTTTACAATCCTGCTTATATAGCCTTGGGTTTCTCCTTTGATCACTTTCTTTCCCATGCAATCTTCTCCGTCCTTCGCCTCTTTGGCCGCTCAACTATCTACTTTGCCTCCGTTGTTAGAAGACAAATAGATGATGCCTTCAATGCTTGCAAGCCCCAAAAATCTACCCAGTGCACTGTTTCATCTACTCAAATTAACTCTCACCAAATTTCCCTCCAGTTTCACTGTAACAGGTAGATAGGCACTTTGTTCTGCTAGGATGGAAGAGGATACTTAGCCAATTTATGAAAAACTTTCCTTTTGATTGAGAAGGCATCAGAGGATGAGACCTGGCCACTTCTGCTTTCTTTAAAAAATCATCCGGGACCCACCACAATCTTCATTCAGTGATTAGGCTCGAAAGTGATCTCTTAAAAGTTGATACGTGGCGACCTCCGCTGCTCCTGGGAAGATACGTGGCATATTCTACTTTTCCTACTGGGGGTATGTGGTGCCTTCCACTTTTTGGGGATGGAGTAGAGAGGGACCCAAAAGGTGACACTTGGTAGCCTCCACTGCACTTTGATACTTAGCAAAATGAATGATGCCTTTATATGTTGAATGGAAAGCATGGACCCAGGTATTGAAACAAAGGCTCTTGGCAGTTGACACGTGGTGGCTTCCACTGCTTCTTCAAAAGATAATTCAGAGCCTCTGCAACTACCACCTGACACTTTCCACTCTCTCTATCGCTCAGCTCATCGAAAGTCTTTGTCAAAATAGAAAACATGGGTGCCTCTTATGATATGCAGATGCTAACATGTGGTGTGTTCCATTTAACTGCTACTAGGTACGTGGCATGATCCATGGTTCTCTAAAAAGTTACAAAGAGGTCCTCAAAAGTCGCTAGCTATCCATCTTCATCTCTCGAAGGCTGACACGTGGTCGCTTCTACTTGAATCCAATACTTAGGCCAAAATTGAAATGAAAAGAAACAAAAGGTAAAAAGGGACCGCGCTCGAAGGATGACACTTGGCAGCTTCTACTGTGCTTCGACACTTAGGCAAAATGAACTCATCCTCTGCTCCAAAACTCTACAGCTTCACCTGAAGTGCCAAAATTGTAGTGCTCAACTAAAAATAATTGAATACGATGTAGAGTAGGAAATTACTCTATAGTTATTGGTGACCATCAGGGCTTTTGAGCCCGTTCAAAAAGAACCCAACTCCCGCTTGATCAAAATTTCAAAATTTACAGCTTTAAAAGAGCTGTCTAGAAGATAGACCACTCATGGTCGAATAATCCTTGCTTGTTCAACAACTCATCAAAAGCCAAATCCAAGCTAATGAGATGCTTGTGCAAGAAGGTTTGCAGGACTTGGGCAGTGGCTTTTAGCTTGGATTCTAGCCAAAAATTAGGAATTAGAATAGTTTCAACCTCAGAGGTTGGAGAATCATCCCACAAGCTCTGAAAAACTATTTGATCCCTTTGCCTAGCTAGCATCAATGGTTGGATTTGGTCCACCATCAGCACCATCCTCGCATCTAGAAATGGGGAAGGAAGGCCCAATCGCACCAGATCTTCAATGTGTTGCCTCATTTTGCTGATGCCTTCTTTGACGACATCGAGACAGCTTCTACAATTGTTAACTGTGGCATTACGACTGAGCTCCTCATTGACCCATTTTGTGGAAGCCATTTTATTGAGAATCCCCGTGGCTACCAGTGTTGCATCCCTTGAGCTGTAGAACTTCTCCAATAAAGAATGAAAGTCTATGACTCTTTTGGATATCATGGCCAGAGTGCTCTGTACTGGATTCTTGACCCTCTCACATAGTTGATGTACTTTGAGGAAGAAGGTGAAAACTGTCCTAAGTTAGAGAATCTCTGAAGAGATTCTCTCCCACACTGACTCGTAAAGGCCCTTTACCAGCTGCACCACTCTGATATCTCTCAAGCTATTGGCCAACTCAATTTCTAGTTGCATGGTTTGCTGCTGCTCTGCCTAGAGCTGGGCTTGAAAAGTCACAGCCTTATTCTATTCTTTCAGCAACCTTTGCTATTATTAGGTAACCTGTAGTTGGAGTCCTTCGACTCTTCCCTGTAATGTTGCATTTTCCCATCTTAGAGCTATTACTGCATCCTTTGCAAGCACAAGCTCTATCTTTATTGAATCATTTTAGGCCTGAATTGCCCGTTGAGTCTAAAGGGAGATAGTATCTTGCAACTATTTCTATAGACTAGCTATCTCATTGTCCTTCTGGTTTATTTTTTTAGCCAAACTACTACAGTTTGCCTTTTTTGTGGCCATTTTAGCCTCCATCTTCTACAGTCTCCTTGATATCCTCAAATAATCTTCTGTGATCGTAGAAGTGGATTCGGTCATGAGCTTGACTCTATCTTGAGGCCTGAACAAAGACATGTCAATAGTCACTGCATTCACGGTGTAGTCTTTTGGCCACATTTGTTCACTCAGCCTGACAATGTTGGGCGATAAATGGGTCACTGTCAACTGTTGTTGGATGGGGTCAAATTGTGACCTCAAATGTGGAACCGCCAGTGCTTTATTCTCTTTACTCCTCTTCTTCTCCAATCGTGCTCTCTTGCCTTCCTTGCGGCATCAGCCTATGTATGGAAGTGGAAGGGGATGTAATATGTCCCCTTATGAAGGGAAATCCTTGCGATAGGCCATATTGGAGAGCCATTGGTTGTGTAGGGGTGAGTTGCAGGGACATCTTTCTGGGAACAAAAGGGGAAAAATAGGGTAATGTTAAGGCTTGAGGCATCAAGGATGAAGTGAATTGTGAAATGGGAATGGCAATAGTGGCGTGAGGTGTCATTTGGTTAGGTGGAGGCATGGATTGAGAGGGAGGAGGGGGAGTAATTCCTACCTGAGGAGAAGTTGCAGTGCTCTACACTAGGCACTGTGAAGGCTCTTCTTCCTCTTTTGGGTCCAATTGGAACTACACCCTTCTTCTCTTCCTGGGTGTTTCTGATGTTCCCGCCATCTCTAAATCTCTTGTATAATAACCTGGTATGAACCTTTCGCAAGATAAAAACATGCTTGCTGCAACAAATTTCACTAGGTGCCATAATCACAATGAGCAAGATATTTTCACAGGAATGCTTGAGAGTTTGTAAACTTTAAAATTTTCTAAGGGATATTTATGGGCCTATCAAGTCCCAAATAGCATTAAATTAAGGCGACCGTTAGCAAATCCTACTCAATCTTCAGGAAATAGTGAGGCAGACACATTATGTGGTGCAAGGTACCTTGGAGATTTCAAAAGATATGGGGAAGCATTTATTGTGGCAAAATTTAAAGAATTTAAACCTTCTAAGACGCCGAATCTACGTTTAAAATGCTTATTTTAAAAGAAAAGCGAGAAAGCAAAAAACAAAACAAAGCAATGCAAGAATGGAAACTACCTAACTACGTTAATTATACATCTTTATTTTCCTTCGGGATCAAAAATAAACTTTCCAATGTCTTCTTTATGACAAGCCAACTTGTGTTGCCATACCAGTGATTGCAATGGGTATACCTTTGGTGGGATGCCCTCTATGCTGGCCACATGAATTTGCCTGCACTCAAATGAGTTTGAGCAAAACATGTATTCGACACCTATGAACTCTTCTTGTCTTTGAATGCCCATCAAATACTGGTTCTTCATGTTGTCGGGTGTCATCAAGAAATCATTGGCTATTGGTTCTTCACTCTGTGCCTTTTGATATCCATTGTCTTTCGGCTCATCTTCTTCAGATTCTAGCTTTATTACATCAGTATGCTCCTTGATGACTAAAAGATGGCCTTCCTTCTACATACTCATTTGGGCCTCACAATTGTCTTCTCCATATCTAGCCAATCTATAGCCTTCCTGATGATAGTGTCATCTGTCTCAATGACTTGGTCAAGGGAGCATCCATATTCCTTCATATCCTCTTGCAAAGTGAGAAAAAAGTCAGAAATAATCTCCTCCTCATCTGAAGTTAAGGAAAAATCTTGCGGCTTATCCTCTTGCTCATCAAAGGGGGTACCTATGGTGATTTCTTCCTCATCTGTACTTATGGAATCCTCTTGACTAGCCATGAATTAAGCATATTCTTCTACATATTCAATTGCCTCCTTCAAAATATATTCTTCTTCAAAAGGGGATGAAGAAGAAGGCTGTGATGGAAAACAAGAAGCTTTTTGAGTAGGGGCAGAAGGGACTTGAGGGGAAAGTGAGAGTTTGGGATCCTCTTCCCTTACTGCTATTATAGGTTCTGCATTATTGGGGAAGTGATCTTGACGGGTTTGACCCTGCTCATGAATAGGGGTGGCGTATGTCTAATATGGGATTTGTGGTGGTGGATATGAAGTTTGGTAGACTTGGTACGGCTGGTTCTCATGAACGCTTAGCCTCTCTTCTAGGAACACAATCAATCCACACACTTCTAACATCTCATATGTAAGTTCTTGCCAATTTTCCCTTTCAATGGGATCCCACTCACTTTTAATCAGATCTATTGCTTCCCTTACTTGATAGATCATATGGCAAGGAATCTCTTGGCCATATCCCAGTTTTATGCTGCGCTTTGACACTTAGGCAAAATGAACCCGTCCTTTGCTCCAAAACTCTGTGGCTTTACCCAAAGTGCCAAAATTGTAGTGCTCGACTGAAAATAATTGAATACGACGTAGAGTAGGAAATTACTCTACAGGGTGAATACAGGGCAGGGATTGTAAGTGGTATAGCATGGTGACACCAAGTTAGTGGGCTGTAACTTCAGACAGACAAGGAAGTATAGGAGGGTAGGCTCTAAGAGGCAATGGTGCCCTAGGATCATATATTTGTGATGAAACATTATATTTTTGACATTCCACATGATTTTGATATCAGCCTGTGAGCTGATGCAATGAGATGTATATTTGTTTTGGGAGACATGTATATTTTGTAGACATTATGATGATTATTTATGAGATATAGATGTGATCCATTATTTATTGTTTATGGTACATGGTTGTGATGTTCATGTTTATTATTGATGATGTCATATTGATTATGGTTATACTCATGATGATGTTTGATGTGGACCCACCTAGCTAGGTATGTGATAATGTCTCTTTAATTTATGTTCATGATGATGTTTAAGACGGATTAATGTTATAGATGTGATTATGATGTGATGGCTAAAGATGACTATGATGATTCCAATATGATTATGTCATGCTAATGTGATGTTGTGGATGTTTAGGATGATGGTTATAGTGTCATGATTATGGTATTTTGTTTTATGGATGTGATCATATAATTTCATGTTTTGAGATGATTTAGGATATTTATATGATCATGGTTATGGCTACTAGTTATGCTTAAGTGGACAAGGTTATGATGTGATTATTTGTATGGTTTATGGATGACTAAGATGATAATGATGATTATGCTCATACTTAATTTTAATGAGTATATGCTTCCGCATTTAGATGTAGACATGTGGTGGATATGGTATATGTAAGTATGACTTTGTGATTGTGATAGTTGATTTTTTTATGGAGGTGATGATTATGCTAATGGTGTCTATTGTTGTTTATGATGTGATTATCATAATATCTGATGTGATTATGATTATGGTCATTTTGTTTAGATTAAGGTGAAGTACATAAGGTAGGTCAAATAACAAAACGAGATGTGAGAAAGAGAAGACAAACATTTAAGTGAATATATCAACCAGTATGAGAGAATAAAAAGAAGACACGATGATTATTCTTTGGCCAGGACTAAGATAAATTGATGTTGGATCAGCTTTAGGAACATAATCCCTTTGAATGTTTTGCATTAGTGTGCATTAGTTGGTTAAAAATGTGTCTTGATCACATAATGTCAAGTAAGCTCAAAATCCCTTGCTTATAGTTTATAAAGGGGAAGGAGATGAAAATGAAACCTTATTAGAATACTAGATTGCCTCTTTTGTAGGCCCCCAAAAATTCAATATAAATAAGTCTATGTCATATAATGTGTAGACTGATCAATATAGAAAGTCTACTTATGAAAGTCAATTGTGGCTTCTAAACTATGTAGATTTTTTGCTAATGTTTGATAATGGGTCTTTTGTTATTGTGCCATTACTTGGGAAGTTTGAGGAAGCTGATTGATGTGGGAAACTTCCAAGAAATTGCTATACTTCTGAAAAATGCTTGACTCAGCCATCCTTCAAGGGAGTGGTCTAAGTTTTGTGAGCTTTGATCAAGAATTTTTGATAGTTGTCCTTCAAGGGAGTAGTCTACCTTATATTGGGCAATTTTGATATTTTTTTGATAGATTTCCTTTAAGGGAGTAGTCTATGGATTCTAGGAATGACCCATGATAGTTTTTGCTTATGATTGTGCTTTGTTTCTTTTTATTTTTGTTTGACATAGACTTGTTTATATAGGCTTAAAGTTTCTCCTTCTATAAAGGCAAAACTAAAAGCACAAGAAGGTTGAGTAGGTGTGAAAGGGGTTAAGGTAACAATGATCATGGGAATCCATCCTAGAAAAGGGGCAAAAAGTACCATGAGAATCATGCCATGGGTAGAGCCATGGTACCCATTATCCAAGACTAGGCTATGATTGTGACAAATAATTATATGATTTTATTTTAATCGATTTTTCCTAAAATAAGGAGATGAACGTGGTTTAAATAAGAAGGGATGAGCTTAATTTAGACAAAAGGTGAGTTTGGTCCTATTTTAACAAAATAAAGGATACATGTGAAGCATTGGGGGGCTCAGGTTTTGGGTTCCCTTCAAAAGAGGATAACCGGTAAACTCCTGATACATACTTGTGCATTATGATATAAGGTCCAAGACAATTGAAAAAAAATTGCCTCATTTGCTTTTATCCATATTGGTGACATGTTGATTTTCCTTGAGGATGAGGTCTTTGATATTGAATTCTCATGCTTTAAGGTGTTTTTTATAAGCATGCTTGATTCATTTTTGATAAACATAAAGGTGAGTAAGAGCGGCTAAATGACACTCATCAAGTAGCTCAAGTTGGGCTAAACATTCTTGAAGATAATCACTCTCAGAGATGAGATATCATAGGGATATATGAAGAGAGTTAATTTTTAATTTGAGAGGCAAGACAACATCATCTCTAAAAACTAGAGAGAAAGGTGTCGAAATGAGCAGAGATGCACAAGATCAATCTAAGAGAAAGAACCCACATCAATAACCTATAAAACTATTCCATGGAGAAGCCATCATTGCATAATCAACCAAAGTCTACATTATTCTCAAGAAGAATAATACAAGTCAAATATTTATCTCCACCATAATAGGCTAAGCAATAGGATGTCTAATAAATAGGCAAAATAGTTTGTTTTACACAATAAATAATTTGTTGTGTGAAACCAATTTTAATTGTTATGGAATGTTTGCATGCATAAAATAGGTGTGCAAATATTTGACACATAATAATTAATTAACTAACTCCCAATAAAGATTAACACATGAGAAAGTGTGAATTCTCACTCTAACACCCTCCCTTAAGTATAAAATAGGGAGTAAGAAAAGAGAAATCAAAGAGACTGATGGGTCCCAACAACTAAGCCTGATCAGGTACCCATGTAAAAATCATAATAAAATACAAAGTGTCTCTATGGTAACCAATCCATCTTATCAATTTATATGGATGATGAATATTTATAACTGCCAAGTCAAATAGGAATTGGTACTCTATACGTGGCTAACTCTGTAAAAACACTAATCTCAAAACACTAGGAAAAAGAGTCACCAAGGATAAAATATATCATCGCAAGATACCCAAAAACTAGTAGCAACAGCTAAAGTTGAGAGAGACAAAAAAATAATTTTTAAGGTGTCCCAAGAAAGCAAATCATTAAATACTTGAACATAAAACTAGAGAGATGCACTGGATGGAATGAAGGCCATCAAATATAAATTCACTCAATCAACTGCCTCTAAAAGAAATGTGGTGTACTAACAATGGGCACAACACCTAAAGTAGTATGTGCACACACCCTCCATAATGTTTAAATGGGTGTAGTGACACAAAAAAACATTTGAATGAGTGGGCCAATCCCACTATGCAAATATCAAAATGCTGACACTGGGTTACACCAGACTAGCTATGCTTCAGAAGGAGAACAAGCTTCACCAAAATATCTAAAGGAGACTATCAACAATTAGATACATATATGAAATATCTCAAGAATGATGTCCTTAGTGATGATGGGATAGTAATGCAACTGAAGAAGAAGGTGCCCAAACATGGAGCACCCACATGAAGAAAAAATCTCCATGAATCTTAGTGTGACTACAAACAAAAGTCCCATCCTACAAAAATATCAAGTGATGCAAGAAACTCCATAATGAAATCAATTTGTGGAATACATCATCTATGTAATGAGAGATGTAAGCTTGAAAAGAACACATCTACCTAATTAAGGAGTTAAAACAACAAGAAGCATCAACAAACAAGAGGAGTAATATGTAGTCAAAAAAGCTGAATAGTGGAGGAATGATGTATGTGTTATCCTTGCCAGGAATGATTATTACGCTACCAAGAATGATAAAAAATCCACCCCAAATGAACACAAATGGTGGATGAGGATGCCTGTATACATGTGGGTACAAAGTCCATAGTATAAGAATGTGAGGGAACATCCAAAGAAGTGTCAGGTAGATCATGTTTGACCACTGTAATCTCAAGTTTCTCAGGCCTAAGTGAATGTGCAGAAGAGACCATATGTAGCTCACAATCCTCACAAAGAGTGGAGTGAACAAAAGATGGAGCTCTATCAACAGATACCAATGAAGATGAATCACCTGCATCATAACAAGGCCATGCCAATAAATCCACATAAATGGATGAATAGGGCAAGCAATGCCCTATAAATGCTTCCCAATGCCTACAATTCTAGTAGTGTGACCTATGGAATGAAGCATGTGGGTGCCAATGCCAGTGGTATGATTCTCAAAAGAAGCAAACATATATGCATGTGGAACTAGAGTGGGATGTGTAGAGTGTGTAACAATAGTAGGCACATAAGTATCATTTGTAATAAGAGTAGTAAGAATAATGGGCTACTCAGAATTTGGTAAATTGCATAATAAAATTACATCAAGTGGATGCATACCAGATTTAGTAACATCATATGATGGCATACTAACTAGTTTATTCTATAGAGAATATATGAGAGCATTATTTCATGAATTAGGGAGTGAAAAAGAGAATTTTGCATTAAAAGTTTCTTGTTTGCTTCCTAAAGTGCTAGGAAAGAGGCCATAGGATCAATGGGTTGCATAAGACTTGGTAGGGTACTATCAAGAGTCATACCAAAGTCAAAAATAGGAGCAACAACCACTGTATCATAATTTGCATTAGTAGGTGGAGGAGGTGAAGGTACCTCATCTAAATGACCACTAGTAATAAGTGTTTCATCCTAAAAAAAATGTCCTCAGTAATGATGGAAAGAGGACAAGAACTATAGGAGAAGATGAGATGCCAAATAGTCCTCATGCAAATCACCATCAAGAGTAACATTCTCACAACTAGGAGAAGACAGTGGAGAAATACAATCACCAATAAAAGAATCCTCACTCTCAGAGGAAGGAGAAGAAGGAGAGACATGTGGAGGTGAAGTGACCTCATCAAGTAATGTATATATAATGTCTCAGGCTTCCTTACGTGATGTGACATGCTCAATATGAGACTGCGTACAATGTAAAACATGGAGGTAAATGAATATAAGTTCCTTCTTTTGCATGGATGCAATCCTTCTTTTTCAAGGATGCAAGCACACAATATCATCCTCATTTGTAAAAATGATAAAGTCACCAATGACAACTCTCCACAATCCCTTCATCTATAAGTGTAACATCATCTTATGCTTCCATGTGGTGTAGTTTGAAGAGTTGAGGGGTTCAATCACATGAGAATCCATATTTGGAGACATGAAAAACCAATAGTGGTGTAAAATAGCTAAATGAGAACAAAATGGAACCCTAAAATGGACGTCAATCACTGCCAAAAATGTGTTTACAAATACAACACGTGGCCACAAAGGTACAATACACACTAAAAGGGATGTCGATCTCTCTCCAAAATGCATCTATAAATGAATGTAGAGTGTGATGATAAATGGGCTAAGAGGGTACAAATGCAATAATAAAGACCTCCAAAAAATGAAGGTTATTTGCTTGTGAGGGGATTTGACCTCCTATCAGATTGGACCTCATCCTCTGGTCTTGAAAGATCACTATGGAAGGTGTAAGTACCAAATGTATAAAATGTTCTTAATAATAGCACAATTAAATGAGCCTCACTTTTAATAAACCACCACCATGAAATAGCCCCTCCCATTACATTTGACGTCTCTCGATGAGATTTAGACCATTAAAATGTTTTCAAAAAAGTTATTTTTGGTTTGTTGGACAAAAACATGGTTTTGTGTAAAAAAATAGAGTAATGGGATTTGACCCCAAGACCTCTTACAATGTCAAAGCCTTAATAAAACTCTAGTTGCCACTTCAGTAAAGTCAATTTTGAAAATTTAATACAAAAGACTTAATTTTAAACCTTTTCAAAGGGAAAATTTAATCAGAAAAAGCTAAAAATTAACCCACACATGTGAGGGAGGAGCTAAAAATTTGGCTCACTCAGATATATTTCCAACAAGGTGTGGTGATTAGAGGAATTCTGAGGAGAATTCAAGGAAAAATTGGCAAAAAAGACTATTACAAAAAACACCATCAAGATGGGCTCAACAGATGCTTCCCAAAACACTATACAGACTACTTCAAATCAAAAAATTATTTTTGGAAATGAAGGAATGACAAGTTTGATTCCATACACAATGTTTGGATTTGATGTTTGATATTTGTATGACCCCCAAATGCTAGAAAACTGTACAACTATCCTGCATAAAAAAATAGACTAAAAAATCAAACTTCAAATAGGTCAAAGAGATATATAGTAGGTGTTTTGGGTGTACATCCTAGGCTGTGATGGAATTTGGAATAGTTAGATTTCTAGAATAGGTCAGGATTTTCAAAAAACATGCATGTATAGACCTGTACGTCCAAAAACTAAACTAGTACTTGAGTCTGCTAGAAAAAATAGATTACAAGTTTTTGCCTGGAAGAGCTATACGACCTACTAAGAATGGAAAAATTAAAATTGTGTTGGATTCTTGATTTGATTTCCTTCAACCCTAATGTTTTACTTGTAAAAAATATCAACTTTATGGTCTTTAATTAAGTAGAAAAGTGTAGAGATTTGTAAAAACAAATGCTAAAAGGAACCATAATTTGAGAGAGTAATTAAGATTGAGAACACAGTAATGAAATAATGTGTTGGTCTATGTTAATGACTAAAATATGTTAAAAATTGTAGTAAAGAGGATATTTAATTGGAATTCCATGCTTTAACACCATGTAAAAATGAGCAGAGATGCACATGATCAATCCAGGAGAAAGAACCCACCTCAAGAACCTACAAAACTATTTGATGGAGAAGCTATCATTGCATAATCAATCAAAGTATTTATTATTCTCAAGAAGAATAATAAAAGCTGAAGCTTTCTCTCCACCATAATAGGCTAAGAAATAGGAGTTCCTATTAAATAGGCATAATAGTTTGTTTCACAAAATAATTAATTTTTTGTGTGAAACCAATTTTAATTGTTATGGAATGTTTGCACACATAAAATAGGTGTGCAAATATTCAACACATAATAATTAATTAACCAACTCCCAATAAATCTTAACACATGAGCAAGTGTGAACGCTCACTCTAACAAAAGGGGTAATACCCGTAGGGGTTCGAATACTAGTATGCTATGCCCATAACGTGAAGGGAATGTGTAAATGCCAATCCTAACAAGATGCATTAACCATATAGTTAGCATGTTATTGAGAATTTTTTTAGATGCTTCTACCTATCCATTAGCTTATGGATGATAAGATGAAGAAAAAACTTAGCTTGATACCAAATTCATCACAAAAGACCTTGGACATGTTTGTTTTTAAAAGTTTTACCATTGTCAGTTGTAATTTTGTGAGGCACAATGACATGATAGATGATATGATGGTTGATAAAGATGATAATCTTTTCATATTTTGTTGAGACAAGGGGGATAGCCTCTACCCATTGGTAAAATATTCAGTTATAGTTGTCCCCAAAAAAATGTCACTCATTTTTGGTACAACATATGACTATTTTGGTCCTGCACAGACCAAAATCCTCTCTCTACTTTTCAAAAATTATTCTGAGCATTCAAGTTCTTCATTTTTCAAAGATTTTCTAGAAATCTATGGACTCTAAAGATATGTTTCTACGGACTCAACATGCTTAAAATTAGCAGGTTCAACAGGTTCAAAGGCTTCTGCAGGTGAGTTCAATCAAAAGAACAAGTTTCCAACACTTAGTCATTTTCAGGATTGGTTCAACGACTTGGTTCAACCAAAAATGTTTATCAACAAGCTTCTAAGCAAGGATTGAACCATTGAACCTTGAACCAAAAAGGTTCAAGGGTTCAATGGGTTCAAGGTTCAACATCGTTAGCAAGAATTAAGTGCATTTTCCAAGGTTCAAAGTTAAATTATTCCACAGCTTCAAACACTTAGCAAAAAAAATAAAGGCTTGAACTGTTGAATCGTTGAACCATTTTGGTTCAACGGGTTCAACGAACAATTGGTTCAATGCGCTTGGTTCAAAAGATCAAAAAGACTTGGCCAAATAATGAAGAATAAACTGATTGAACCATTGAACCAAAGTTGGTTCAATCGGTAAGTTCAAGGGGCTGCCCCAAAGCCAAAGGAACAAGTGCCCTTGCGGAGGGTAGTGGACCGAGGCCAAGTGCCCTTGCGGAGGGCAGTGAGCAAAAGTGGACAAAGTTGGAAATCCTTCAAACTTTTTGTCTGATGGAAATGACTAAGAAAAGAGGTTGAAATAATTCTTTCGAAAGTATTTTTTGTGAGAAAATGACCAAGGCAAAATTCCTTCGGACATTTTGTCTGAAGGAATTCACTCGGGAAGAAACCCTGAAGAAATTGAAATGGATAAGGAAAAGAAGCTTCCCTTTTGACATTTTTTTCAAAGGAAAAGCTCGACTGAAGAGAAAAGCCCACAAAAAAATGCCCAATGAAAAAAGACAAGGAGATCAACGGAAGCTGCCATGTGTCCCTCATAAAGTTAAAGCAAAATCTGCCAAGTGTCATCTACCGAGACACAGTTTCTAATAAGTTTCAAAATTTCAAACCATGCCACGTGTTTCATTATAACTCAGTGGAAGCTGACAAGTGTCAATATCCATAGTTTCTTCCTTTTGTTTCATAAGGACTGTGGTGGGCCCCAGGTGAGTTACTAAGGTCAAGTAAAGCGTGACAAGTGGCATCGTCTGTGTGAATCTGAATGAGTCCTGAATGTTTCTACATTATTTCTAAAGTAGAATGAAAGCTGCCAGGTGTCACCTTTTTCAAGACTCTCAAAGGTTTATAAAGCTTCTATAAGTTAAGCGGAACATGCCATGTGTCTCGTTATAACTAAGCAGAATGTGACAAGTGTTTACATCCGTGTTCCCCTTTTGAAGCTGCTCGAACAAGAAGTGTCATGGGTCCCATTTTTCATAAGTTTCTAGTAAGTTTCATAACAGTAGAACGTGCCATGTGTCAAAGATGGAGCACTCCCAATACAAAGAAGAAGAATGTAAAGAGCTAGCAAAGCCGAAGATATAGCCCTGAGAGCTCAAATGCCAGGAAAAGACAAAACTAGAAAGGGAAAAGATAGCCTGAGGGCTCAAATCATAGCAAAAAGAGGGAAAGGCCAAAATATCAAGGGAGTTATTTCTAGTAGGTGAAATAGTGGATCAATTGGATTTCTAAAGCACACCAAATCAAGGACGCGGCCTATTTTTTTCCATGAAGTAAAGGCAAATGGACATCTGTGCAAACACCAAGAAAAGGATTAGACACTCCATACTAAGGAAGAGACATATTAGATGAATTAGCACACCATAGTCAAGGCAGTCGCCCTGTTCTAGCATGGTCCCCTGACAGAACTAAAAATGCATTCAAGGCATTGAATGCACAGCATGGGCCATTCCATGAAACAAAGCACCAAGTCTTTCTTAGCTGCTATATATTGTAATCTCTTTTATTGTTTTAAAGGAGATCTTCCCATTACCAGAAGCAAAACTCTACCCAAATTGAGAGGTATTACTGAGACTTTGAGCTCAGATTGTTCATCATATTTTATTGTTTGAATCAGAAAGCAAGTTACTTTTAGACTTTGTGTTGTTATAGCTTGTATCATTCTAGGAGATTGTTCTTATGTCAATTTCCTAAATGTATTCTTGTTTATGCAATTTAACAAGTAGAACTAGTGGAAGTGATAAGAAAGGTGTCTTGAACCTAGTTACTTTCAGACTTTGTGCTGTCATAGTTGTCTTCAGTGTGTGTTTATTTTCTATTTTTGTGTAAAGGACCCTGGGATGACTTTGTGCCCCCATTGTTCTTCGTATTTCACTCTTGGGCAGTCAAGGTGGAGACTTTGTGCTACATCTTAGATTGATGGTTAATCTGTACCTTGTACTAGTTACTTGTTTCCTACCTAAAATAACTCTTGCTGTCCCCTACAAGAACACTTCTGAAAGAAGAGAAGTGCCTTTAGTGTTTACAATAGGATTTTATACTTTGTTTGTGAACATCATCTCTGAAAGAAGAGAGATGGATGGTGTATCCTACCCCTGAGTGTTATTTTTTGCTTATATATATAATATATAGCTCCTGCATACCTATAGAGAACCTCCCCTTGATGAGAGGATAGATTTGTCCCCTACTGATGTAGTAAATGTTGACCATTTTTCACCCAAAAGGCCAAAAGTCGGTCCCCTTTTGTCCCTGCTATTTTGAGCCATTTCATTTGCTGATTTTGCATGAATCTGGTGATTTCTACGAACTCTCTTAAATTTCTACAGACTCTGCAGGTCCATTTCTATGGACTCTATAGGTTTTCTACAGACTTCACAGGGACTTCTACGAACTCTGCAGGTGTAGTCTTTTGACAGTTGAAGAACCAGTCAAAGAGTGTAAGGTTTTACAAAGCTTCTTCATACTCTTGTCTGAAGAAATTCACAAGGAAAGTTAGCATCTTTGAACCATTGAACTGGTTCAATGCTTCGGTTCAATGCCGAAGTTCATTGCTTTGGTTCAAAGCCTCGGTTCAATCGGCAAAGTTCATCACCTTGGTTCAATGCTTAGGTTCATCACGTCGATTCAATCAAATGGTTCAATGGCTTTTGGTTCAATCAAAGAGTTTGTTTGCTCAATTTAAGGCCTAGTTCATCAAATGGTTCAACAAATGTTTGAACCATTGAACCAGTTCAATCAATTGGTTCAATGGTTGGTTCAAAGGAGAGGTTCAATCAAAGCTTCAAGCCTCCCGAAGGACAAGTGCCCTTATGGAGGGCAGTTCTAGGTTCAAAAGCCCTTGCGAAGGGCAGAGAGCACTTCAAAGAGGCCACAAGGAAAGAAAGCCGCAAAGGGTAAGTTCTTTTAGAATTTTGTTTAAGGTAGTTGAAAGGCAAAGGCATAATTCCTTCGGACAAAAGGTCCAAAGGAATTTGAAAATGATGCAAACAAAAATCCCGCAAAAGACAAAGGCATTGAATTCTTTCAGACTATTGTCCAAAGGAATTCCTTCAAACAAAAAGTCTGAAAGAATTTGAAATGGAAGATAATCGTGGGAAAAGTGGTAGAGAAAAAAGCCCGTGGGAAAAGCCCAAAGCAAGAAACCCACCGAGGAGCCAAAGGACCGCCTAAAGGGTATGTGCCCTTGCGGAGGGCTCTCACTGAGGAAAAGGATGCTTTCCAAGAAGTTGAAGGGTCACTTCCCCTTCGAGAAGGATCAACAAGAAGTGCATAGAAAAGGCTGAAGCAAGAAATCTAAAAAAGTCTAAGGGGTGATGAGCATGAGGACATCAAAGTCAAGCACGATGAATTAGCCGTTGGAAAGTCAAATGCAGTGACAGGCCTGTGAATGTGAATTTTACACTAGGAAAATCCATAGTGCAAGAGGTGCCAAGTGGCAATTGCAGAAGGCTTTGACATGCTTTTCTAAGAGAGCAAAAGCTGACACGTGTCCTCTTTTGTAAGACCTTCAAAAGGTGCCTAAAGCTTCTATGAGTCAAGCGGATGCTGCCATGTGTCCTGCTCATGTTGCAGTAGAACGTGCCACATGTCACTCATTGAAATTGGCCAAAAGTGGCCAAGGCAACCAAAAAGGAGCCCAAGGAATGCAACGACCTGCCTAGAGATAGCCCTCAAGGGCTGAAGGAGCTAGAAAGAGACAAAATGAGGAAGAAGACAAAGTGCAAGAAAAGACAAGACAACCCAAGTGGTGAGTTATTGCCAAGTGGTCATCAAATGGCGAAAACAGTGAGCGACATAGTTTGCTTTCTCCATTTAGCATTTATGAGGAGACAAACCGTAGTTTGTTTGTAGGAAAAGAGAAGTCTATTTACAGAAAAGAGGTGTGGCCATGTTTTCACATTAATGCAAAACACCAAAGTCAAAGCAGGAGCCGACAATCAAACGGATTCCTCTTCCCAAGGCTCAGAGCGCACATGGGCCACTTAGAAAAAGAGCGCCAAAGTCTTTCCCAAAAAGCACCAAGTTTCTTTTCTCCTCTTTCTATCTATTGTAAACTTCTCATTTTGAGGGGATCCATTCTCTTAGCTTTAAGGCAAAACTCTGCCCAAAAATCTCTCAGGCTTGTAAGGCAGAGCTCTGCCAGATTTTACCTTGAATCAGGACTTAGCATTTTTACCTTTATCTAGACTTGCACTTTAAAGTATATGTCTGTGTTCTTCTTTTGTGTTAAGTCATTGTCTTTCATGCTTTTCCTAGATCGATTATAACATGTCCAGTGCATTGTGAAGTCTCTTTTCTGTAGGTCTGCCATAAGTGTCTACAACAAGAATATAGGCACATGTGAATAGGTTGTCAAAGTGTCTCTCAGAACACCTTTGCTAGTTCCTTCCTCCATGTATCTCTACGGGCCCTTGACTCACTAAAATAGAAGAGTTTCCCACATCAGATGAAGTGTATGGGTGCTTCTTCTTGGTGAAAAGTGTATGTTCAAACTGAGTGGGTCAACCTTTTCTGGTGTATCACCTTTTCATTTTTTAGGCTTAGGTTCTATTTTTAGCATCTCTCTCTCCCTTTTCATCCCCCCTTTTTTACATTTATTTTTTAGCATTAAGAGAAACCAGGGCCTAAAAGATACATCAGAGGGAGCTAGCCCTTATCTAGATACTCTCCCCTCTAGCTTCATCAATCCCATAGGCGAGAGGGGAGTTTCCATTGTTGCATGTGGAAGGGCAGGAGCTAGGCGTCCTGCCCTCGGGTGCAATCCACTGTGTCAACAATTTTTGGCACGCCTGGTGGGACCAACTAGGACAAGTTGTGTCCATAGAGTTGATGAATTTTTGGTGTGTTCTTTGACCAACCAGCCTTTGGAGGATTTTGCATTAACACCAATGGTGACTTTGAGTTGAATCAACTAGTTAAGCAGTTCTGTTACCATCAATAAATCACTTTTTCTATGTATAATTCCTTTACACAGAATCATGGGCCTTGATTACCATTATCAAGCTCAAGATTTTCAGGGAATCCCCTCAAGTAGTTCTCCTAGTTGCCCTTTAATGATAAGGGAGGTGGCGCTGGAGTTTGAGAAGCAGGTAATGGAAGTCAACAGACTAGATGAGTAGTATGGATATCAACAGGAGTTGATGTATAAAGAGGAGTGTTTATTTAGGCAAGCTCAGGCCTTACAATCCATGGAGGAGGAGGTAGCAAAATGGATAAATCCATCCATGCAAGATAGTCAGCATTGTGTGCCCCTTCTTGTTCTAAAGAAAGCCCCCTCTAGTGCACCAAATCCTTTCTATCAGATAGCACTTACTCACTTGAGCTCATCTAACACATCAATCAACCTTGCTCTTGACCCTGTACACCTAGCCTTCAAGCATCAAAGGGAACAGGAACAACCTCCCATGGAGATGAACCTCCTAAATTCCTTAGATCATGAATCTTCCTTCGGGGGGAACATTATGAACCAACACATCTCTCTCAAAACTGCTCCTACTCATCATGATGATGCTGATGACCTCCAGGAAAGACTCTTTCAGGATAATCTAGCTAAGCAGATTGAGGCTTTAGAGGCTAATATGAGACTGCTTCATGAAAGAGAGATGGAGCTTTTAGACCTTGTAGAGGAGCCCCAAGACCTTGGAGAAAATAAAGTTGCTACCTATTCATAGGAGCAAAATTCCAATTATGAGAACCTGAACTGGAAGAAAATAGTAGAATCATGGGGCAGGAAGGAGGAGAAGAAAGGTTTTGCTCAAAACCTTCAAGAAGATGAGGCTGCTCCTGCTCATGATGATGCTGGTGACCTCCAAGAAAGGCTCTTCCAAGAGGATATGGCTAGAAGAATTATAGAGTCAAAATCTAGAGAGAGATTCCTCAGCCAATGTGTGATAGATGGTTCAGACCCAAAGACACATTCCATGTCTGAGCACACCCCATCTACACACATCCAAGAGAGCTATCAGGCCACACCTAATATTGATGAAGTGCTAACCAAATGGAAGGAGGAAAATCATTTGATTCTAGCTCAAGGACTACCTCCCCTTCCACATGGTCTTTTCACTTCACCCCTTCTCAAGGAGGAACCTATTTTGCAAGAGGCCAGTGAGGAAGAAAAGATCCAATCTACAGTTCTCCAAGAGGCTATCATGAGCAAAAATGGAGAAGATATCCTCATCGTTGCTTCTTTTGAAGACATCGTCATCAATGAGGAAGACTCAGGTCACGTATACATGCAAATGTTCCAGCAGTATGAGGAAGAACATAAGCATGGTGAGCTCTCTCCCCCCTTGTTCAATGAACTTCCTTGTTGCTTCGATGAGGAGGATGACTATGCTGAGGAGCCTGAGTTGGAGGAGGATCAGGAGAATATCTTTGAACATCTAGAGATCCTGATCTTTGAGGAGGAAAAGGAGAGGTCTATCTTCCTTGAGCAAAACTTTGAAGAAGAAAGTTTTAAATAGAGAGGTGATGTTTTGTGGGATGAGCAGTCAATTTGTGATTCCATAGTAGACATCACCATAGTCACCCTTCTTCAAGAAGGCCAAGAGGAAGTAGAGGATGAGTTTGACATGGTATTCAATGAAGTAAAAGGGAACAAGTCAATTTATGATGCATTATAGAGGGACTGTGCAGAACAAAGGGCTTATGGTGATGAGCCAACATCCATAGATTTCTTGGTGAAATGCACTAGCATGAAGCACCGACATTCAACAAGCTTCCAAGGGAAAATAGAGTACATATATGTCATAAGCATGTTTGAATCTGATCCACTCGAATGCAAGCCAAGCCAGGGGATAGGCAAGAGGAGCAGGTCACCAAATCTCCTTTTTATTCAGCCACTTGTCTGGCACCATAAGTCTTCTTGCCAGGAAGGGGACTTAGGAAGTTTTCCCTTTGATCTAGGAGGGAGGAAAATATTCTTGGTTAGTTGTATATAGTAGTTTACTTTCAGTTTCTTTTCCTGCTTTCCCTAAGTGCAGTTTGCGTAAGTAGTGTTTTTAGTCTTGTGTGTGCTTTCCCTTGTGTCTGGGGTAAAAGGCTCATGATTGATTCTTGGATCTTTTAGGGGTATTTCTAACCTTCCTTCAAAGCTACATCTGACTCCATGCCCAATAGACTAAAAGGCAACTGGTCTTTAAGCATAACAGGCATGCTTCCCTTGGGAGTCGGCAATTTGTTGACCATTTTTTGCCCAAAAGGCCAAAAATCGATCCCCTTCTATCCCTGCTATTTTGGGCCATTTCATTTGTTGATTTTGCATGAATCTAGTGATTTCTACAGACTCTACAGGTCCATTTCTATGGACTCTGTAGGTTTTCTATGGACTTCACAAGGACTTCTACGAACTCTGCAAGTGTAGTCTTTTGGCAGTTGAAGAACCAGTCAAAGAGTGCAAGGTTTTACAAAGCTTCTTCAAACTCTTGTCTGAATAAATTCACAAGGAAAGTTGGCATCTTTAAACCGTTGAACCATTGAACTGGTTCAATGCTTCGATTCAATGCCAAAGTTCATCACTTTGGTTCAAATCCTTGGTTCAATCAACAAAGTTCATCACCTTGGTTCAACGCTTAGGTTCATCACATTAGTTAAATCAAATGGCTCAATGGATTTTGGTTCAATCAAAGGTTCAAGCCTCCCGAAGGACAAGTGCCCTTGCGAAGGGTAGTTCTAGGTTCAAGAGCCCTTGCAAAGGGTAGAGAGCACTTCAAAGAGGCCACAAGGAAAGAAAGCTACAAAGGGTAAGTTATTTCAAAATTTTGTTTAAGGTAGTCGAAAGGCAAAGGCATAATTCCTTCAAACTTTTTATTCAAAGGAATTCCTTCGGACAAAAGGTCTGAAGGAATTTGGAAAGGCTACAAACAAAAATCTTACAAAAGACAAAGGCATTGAATTCTTTCAAAATTTTGTCCAAAAGAATTCCTTCAGACAAAAAGTTTGAAAGAATTCATAATGGAAGATAGTTACGGGAAAAGTGGCTAGGAAAAAAGCCTGCAGGAAAAGCTTGAAGCAAGAAACCTGTCGAGGAGCTAAAGGACTGCCCAAAGGATATGTGCCCTTCTGGAGGGCTCTCACCAAGGAAAAGGATACTTTCTAAGAAGTTGAAGGTTCACTTCCCCTTTGGGAAGGATCAATAAGAAGTCTTCAGAAAAGGTCGAAGAAAGAAAGCTGAAGAAGTCCAAGGGGTGACGGGCCCGAGGATGTCAAAGTCAAGCATGATGAACTAGCCATTGGAAATTCAAACACAGTGATGGGCCCACAAACGTCAATTTTACACCAAGAAATGTAAGAGCGCGGAAGGCACCAAGTGGTAACCACGGAAGGATTTGACATGCTTTTCTAGGAGAGCAGAAGCTGACACGTGTCCTCTTCCACAAGACCTTCAAAGGGCACCTAAAGCTTCTATGAGTCAAGTGGATGCTACCATGTGTTCTACCTATGTCACAGCAGAATGTGCCACATGTCACTCATTGAAATCAGTGGAAAGTGGCCAAGGCAACCAGAAAGGAGCCCAAGGAATGCATTGACCCACCCAGAGATAGCCCTCGAGGGCTGAAGGAGCTAGAAAGATACAAAATTAGGAAGAAAACAAAGTGCAGGAAAAGACAAGACAGTTCAAGTGGCGAGTTATTTCCAAGTGGTCATCAAATGGTGCAAATAGTGAGCAACATGGTTTGCTTTCTCCATTCAGCATTTATGAGGGGATAAACTGCAGTCTGTTTGTAGGAAAAGTGTAGTCTATTTGTAGAAAAGAGGTGTGGCCATGTTTTCACATTAATGTGGAATGCCAAAGTCAAAGCAGGAGCCGAAAATCAAATAGATTCCTCTTCCCAAGGCTCAGAGCGCACATGGGCCACTTGGAAAAAGAGCTCCAAAGTCTTTCCCAGAAAGTGCCAAGTTTCTTTTCTCCTCTTTCTATATATTTTAAACTTCTCATTTTGAGGGGATCCATTCTGTCATGTCCCCTTTTTAGTTGACATGTTCAGAGTTGATGGTTAGCCTATTATGCAACCCTCGTAGGCTGATGGGATGGATAGAGGGTCTTGATGGAGCTTGGCTTGGCTTTGAGTAGCAAAATTGCTCCAATTGGTTTTCGTTCGGGCTCTTTCAGATATGTATGAAGGGATATATTAATATTTGATTGATTTAATCAAATATTAATTATTTGGTCTAATTTTAATTAAATATTAATTATTTTTGTCTAATTTTAAAACTCTAATTCTAATTTAAGAAGCCCTAATTCTAATTTAAGTAAATCTAATTATAGCAAATACACCTTTTTGGGGGTATAAGGGTTTCTCATGGAAGAGAGTGGAGAAGATGAAGATTATTGTTTGAAGACAAATTTTGCTAAGGATTTTCTTGAGAAGACTGAGCCAAGGGTTCCAGTATTCTATCTGCATTGAAGAATGTGCCCTCTTCAGTGTATGCGATTTAGAGGCTGTGAGATATCAGCTGATTTATTGCCACGTTGAGAGATAACTTCACATAGAAGTTATCACAGGTATTTATTTTATTAGGTTTTTGATTCAAGGTTTTGATTTAGATATTACACAGATAAAGATCTTCTGTATTAGAACCGTATATCTTGAGATCAAGTTGATCAGCAATCAGGTTGTGCTATATTATATTGGCGACCGTACGAAGTCCATATAGATCCGTACATATCCGTACGCAGCATCGAAAAGCATAGAGATCGACATCGGCAGTCAAAGACCTACAACGACCGACACGATAGGAAGAGACCTACAACAACTGACATTAGCCAACACCTCATCGATGTCGGTAGGTTAACGACACCAAGAAACTGACGGTGGTAGTATAACCGACGTCGGTGACTATGTTTTTGACACAGCAGGTTGAGACGGCCCAGATCCAGATTTTATTCTCAGTTTGTGAAATAGTCAGGTTATTAAGACCATATTTTAATATGCAAGATAGAGAACATATATTGTAATCATCTGAGTGAATAAATAAGAGTTTATACTGTGGTTTTATTTATCTATTTGAAGATATTTTGTACGAATAAAGATAAGCAATTCCATAATATTCAGTTTCAGATTTCAAGGGAAACAGGGGATATTATAGTGGTATCAGAGCTTTTGTCTTTCTATATTCCCTATTGGATTGGAGATATTACACATTCTCTCAACTTTAAGGCAAAACTCTGCCCAAAAATCTCTCGGGCTTGTAAGGCAGAGCTCTGCCAGATTTTACCTTAAATCAGGACTTAGCATTTTTACCTCTATCTGAACTTGCACTTTAAAGTATATATCTGTGTTTTTATTTTTTGTTAAGTCATTGTCTTTGATGAAGAAGCTGAGGAACCAAATTCTTGCTATTGCTCAGCCAACACTTGAAAACCTCAAGTGCTTCTTCATCAACTCACAGCTGCCTGAAGTGAGTTTTCTGCTAAGACGTGCTGGCCACATAGACGTTGAAGCTACTCAAGACTTGGCTACTAAAGTTAAAGATGACCTTATCTTGGTAGGAAAGATAAGGAGAGACCCAAACATAGGTAAACTCTCTTCATCTTCTGAATACTCACCTACAGGCACAACTGATCAAATGGTGTAAAAGCTGGCAAATAAAATGCTAGCCTTGAAAAGACAAGTGGCCCAAGGTATGTCTGCTCCTCTTTATCAAGATATGCCAAGGAGGACATTTTAGAACCAACCATATCAAGGAAATGTTGCCAGAAGTCAAGGGCAACCAAATCATCTTCCTCCTCCATAGAGGAACCTTACCCTTGAAGCACCTCCTACCAACTCAACAGTTGGATATCTAGAAACTGAACATGATTTCTCTTTCCAACCTAAGTTTGATCAAAAAAATGAAGCTGATCTCTTCACAGAGGGTCAAGAAGAGTCAGCTGGTGACTCCCACATTGGTTTCTTGAATTACCAGGATGAACCCAAAAGTAAAGGTGAAGTAGTCAAGGGATCGTATGCAGTGTTCACCCAGTCCAAGAACCAATCAACCCAACAAGCTAATAAAGAAAAGACAAAGGAGTGACCTCAACCAAAAATTTCAATTGCTAAATGTGGGACCACTCTGCCTTTCCAGCCAAAGGACCCAGTGATTGCTAAGAAGGTAAGTACATTAAACATCTCTACACCTTCTACTTTAAATTTGCAGATCAATCCTCCCTCCCCTAAAAACTAAAAGGATGAACTCCCATCCTCTCTTCATAGTCTATTTTAGTCATTTGACATAATTGACTATGTCAAGAAAACCAAAATTCAAATGACTGAATTTGAATTCCTACAAGCCAACCCTGAGCAATTGGATAGGTTGGTGGAGTGTATGAATAATACAACCATCCATATAGGATAAGATATTAGAAAGGTAACTCATGATCCCCTAAGGAACATGCCCATCCCAAACAATCTTGTCATTACTCCTTCTACTACCCCTAGGAAAATATAGCCTTTCATTGTTTCCCTCTTGATAAACGGTCACAAGTTGAGCAATTGCATCATTGATTCTAGTGCATCTGACAACATCATGCCTACCAAAGTGGTATAATATCTTGGTCTTACACTGACCAAAACATTTGGTAGATGTTTTTCCATGGAGAACAAATAAGTGCCACTATTGGGACAGATCAAGGATGCCCAATTTGTGTTTACAGCATTCCCAGAAAAGAGAATCAAGATGACTGTTCTAGTGGCCGACATCCCATCATCCTATGTCATTCTGCTTGGATGAAATTTTTGCAAAGATGTTGGAGGAGAGATGACCATGGACTTGTTTGAGGCAAGGATCCCTGTCAAAGGCATCATGAAGAGGCTATTCCCTAAAAAGGAAGCAAAATATGATGTCACTCAGACATCAACACATGAAGCTCAGATTCTATTTGAGTCTTCAGGCAGGGGTAATTACTTCTTATCCATAGAGGATGTTCATGTTTCAACAGATGAAAGTCTTATAGGTGGAAATCCAAGAATCAATTCAAATAAGACATCAGAAGAACTGGTAGGGCATAGTATAAATGAAAAAGGATCTTCCATCTCTAATGAAGAGAAATTTGATAGAAGATTAGTTTTTGATGATGTTTGGATCTTAGAATTCGATGGCAGCAATTCTTCTACCAATGTTGACGTCAGAATTGTGTCGATACCTCCTCAAGCAGACGTTTTTCCTTCTTCATGCAAGTCACTCAGATTGAAGGCTACTCAGGATGAAGATGTCAAAATCTTTCATGCCAAAGGAGATGCTGAACTGATGGTTTGTCAGGAGTTTGATGCTGATAATTAAAACATGCGCTAGACTGAACTAGCAGAACAACAAGCTATAGTAGTGGACCATACTATTGTGCTCCAAATTCAGCAAAAGGAACTCTCTACTAAGAGAGCAAAGATTTATGGTTTTTAGATTAGAGACCACGCCTTGCCATGGGGCAAGAAGAGAGAACCAAAAGGAATGCGCAGAAAATGTGATTCCTGGTGGAGAGTTTCAGTCACCCATCATCGATTCTAGGGACAAAGTGGTTTCCTGCTAGTTTATCGAGACGAAATGCCATTTTCATTATCTCATAATGGGCAGCATCTGAAGCACTTCAACTCTTGAAGTACTAGATGAGTTCACCTGTACATATTTATATTTGTATAGTCTTTTATTTCTATTTTGTGCTTTTCATTTTAATTTTTTTTAGAGCCTTTCTTTTTAGGTAACATGACTCCATAGCCCAATGGCATACTTCAAAGGCACTGGAGATTCTAGTTTCTACTTCCCTCAGCTGTTTCAAGTTTTCAACTGAAGGAAGTTCCCCAACTAGAGCCAACTGTTGTCTCCAAAAAAATGTCACTCATTTTTGGGACAACATATGACTATTTTGGTCCTGCATAGACCAAAATCCTCTCTCTCCTTTTCAAAAATTGTTCTGAGCATTCAAGTTCTTCATTTTTTAAAGCTTTTCCAAAAATCTATGGACTCTATAGATATGTTTCTATGGACTCAACATGATTGAAATTAGCAGGTTCAACAGGTTAGAAGGCTTTTGCAGGTGACTTCAATCAAAAGAACAAGTTTCCAACACTTCCTCATTTTCAGGATTGGTTCAACGACTTGGTTTAACCAAAAATGTTCATTGATAAGCTTCTAAGTAAGGATTGAACCATTGAATCTTTGAACCTTGAACCAAAAAGGTTCAAGGGTTCAATGGGTTTAAGGTTCAACGTCGTCAGCAAGAATTAAGCACATTTGTCAAGGTTCAAAGTTTAACTGTTCCATAGCTTCAAACACTTAGTGAAAAAAACAAAGGCTTGAACCGTTGAACTGTTGAACCTTGAACCATTTTGGTTCAACGGTTCAACGAGTTCAATGACCAATTGGTTCAACGCGCTTGGTTCAAAAGATCAAAAAGACTTGGCCAAATAACAAAGAATAAACTGATTGAACAATTGAACCGTTGAACCAAAGTTGGTTCAATCGGTAAGTTCAAGGGGCTACCCCAAAGCCAAAGGAACAAGTGCCCTTGTAGAGGGTAGTGGATCGAGGCCAAGTGCCCTTGTGGAGGGCAGTGAGGAAAAATGGCAAAGTTGGAATCCTTCAGACTTTTTGTTCGATGGAAATGACTAAAAAAAGAGGCCAAAAGAATTCTTTTAAAAGTATTTTCTATGGGAAAATGACCAAGGCAAAATTCCTTCAGACATTTTATTCGAAGGAATTCACTTGGGAAGAAAGCTCGAAGAAATTGAAATGGCTAAGGAAAAGAAGCTTCCCTTCAAACTTTTTGTCCAAAAGAAAAGTCCGACTGAAGAGAAAAGCCAGTGAAAAAATGCTTGATGAAAAAAGACAAGGGGATCAGTGGAAGTTGCCACGTGTCCCTCATAAAGTCAAAGTGGAAGCTGCCAAGTGTCATCTACCGAGACAGTTTCTAATAAGTTTCAAAGCTGCAAAATGTGCCACGTGTTTTGTTATAACTCAATGGAAGCTGACAAGTGTCAACATCTACAATTTCTTCCTTTTGTTTCATAAGGACTGTGGTGGGCCCTTGGTGAGTTACTAAGGTCAAACGGAGTGTGACAAGTGGCATCATCTGTGTGTGTCTGAATGAGTCCAAAATATTTCTAAATTATTTCTAAAGTAGAGTGGAAGCTGCCATGTGTCACCTTTTGGAAGACTCTCAAAGGTTTCTAAAGCTTCTATAAGTTAAGCAGAACACACCACATGTCTCATTATAACTCAGTGAAATGTGACAAGTGTCTACATCCGCGTTCCCCTTTTGAAGTTGCTTGGACAAGAAGTGTCGTGGGTCCCATTTTCCATAATTTTTTAGTAAGTTTCATAATAGTGGAACGTGCCACGTGTCAAATATGGAACACTCCCAATACAAAGAAGAAGAATGTAAAGAGCCAACAAAGTCAAAGATATAGCCCTGAGAGCTCAAATGCTAGGAAAAGATAAAAATAAAAAGGGAAAAGATAGCCCGAGGGCTCAAATCATAACAGAAAGAGGGAAAGGCCAAAATATCTTCAAGGGAGTTATTTCTAGTAGGGGAAATAGTAGATCAATTGGATTTCTGAAGCACACCAAATCAAGGATGCAGCCTATTTTTCTTCCATGAAGTAAATGCAAAGGGACAGCTGTGCAGACACCAAAAAAATGACCAGATAGTCCATACTAAGGAAGAGACATATTAGATGAATTAGCACACCATCATTAAGGTGGCCACCCTGTTCCAGCATGGTCCCCTAACAAAACTAAAAATGCATTCAAGGCATCGAATTCACAGCATGGGCCATTCCATGAAACAAAGTGCCAATTCTTTCTTGGTTGCTATATATTGTAATCTCTTTTATTGTTTTAAAGGAGATCTTCCCATTACCAGAAGCAAAACTTTGCCCAAATTGAGAGGCATTATTGAGACTTTGAGCTCAGATTGTTCATCATATTTCTTTATTTGAATCAGAAAGCAAGTTACTTTCAGACTTTATGCTGTTATAGCTTGTATCATTCTAGGAGATTGTTCTTATGTCAATTTCCTAAATGTATTCTTGTTTATGTAGTTTAACAAGCATAACTAGTGGAAGTGATAAAGAAGGTGTCATGAAGCCAATTACTTTCAGACTTTGTGTTGTCATAGTTGTCTTCAGTGTGTGTTTATTTTTTGTTTCTGTGTAAAGGACCCTGGGATGACTTTGTGCCCCCATTTTTCTTTGTATTTCATTCTTGGGCAGTTAAGGTGGAGACTTTGTACTACATTTTAGATTGTTGGTTACTTTGTACCCTGTTACCAGTTACTTGTTTCCTACCTGAAAGAACTCCTACTGTCCCCTGCAAGAACACTTCTGAAAGAAGAGAAGTGCTTTCAGTGTTTACACCAAGATTTTCTTCTTTGTTTGTGAACATCATTTCTGAAAGAAGAGAGATGGATGGTGTATCCTACCCCTGAGTGTTATTTTCTGCTTATATATATAGTATATAGCTCTTGCATACCTATAGGGAACCTCTCCTTGATGAGAGGATATATTTATTCCCTATTGATGTAGTAAACCTACACACTTGGCCAACTAATCTCCTTATGCTGTGGTTGAAGCGACCTATTTTGCTCACCAGTTAGCTGGTTGATAAAATATTCATCCAACAGTTTTTGGTGACTCTATTGGGGACACAGTAATTTTATGCAATTTAGAACCTCAAGTTTTAGATTGAAACATCACTTGTGTCTTACCCATTAGAAGGAAAAGTAGTTTGAAGCCTCAAGCTTCATGTTGAAGCAAGATCAGTCCTTTTCTATTTTTGTTTCACAATCTGGCAACTCCATGCTATACCAAAAGCCAGAGAGTTTAGGGTGTTGTTGACCCTATTTTTGAGTTGGTGCAACAAGAAAATTTTGACTTATTTCCTCTCTAACTTCAAGTTCAATGATCCAAGAGTGTTCCTCTTACCCGTACTAGGACACCAACACAAGGCAGAGCTACTTTTTCTATTGTTAGCAGAACTTTGCCTATCCACTCACCATTTAGATTTGTTATCCCTCTTTTTCATAATCCCATCATGGCAGTTCAAGGCCTCTGGGGTAACTCTTTTGGCCCACTCAACCTCTCTCCACCTGTAAATGAACTCCCATGCAGCTCAAGAAATAATTTCTCCAAATTTTTTGGTGATGGGAGAGTTCACCCTGATGAACATATTGCAGCCTTCAACATAGCATGTGGTGTGATAGGCATGGAATTTGAAGACGTGGCAGTCAAGCTTTTCATGGAAACACTACAAAGTGCTATTGCAGACTGGTTCTACCATCTATAGGCTAGGTCAGTGACTGACTGGGATACACTCAAAGCTAAATTTTAAGCTAGGTTCAAGCCTACAAAAGATGCACATGCTTTGTTATCCCAGCTCACATAGATGAAGAAGGAACCTCATGAGCCTATGAGGGATTTCATAGCAAAGTTTGACAAGCTGAGGAACTGAATTCCTAATATTGCTTAGCCAACACCTGAAAACCTCAAGTGATTCTTCATCAACTCACAGTTGCCTGAAGTGAGTTTTATGCTAAGACGTGTTGGCCACATAGACCTTGAGGCTGCTCAAGACTTGGCTACTGAAGTTAAATATGACCTTATCTTGGTAGGAAAGATAAGGAGAGACCCAAACAGAGGTAAACTCTCTTCATCTTCTGAATACTCACCTATAGGCACCACTAATAAAATGGTGAAAAAGTTGACAAATGAACTGCTAGTCTTGAAAAGATAAGTGGCCCAAGGTATGTCTGCTCCACCTTATCGGGATATGCTAAGGAGGACATTTCAGAATCAACCATATAAAGACAATGCTACCAGAAGTCAAGGGTAACCAAATCGTCTTCCTCCCCCACAGAGGAACATTACCTTTGAAGCACCTCCAACCAACTTAGTAGTTGGATATCTAAAAATTGAGCATGATTTATCTTTCCAACCTGAGTTTGATCAAGAAAATGACGCTGATCTCTTCATGGAGGGTCAAAAAGAGTCAGTTGGTGACTCCCACATTTATTTTTTGAATTACTAGGATGAACCCAGAAGTAAAGGTGAAGCAGTTGTGGGATGATATGCAGTGTTCACCTGGTCCAAGAGCTAGTCAACCCAACAGCTGATAAAGAAAAGATAAAGGAGCGACCTCAACTAGCAATTTCAATTGCTAAACATGGGACCGCTCTGCCTTTCTAGCCAAATGACTTGGTGATTGCTAAGAAGGTAAGTACATCAAACAACCCTACACCTTCTACTTCAAATTCATAGATCAGTCTTCCCTCCCTAAAAACCAAAAGGATCAACTCCCATCCTCTCTTCATGGTCTATTTTAGTCATTTGACATAATTGACCATGTCAAGAAAACCAAAATTCAAGTGACTTTATTTGAATTTCTACAAGCCAACCCTGAGCAGTTGGACATGTTGGTGGAGTGTGTGAAGAATACAGCCATCCCTGTAGGACAAGAGATTAGAAAGGTAACTAATGATCCCCCAACGAACATTCCCATTCCAAACAATCTTGTCATTACTCCTCCGACTGCCCCTAAGAAAATAGAGCCTTTCTATGTTTCCCTGTTGATAAACGGTCACAAGCTGAGCAACTGCATCATTGATTCTAGTGCATCTGACAACGTCATGCCTACCAAAGTGGTAGAATCTCTTGGTCTTACACTGACAAAAACATTTGGTAGATGTTTCTCCATGGAGAACAAACAAGTGCCACTACTGGGATAGATCAAGAATACCCAATTTGCGTTTGTAGCATTCCCAAAAAAGAGAATCAAGATGACAGTTTTGGTGGTTGACGTCCCAGCATCATATGGCATTCTGCTTGGATGAAATTTCTATAAGGATGTTGGAGGAGAGTTGAGCATGGACCTGTTTGAGGCAAGTATCGCTGTCAAAGGCATCATGAAGAGGCTTCTCCTTGAAAAGGAAGCAAAATATGTTGTCACTCAGACATCAGCACCTGAAGCTCAGATTTTATTTGAGTCTTTAGGTAGGGGTAATAACTTCTTATCCATAGAGGATGTTCATGTTTCAACAGATGAAAGTCCTATAGGTGGCAAT
Source organism: Torreya grandis (assembly GCA_037957365.1). Classification (NCBI taxonomy): domain Eukaryota; kingdom Viridiplantae; phylum Streptophyta; class Pinopsida; order Cupressales; family Taxaceae; genus Torreya; species Torreya grandis. Next base: position 1,500,915 of record JARHVA010003451.1, on the reverse strand, counting down.
CCAAAAATTTATTCAAACAAGACATCAGAAGAATTGGTAGGGCACAGTATAAATGAAAAAGGATCTTCCATCTCCAATGAAGAGAAATCTGATAGAAGATCAGTTTTTGATGATATCTAGATCCTAGAATTTAATGGCAGCAATTCTTCTACCAATGCTGAAGCTAGGATTGTGTCGATACCTCCTCAAGGAGACATTTTTGCTTCTTCATGCAAGTCACCTGGATTGAAGGCTGCTCAGGATGAAGATGTCAAACTCCTTCATGTCAAAAGAGATGCTGAACCGATGGTTTGATAGGAGTTTGATGCTGACAATCAAAACATGCGCTAGACTGAACCAACAAAACAAGCTATGGTAGTGGACCATACTGCTGTGCTCCAAAGTCAGCAAAAGGAACTCTCTACCAAGAGAGAAAATATTTATGGTTTTTAGATTGGAGACCATGCCTTGCCATTGGGCAAGAAGAGAGAACCAAAATGAATGCACAAAAAATGTGATTCCTAGTGGAGAGTTCCATTCACCCATCACTGATTTTAGGAACAAAGTGGTTTCCTAATGGTTTATCAAGACGAAACACCATTTTCATTATCTCATAATGGGCAGCATCTGAATCACTTCAACTCTTGAAGTACCAGATGAGTTCAATTGTACATATGTATATTTGTATAGTCTTTTGTTTTTGTTTTGTGCTTTTTGTTTTTATTTTTTTTAGAGCCTTTCTTTTTGGGTAGCATGACTCCATAGCCCAATGGCATACTTCAAAGGCACTGGAGATTCTAGTTTCTACTCCCCTTAGCTATTTCAAGTTTTCAACTGAAGGAAGTTCCCCAACTAGAGCCAACTATTGTCCCCAAAAAAATGTCACTCATTTTTGGGATAACATTTGACTATTTTGGTCCTGCACAGACCAAAATCCTCTCTCTCTTTTTCAAAAATTGTTTTGAGAATTCAAGTTCTTCATTTTTCAAAACTTTTCCAGAAATCTACGGACTCTATAGATATGTTTCTATAGACTCAACATGCTTGAAATTAGTAGGTTCAATAGGTTCAAAGGCTTTTGCAGGTGAGTTCAATCAAAAGAACAAGTTTCCAACACTTATTCATTTTCAAGATTGGTTCAAGGATTTGGTTCAATCAAAAATGTTCATCGAAAAGCTTCTAAGCAAAGATTGAACCATTGAACCGTTGAACCTTGAACGAAAAAGGTTCAAGGTTCAACCATTCCACGACTTCAAACACTTAACGAAAAAACAAAGGCTTGAACCATTGAACCATTTTGGTTCAACGGTTCAACGGGTTTAACAACCAATTGGTTCAATGCGCTTGGTTCAAAAGATCAAAAAGACTTGGCCAAATAAATAAAAATGAATCGATTGAAACATTGAATCATTGAAGCAAAGTTAGTTCAATTGGTAAGTTCAAGGGGCTACCCCAAAGCCAAAGGAACAAGTGCCCTTGTGGAGGGCAGTGGATTGAGGCCAAGTGCCCTTGCGGAGGGTAGTGAGCAAAAGCGGAGAAAGTTGGAAATCCTTCAGACTTTTTGTCTGATGGAAATGACTAAGTAAAAGGGGCTGAAAGAATTATTTCAAAAGTATTTTCCATAGGAAAATGACCAAGGAAAAATTCCTTTAGAAATTTTGTCTAAAGGAATTCACTCGGGAAGAAAGCCCGAAGAAATTGAAATGGCTAAGGAAAAAAAGCTTCGCTTCAGACATTTTGTCTAAAGGAATTCCTTCAAACTTTTTATCAGAAGGAAAAGCCCAACTGAAGAGAAAAGCCCACGGAAAAACACTCGATGAAAAAAGACAAAAAGATCAGTGGAAGTCACCACGTGTCCCTCATAAAGTCGAAGCGAAAGCTACCAAGTGTCATCTGTCGGGACATAGTTTCTAATAAGTTTCAAAGCTATGGAATGTGCCACGTGTTTCATTATAATTCAGCAAAAGTTGACAAGTGTTAACATCCATTATTTCTTTCTTTTGTTTCATAAAGATTGTGGTGGGCCCCGAGTGAGTTACTAAGGTCAAGCGAAGCGTGACAAGTGGCATCATCCGTGTGAATCCAAATGAGTCCCAAATGTTTCTACATTGTTTATAAAGTAGAGCAAAAGCCACCATGTGTCACCTTCCACAAGACTCTTAAAGATTTTTAAAGCTTCTATAAGTTAAGCAAAACATGCCATGTGTCCCATTATAACTCAGTAGAACATGACAAGAGTATGCATCCGCATTCCCCATTTGAAGTTGCTCAGACAAGAAATGTCATGGGTCCCATTTTTTGTAAGTTTCTAGTAAGTTTCATAATAGTGGAACGTGCCATGTGTCAAAGATGAAGCACTCCCAATATAAAGAAGAAGAACGTAAAGAGCCAACAAAGCCGAAGATATAGCCCTGAGAGCTCAAATGGCAGGAAAAGACAAAACCAGAAAGGGAAAAGATAGCCTGAGGGCTCAAATCATAGTAGAAAGAGGGAAATGCCAAAATATCTTTAAGCGAGTTATTTCTAGTAGGTGAAATAGTGGATCAATTAGATTTTTGAAGCAGTTGGATATCTGGAAACTGAACATGATTTCTCTTTCCAACCTGAGTTTGATTAAGAAAATGATGTTGATCTCTTCATAGAGGGTCAAGAAGAGTCAGCTAGCGACTCCCACTTTAGTTTCATAAATTTCTAGGATGAACCCATAAGTAAAGGTGAAGCAGTCAAGGGATCATACACAGTGTTCACTCGATCCAAGAACTAGTCAGCCCAAGAAGCTGATAAAGAAAAGACAGAGAAGTGACCTCAACCAGCAATTTCAATTGCTAAACATGAGACCACTCTACCTTTCCAGCCAAATGACCTAGTGATTGCTAAGAAGGTAAGTACATCAAACATCCCTACACCTTCTACTTCAAATTCGTAGATCAGCCCTCCCCCCCTAAAAACCAAAAGGATGAACTCCCATCCTCTCTTCATAGTCCATTTCAGTCATTTGACATAATTGACCATGTCAAGAAAACCAAAATTCAAATGACTGAATTTGAATTGCTACAAGCCAACCCTAAGCAGTTGGACAAGTTGGTGGAGTGTGTGAAGAATATAGCCGTCCCTGTAGGATAATATATTAGAAAGGTAACTCATGATCCTCCAAGGAACATGCCCATCCCAAACAATCTTGTCATTGCTCTTCCTACTACCCTTGGGAAAATAGAGCTTTTCTATGTGATCCAAAACTCAAAAATCTTTGGTTAAAATATAATTTAAAAATAATAACAACACAATTCAAATAATGCTATCTCTGAAAAGAGATGTTTTATTTATCAAAATTGTAGACCCAAACATATGCTTATCTCTGAGAAGAGATGTCTGATTTCCATTTTGGGTTACATCTTCATTTATACATGTTTTTAAGGTGTGGGGAGGATGTGGAAAGTCACCAATCTCGAGGGAGATGAATTGGTTTGACTTCCATGATTTACAACAATACAGAATTCAAGGAATTACTACTTTTAAAAACTTACTATTTTTAGACTGCACTACTAAAATTGAAATTTGAGACACTTACATTGGGTTTTAGGGGGTCAAACTTCATCAAGAAGAGCTTAATGCCATCTCATGATTTTCCCCTCATTATTAGCTTTCCAACGATTCAAATGGTGAGTCAATTGGAGCTATGATGCAAAAGTTATGGCTTCCAGAAGTTCTGCCATCAATTAGGGTAGACCCATCACCCAAGTTGTCATCTGGATTGTTGTCTGGATCATTCCTCCCTCCTTGAGAAGTAATGGTCCCCATTGCATCAATATTTTTTATCAAGTGTGGTATTTATACTTTGATTTGATTCCTGATGCATACTTGGAAGGGACTGTGATTTATAATACTGTGCAGGGCTCGATTGTTCACCATTTTTGTCTGACCATTAGTCTGTGGATGGAAGGCCGTGAACTTCTTCAGCTTGGTATCTATTTGCTTTTATTTTTGTTTTATTTGTGTAGTTATGGATGTAACATCAGCCCTTTTGGATTCTTATGGCTTGAACACCATGAGAACAAATTTTTTGGCACTAATCAGAGAGATAGAAGTAGAAGGTGGTACTTCTGGTACCTTGTAGCACTGTGTTCCAAGAGTGAGAGTGATATTTCTAGTTCTTGATTCATATATACCATGTCGATCATACATGAATGGCTAACCAAAGAGTATATCACAAACATCTAGATTGACTATATCACATAAGACCTCATCTTGGAAAGGTTGTATTGCATATGAGAGAAGACATTGGTGGGTGACACAAAGGTTTCTCCCTAGACTCAACCATCCAATACTGTATGGTTTTGGGTGAAGCTTCATAGACAGATTTAGGATTTTCACAACATTAGCAGAGATTAAATTCTTTTGACTTCCACTATCAAGAATGAAATGTAGAGGCTTACCTTTCACCCATAACTTAGAGTGAAACAACCTTTCCTTATCATCTAACATCTTGTCATGTGTTTGTGATGAAGCAATAATGGCTTCAGGATCGACATCTATAATTTCTTCTTTAACCTCTTCGACTACAGGGTCTGTATGAGCTAGAGCAAAGTATTGTGACTCAGAAAGTAGTGATTTGATAGCTTGACATTCTTCTTTGGAGTGTGTTCCAGATTTGTGATAATCACACCAATTCTCAGTCTTTCCTTCCTTTTGCTTCCAAATTTGGCCTCGTGTTTGACCTTCTTTGTCACTTTTCCATTTTGAAGATTGATTCTTTATATTTATTCTTCCATGCTTATGCTTAATCTTCACTGTGAACCTGTATGCCTCACTAATGGTTTCTAAATTGAAGAGTTCCATTTCTCCCCATATGTACCATTGTAGTCCCCCACGATATTTGAGAACCTTATGTTTCTCACTTTCTTGGATGCCCAATCTCGCAGATAGAGAATGAAAAATGTCAGTGTAATCTTGAATAGATTATTCCTTACCTTGGTGAAGTTGTTGCCACTCTATATACAGATCGTCATATGCTCCAATGGGGTAGTATTCTTCCTTTACAGCATCTATGAAATCATCTCATGTAGGTTCTATCTCAAGGCCAATATCATCGGCACTGAATCTCTTTTTGTACACTTCCCACCAATTTTTGACAAGCAATGATGCTTTTAGAAGAGCAAAAGTAATCTTCTCTTTATCAGTGAATTTATTTATAAAAAAATAAGATGACAATTGATCCAACCAATTTTCTACTACATCAACATTGATTTTGCCTTCAAATGTAGGGATATCAAAATTCACCTGAACCTTGAAGGGTGTTGGGGCACTGAAAGGATGTGCATGTGCAGATGAGGAGCCAAAATTTCCCATCAAAATTTGTTGGAGAATTTGAGTGAATTGTTGTAGCATCTGCATTTGTTGTTAAAGGGCTTCATTCACCATTTCCTTGAAAGGCTCAGATGCCTCAGTGTTGTTTGCCATTTGAAGTCGTTTGGAGCGACTAGGTGGATATTCTGTTGGTTTTATTTTCCACCCAAGCTTCTTGTAATCTGACCTCATCTTCAGGATCATACACTCTAAAGGCAAATTGATCTAATACCACTAATCCAAAACTCAAAAATCTTTGTTTGAAATATAATTCAGAAATAAGAACAACACAATTCAAATAATGCTATCTCTGAAAAGAGATGTTTTATTTATCAAAATTACAGACCCAAACATATGTTTATCTCTGAGAAGAGATGTCTGATTTCTATTTCAGGTTACATCTTCATTTATACATGTTTTGAAGGTGTGGGAGGATGTGGAAGGTCACCAATATTGAGGGAGATGAATTGGTTCAACTTCCACGATTTACAACAATACAAAATTTGAGGAATTACTATTTTTAGACTACACTACTAAAATTGAAATTTGGGACACTTCCATTGGGTTTTATGGGGTCAAAATTCATCAAGCAA